>JAMPIV010019151.1:0-142397 GCA_024509875.1 Oreohelix idahoensis
GAGGAGGTAGGGGAGGAGGGGAGGATGGAAGGAGATAGGGATAGAGGATAAGATGGGGAGAGTGGAGGTGATAGGTGGAAGATTGGAGGGAGGGGTGCGAGGAATATAGAGTGGGTGGTGGGACTAGATGGGAGGCTTTGATGGATGAGATGGGGGATAAGTGGAGGTAGAGAGATAATGGGATTAGAGATAGGTTATTTTTGGGGTGGGAGAGTTTAGTTGGGGTGAGTTGACGAGGTAGGTGAGGTCGGGGTATTGATGGTAGTGATGGGCGGGGGGGGGTTTTGTAGTGGGGAGGGATAAGAGTAGGATGTAGGGGATATAGTATTGGTTTAGGAAGGGGGGGACTGGAAAGTTGAATAAGTCGATAAGGGGTGGGGTGGGTTAGGTGGGTATATGCAAGGGATGGAGATGGTGGGGGGGATTTGTCAGGGGGGTTGTTGGTAAGGGGGGGGGGGGGGGGGGGGGGTATGGGGGGTTGGGGGGGTTTGGGGGGGGGGGGGGGGGGGTGGGGGCACTGTGTGGAGTAAGGTATTGGTGTATTTAAAAGGGCTTAATATGAGGGAGAGTGTTTGGGGAATGTAATCTTAATGGATGTCGATGTCAGGGGTGTGTGGGGAATGATGGGGTCTTTGGGTAGGTGAGAGTTTTAAGGTGGGTAGGTTGGGGTGTGGGGGTGAGAGTAGTGAGGAATGTTGATGGGATTGTATGGGTGTGGGTAGATCAAATAGTTTGATTGGTTATGATGAATAGGATGATTTAGGGTTGTAGAGTGTGTACGGGGTGTGGGTGGGTTGTATTTGGGTTTTATCTAGATGGTGGGGGAAGAATTTGTATATTTTGGGGTTGGTTTGGAGTGTAATTGGGTGGTATGTTGGTGGGGTCGGAGGGGTTGTATGAGTGGGGTGGTATTTGTATTGTAGAATCCTAAGTGGATAGACAGTTAATTGTTGGAGGTGCATTTTTGGGATAAGAGGTGGTTTATTGTTTGGGAAATATATGATTTGGGGAGTTGTTATTGGTTTGGTTAGGTAATGGGGTGTTTTGGAATACGGGGGTATGTGAAGGGGAAGTTTGCTAAGGGTGAGGGGTTTTAGTTGTGGAGGTGGGTAGTAAATTTTATGGGGAGTGGGGGTTTTGGTGGTTGTTAGGGAGTAAGAGATTTTTGGGGATTATAGGATGTTGGAAGTTGGTAAATCTGGGGAGTGTGTATGGGTTCCGGATGGGAGCTTGGTTTGTATTGTGGTTGGGGGAGTAGGGTGTTTGTTGGAGGGAATAGTACGGTAAATGTCACCTTAACTTCCAATTGGGGGTATGAAGGTGTTGTATTGACTGTTATTTGGAAAGGGTAGTGGGATTCACTATGGTACCGTTTGAAGATTGGGGGTATGAATTGGGAGGTGGAGAGATAATTGGGTTTATGGGGAAAAGGAGGGGATGGGTAGGGAGATTGTTGTGTGAAGAATGGGGGTGTGTAGTTTTGGTTGTTGTAGTGGTTGTTGGTAGGTGTGAAGGATTGTGTTATGTTTAATAGGTTGTGTGGAGTGGGGTTGTTTTAGGATGGTTTGTGTTAGAGAATGTTCGTGGTAGTTTGGGTCATGGAGCCGTTAGGCGGCATGTAATGGAAAGATTGATTATTATTCTTTAGGTGTGGTATTGAACATAGGATACAGCAAGTATTTTGGGGTTGGAAAGGTTGGGATTTAGTGGGGTTATGTGTTAGGGGGAGGTTGATTAGGTGTAAGGGGGGTCATTGATATGGGTAGGTGGAGGTTAAGGATTGTGTGGGGGGGGGTTGTATTGTGGTAGTTGATTTTGGAATGTTGGGAGTTGGTGATGGAGAGAGTGGGGATTTAGTGTGGGTGAGGGGGTATTTATAATGAATTTATTGGGGTGAAAATATGGATTGATGTTTTAACATTTGGAAATGTGAATGGGTATTGGTTAATGTGGGTGTTTTGGTATGGGATGATGGTTGGGGTGGGGAATTGTGGATAAAACATGCCATATGGAAGGTGTGGGTTGGGTGAATATTGAGAGATGTAATGTAGGAGTTTTTATTGTGAGGTGTTGTTTATGGTTGGGTAAGGGGTTGTGGTTGTTTTATGTGGTATATGAGTTTTAGATGGATTAGGGAGTGGATGTCGGTATATTGATTAGGGTCGGAAACGGGGATTTTCCCCCCCAATTACCTATTGTGGACATTTTATATGGATAGGAGGGGCCCCGTAGGTAATTAGACGTTTTGTTGGTATCTCTTGTCCATAATGAGGGTTTGTGAGTCATATCGCCCGTTTACGCACTTGTAAAGGTGGAAAGAGCCCCCTCACCTTTGTCCTTATTAATAAGCTCCCCCTTCCCTCCTGGTGAATTGAGGCTGCTGGTTTGTTGAGCATAAACATACTGAACTTTCGAGACCTAGATAAATAAAAAAATAGCCGTCATTCTAATGTGCAGGTCTTCGCTAATAGAGGCGGCACGATTAGACTGTGGGGACAACCGATAAATTCATGAACACAAAGCTACGAGGCCCCTGCCGTCCAACCTTGCTCCCAAGGCCACAGCTTATGCTCAAAACGGGTTGAAGCCCCCAGTCAAACGAAATCCACCCCGAATTATAGCACTTACCCACAGCAGATTGAGACAGATTTGGTTAACTGGGAAACCATCTGCATGGAAAACAATATTGCCAGGATGTCAATATGAAAAGATAAAACAACACCAGCGGGCCCCCCCCAATCACAAAAACCATGTCAAGACGGGCGAGATAAATCACATGACATGTCTCGTAACAAATCGTTAGATCCACCGACAGTCAAATATTGAACAGGGTTTTTCACTGGTGCAGCCACCTCACATGTAGGCCTATTGGTTAACAAACTGGACATGTGGTATAGCAACTACATAAAGTTGAGGTGCCGGGGGGTATGCAAACCAGTAGGCTGAATAATTGAGTGTCTGAAATCGGATGTACACGCCATCCGAAAGAAGGCAGATTTAATTTCGCAGCCTAAGCTGTAAACTATTGCTGACCGTACTTACCGCTCAAAACTAACGGCCAGGCGAAGTTTTGTAAGTGAGGAGATGTGCTGAGAGCGAACGCACTATGAAACAACACTGCACTGAAATTAAATGCACGACCATTCCCCGTAAGTTCAGTCAATCGCACAAAATACAACCACCCCGGCCGTTGTAGTTATGGGGGACTACATTGACTAACAAGAAGAAGACATGCAGGGAGAAATTGAAGTAAGTGATTGAAGAAGCAGCAGCAGCAGTAAAAGCAAGTATAATACCGGTGGCCGAACTTCTCTTTCTCTTAGCCAGATTCCACCCATGACGTTCCTTAGGATTGATAACAGAAGTGTGCACACAATCCCAAAACATGAATTTTTGCCGTATGATCCACTTCTAATTTACTTCGGGTCAAACAATCCCCATGAGTTCACGGGAGGATCATTTCAAAAAAAACAATAACCGAACTCGAGTTGAACCGTACCAAATCTTAAAGAAAAAAATAAACACACACTATAAACTAAAATATAAAAAATAGTAAAGACTAATAAATTCAAATGACATATTAGCAAGCACCCTGTGGACTATCAGCTTTATAGTCATGATAGACCGACAATACGTGTTTTGATTTGATCATCTGCCGTAAGACAATCGTGAGTGCGAAAACTTCACAGAAATATATTAGATAATTTCACAAAATTATTATAACTATTGGAAAACAAACGACTAGGTTTATTATATAAAGAAATTAAAATGTTGGCGAATTAAGATTTGCCAAATGGTACCTATCCTAACAGTATAATTATAACATTTAAGTTTTGAAAGCTGTTATAAGATGTACATAAATTTAACTAATACACAAAATATAATTGCTCTCATGCAATCCACTAGACAAACTATTAAGAATGAAGCCAGGCCAGTTTTGATTCGTAGGAGATGGGTTGTACCTAGTTTTTATAAATTACCCAATAAAACGCTATAAATGGACGACATTTCCTCGCAGTTCCAAATCTGGTCATCCCACGGTGCGGACGTGTTTGGCTTTGATGCATCAACGCCCTCTAAGCGAAATGGTGCGCGTAAGTTCTAATTTTGTTTCAAGCAGTGTTTTCCTAACCTTCTAGATGTTAATATTTATTTACTGAATACGGGTCGGGATTTCCCTTCCTTATGTGTTTATAGATTCCCGTAAACCTCAGTGAGAAAGCATCTTTAGGAAGCCTCGCAACCCTTTACAGTGTAACCATCTATTGAAGCCTCGCACCCATTTAAACGACTCCTTGGAAGCCCTGTACCCCGGAACAGCATACCTACATTAGATGCTCGTATACCCCTTTACCAGCATCTCAATATTAGAAGCTTCGCACCCCTTTACAGCATCTTTAGAAGCTTCGTATACCCTTGCGAAAACCATTATTTAGCATCCACACCTCTTGACAGCATCTTAAATACTTCGCATCCTTATCTTCAAGCTCAAAAACATGCAAAAGGATGCTTAAAGGAGGATTAAAAGTTTAATTTGAGAGAAAATGTTAATTACAGAAGGGTGAATATAGTGTTCGGTAAGCTAATTTGCACGTTGTCAATGTTCTGTATTGCACAACAAACACATGGAATTGCCAAGTTTTGTGTACATAATATATTGTTTATGCATTGAATTCCTTTAACTATATCTGGCATGTCTCGCCACCCCTGGAAGTTGATTTCGCACCCCCAAAGACGATATGTACCCCCCCTGGTTAAGAAGTATTGCCGTTAATAGTTTATGAGTGTTATGTATGTACCCAAACAACCACTGTCGTGGAATGGACCCCTGTTTCCTACACCCTTCACGAATTCCTAATAACGGCTGGTCCTAATCATGGTGCGCCAATACATAGTTAAAAAGATATACATACACCGACCAATGAAAAAACGCTTTTTTAACTTGGACCCGTTTTACAACTGTGGGAGAATACCCGAGATGAGGCCAGAACCCTATTTGTGTAACACCCCGGGTGAATTAACTTCGGAATTTATGGTACACTATGCAGTATAAAAGAAGTACCATATTGGCAGAGTTATCAAAATCGACAATCATGATGTTACTCTAAGCCCGTAAATAGTAATACTTTACGTAGTTTAAATATTATAGGACGGGAGAAATCTTAGGTTAGGTTAAATGCATTTCCGAAGCTTCAGGTTGTGCCAGGTGAAGTTTTAGCTGTTAAAACTATGCATACGATAAAAAGGGGCTCAGTAGTAACCAAGATATTAGTTATATAGGATATAAAGCCTAAAGATGGTATTTGTGCCATTTTGCAGAATTTGTGAAGTCGACTACCCTACAACATGGAAAAACAAAGAGCCAAGGAATCCAAGACCCCCCGGACGACCCAGACCCAGGACAATTTTAAATATTAGCAATCTTTGAAGGACCGAGGACTAGAATGGAACCAGGCCAGTAGGAAGCCCACAGCCGAATTTAGGGCCTCTCACCAAACCTTACACCTCACCGTGGAAGGATGAACGACAAAGTAAGTAAGAAAGTAAGGTAAAGCCTAATTCTAAGTATAATGTAAACTTTAATTGGACTAAAATCGCTATCAGGAGTAACGATGATAATTAGAAAAAAGTAGTTTTCTAACATTTAACAAAAGGCCAAAGGGTACCATATTTAATTCTTAGTATTTGTTTACCCTCAGGAACACACACACAGACTAGCCTTCAATGGGTAATTAAGGTCTGCTAACAAGTGCAGAAAGGCAAACGCTGGCATTAATATATGCACTGCTTTCCCTCGCTTGCTGTGTTTTTCAAATCGTGACTGACCGGAGTTTGTTAGGCAAGTCTATTTATAGTCTGACCTCGGATGTACGAGACGAAATACCCTAAGAATGCAATTCTATCCTAAATATGGGTACCGTTTGGCCTTTTGTTAAATGTAGGAAAACTACTTTTTTAATTATCTTCGTTACTCCTGATGCGATTTTAGTCAATTAAAGTTTACATTATACTTAGAATTAGGCTTTACCTTACTTACTTACTTACTTAGTCGTTCCCCTTCTACGGTGAGGTGTAGAGGTTTGGGAGAGCGCCAGGCTATCCTATCGGCTGTCTTCCTCCTGGCCTGGTTCCATTCTAGTCCTCGGTCCTTCAAAGATTGTCTAATGTTGTCCTCCCAGTGGACTCTGGGTCGTCCTGGGGGTCTGGATCCTTGGCTCTTTGTTTCCCATGCTTGTAGTGGTAGTCGATCTTCTCCCATTCTGCAGACATGGCCAAACCATCTTAATAGGCTTTACCTATCTATATAATAATATTTTTGGTTACTACTTGCATTTTATAGTATGCATTGTTTAAACAGCTAAACTTCGGCCAACCTGAAGCTTCGAATGCATTTAACCTAAGATTTCTCCCGTCCTATAATATTATTAGTAAAAGTATTACTATTTACGGGTAGAGTAACATCCCTAATATCGTTTTGATAACCTCTGCCAAATGGTACTTCTTCTATACTGCTGTACCAAAATTCCGAAGTTAATCATGTTACACAAAATAGGGTCTGGCCATCTTTATTCTCCCAGCAGTTGTAAACACGGGACCAAAAAAGCGTTTTCATTGGTCGGTGTATCATATCTTTTTAACTATGTATGGCGCACCGTTAGGACCAGAGTTATTAGAATTCGTGATGTGAAACAGGCGTCATTCCACGACAGTAGTCACATACATAA
Organism: Oreohelix idahoensis; assembly: GCA_024509875.1. Taxonomy (NCBI): domain Eukaryota; kingdom Metazoa; phylum Mollusca; class Gastropoda; order Stylommatophora; family Oreohelicidae; genus Oreohelix; species Oreohelix idahoensis. The sequence continues at coordinate 6,726 of JAMPIV010019151.1, forward strand.
CACTCATAAACTATTAAAGCAATACTTCTTAACCAGGGGTACATACGTCTTTGGGGGTGCGAGAATCACCTTCCAGGGGTGCGAGACATGCCAGATATATTAGAACGTGAATCATCATAAACAATATATTATACACAAAACTCAAATGTGTTTGTGCAATACAGAACATTGACAACGTGAATTAGATACCGAACATTATTCACATTCTGTAATTAACATTTTCTCAAATTAAACTTTTATCTCCTTTAAGCATTTGTTGCATGTTTTTGAGCTTGAAGATAAGGATGCGAAGTTTCTTAAGATGCTGTCAAGAGGTGTGATGCTAAAAATGTTTTTAAGGGGTACGAAGCTTCTAAAGATGCTGTAAAGGGGTGCGAAGCTTCTAAAGATGCTGTAAAGGGGTACGAGGCATCTAAAGATGCTGTAACGGGGTACGAGGCTTCCAAGGATGTTGTAAATGGGTGCGAGGCTTCAATAGATGCTGTAAAGGGGTGCGAGGCTTCTAAAGATGCTGTAAAGAGGTACGGGACATCTATAACACATAAGGAAGGGAAACCCGAGGCCCGTATTCAGTAAATAAATATTAGACATCTAGAAGGTTAGGAAACACTGCTGAAACAAAATTAGAACACGCGCACCATTTTCAGAGGCGTTGACAAAGCAAACACGTCCGCACCGTGGATGACCAGATTTGGAACTGCGAGGAAATGTCGTCATTTATAGCGTTTATTGTGTAATTATAAAATAGGTACAACAATTATCCTACGAATCAAACTGGCTGGCTTCATTCTTAATAGTTTTCTAGTCTGAGCAATTATATTTTGTGTATTAGTTATGTACATACTATAACAGCTTTCAAAACTTAAAGTTATAATTATCTGGTTAGGATAGGATGTTTGCAAAAGTTAATAGCATTTTAATTTCTTTATATAATGCCTAGTCGTTTGTTTTCCAATAGTTATAATAATTTGTGAAATTATCTAATATATTTCTGTGAAGTTTTCCGAGATTGTTGCAGATGATCAATCAAAATGTATTGTCGGTCTATCATACTATAAAGCGATAGTCCACAGACTTGCTAATATGTCATTTGAATTTATTAGTCGTTTACTATTTTTTATAATTTTATTTATAGTGTGTGTTTTTTTTTTCTTTTAAGATTTGTTACGGTGCTCGAGTTCGGTTATTGTTTTTTGACGTCCTCAACCATGATTGTTTGACCCAAGTAATAGAAGTGGATCATACGGCAAAAATTCATGTTTTGTTTTGTAGTTGGCTTCTGTTATCAATCAAGACACGACGCTGGGTGGAATCTGCTGTAGAGAAAGAGAAGTTCGGCCACCGGTATTATACTTGCTTTTACTGCTGCTGCTGCTTCTTCATCACTTTCAATTTCTCCTGCATGTCTTCTTCTTGTTAGTCAATGTAGCCTACAAGGAGTTGTATTTTATTGACTGATTTTTTTTGGTCGTGCATTTAATTTCCTGGTGTTGTTTGCGTTCGCTCTCAGCCACATCTCTCACTTACAATGCTGGCCGTTAGTTTTGAGCGGTAAGTACGGTCAGCAATAGTTTACAGCTAGGCTGCGATATCTGCTTCTTTCGGCCCGATACATCCGATTTCAGCACTCAATTATTAGCCTACTGGTTTGCATCCCTGCCACCTCACACCTTTATGTATGCTATACCTCATGTCCACCCAATAGGCCAGTGAGGTGGCTGCACCAGTGAAATTCCCTGTTCAACTTTATGTGGACTACGATTTAGATACATAGTGTTCTTTATTCTATGAATGGTCGGGGGGGGGGGGGGGGGGTTATATCCTTTCATACATCCTGATTTATTGTTTTTAATTTTTTCCAGGCTGCAAATTCTGGCGCTTATTATTACTAATTGGTTTCGCTTCTTACGGAGCTTAGAGCCACCACTGAAGCTAATCCCCTTGCAAGAACCAGCACCAAATCATTCCTGTATATGCAGATGTAGCCTTTAACAAATTTTTATATGGTGATGTTGCCTGCCACAAGCACAATCTCATATTAGTAGCCTTTTATGACATGCCTGAGGACGCTTTTCTTTTTCTTTGTCACATCATAGACTAAACCATTGTTTTTTTTGGTAATGCATATAATTTTTCTCTCTCTTGCTTGTGAATATATCTCGCTTCACACATAAATGTTTGAAGGATTTGTGTGGGCTTGTTACATGCTTTCCTCTACACAAGACTTCTAAATTGTGTGTGTGTGTCATGGACCCCTTTGATTGTCTGATGAAGACTATGGACCATTTTGATTGTCCAATGAAGACTATGGACCATTTTGATTGTCCAATGAAGACTGGACCATTTTGATTGTCCAATGAAGACTATGGACCATTTTGATTGTCCAATCAAACTATGGACCATTTTGATTGTCCAATGAAGACTATGGACCATTTTGATTGTCCAATGAAGACTATGGACCATTTTGATTGTCCAATGAAGACTATGGACCATTTTGATTGTCCAATGAAGACTATGGACCATTTTGATTGTCCAATGAAGACTATGGAAACAGAGGTGTGAAGAATATGCTGGCATGGAACAGGACACACACAGAGGAAACCTAATGACAGTATTACAAGGCAGTTTTTGTTCTGTGATACTGACAATAAGAGGATAGAGGTAGAGGATAGAGGGAGAGGATAGAGGGAGAATGAAAAGAAAGAGAAGGGAACTGCAAACATACACAAAAAGAAAAAAGACATGGAAGGACCATGAATGGATGGAACTGGCAAAATGGCACTGGCAGGATGGCACTGACAGGAGTGCTTGGCATGAATTGGTTAAAGATTGTGCTCCTGAGGGAGATAAATGGTCGTGATGATGATAAAAAGCTTTGCTTTGTTTGTAACTTGTATCTCATTGGCATAGTTCATGATCATCATTTTCATTAATACTGGTTGTGAATGCATTGCTTTTACATACACTAGTGCCAACAGCCGATATTGGATTATACAGTTCAGCATCTTTTGTAAGGTGTATCATAGATAGAGTCTATATATACTTCATTAATACTTTCTTTGTCATTCATTCATCGCCCTTCATTTCCTTAAGGAGAATAAGTCTACAACAAACTTATACCAAGTCTTCCTGTCCCATGCCATCAGATCAAGGTCTTTCCCTGTCTTCCTGTGCCATGCCATCAGATCAAGGTCTTTCCAAGTCTTCCTGTGCCATCAGATCAAGGTCTTTCCAAGTCTTCATGGGCCATCAGATCAAGGTCTTTCCAAGTCTTCCTGTGCCATCAGATCAAGGTCTTTCCAAGTCTTCCTGTGCCATCAGATCAAGGTCTTTCCAAGTCTTCATGTGCCATCAGATCAAGGTCTTTCCAAGTCTTCATGTGCCATCAGATCAAGATCTTTCCAAGTCTTCATGTGCCATCAGATCAAGGTCTTTCCAAGTCTTCATGTCCCATGCCATCAGATCAAGGTCTTTCCAAGTCTTCCTGTGCCATCAGATCAAAGTCTTTCCAAGTCTTCATGTCCCATGCCATCAGATCAAGGTCTTTCCAAGTCTTCATGTGCCATCAGATCAAGGTCTTTCCAAGTCTTCCTGTGCCATCAGATCAAGGTCTTTCCAAGTCTTCCTGTGCCATCAGATCAAGGTCTTTCCAAGTCTTCCTGTGCCATCAGATCAAGGTCTTTCCAAGTCTTCCTGTGCCATCACATCAAGGTCTTTCCAAGTCTTCATGTCCCGTGCCATCAGATCAACGTCTTTCCAAGTCTTCATGTTCCATGCCATCAGATCAAGGTCTTTCCAAGTCTTCATGTGCCATCAGATCAAGGTCTTTCCAAGTCTTCATGTGCCATCAGATCAAGGTCTTTCCAAGTCTTCCTGTGTCATCAGATCAAGGTCTTTCCAAGTCTTCCTGTGCCATCAGATCAAGGTCTTTCCAAGTCTTCATGTCCCATGCCATCAGATCAAAGTCTTTCCAAGTCTTCATGTCCCGTGCCATCAGATCAAGGTCTTTCCAAGTCTTCATGTGCCATCAGATCAAGGTCTTTCCAAGTCTTCCTGTGCCATCAGATCAAGATCTGTCCAAGTCTTCCTGTCCCGTGTCATCAGATCAAGGTCTTTCCAAGTCTTCCTGTGCCATCAGATCAAGATCTGTCCAAGTCTTCATGTCCTGTGTCATCAGATCAAGATCTGTCCAAGTCTTCATGTCCCGTGTCATCAGATCAAGATCTGTCCAAGTCTTCATGTCCCGTGTCATCAGATCAAGATCTGTCCAAGTCTTCATGTCCCGTGTCATCAGATCAAGATCTTTCCAAGTCTTCCTGTCCCGTGTCATCAGATCAAGGTCTTTCCATGTCTTCATCATCCCATTCATGTCTTGCTTTAGTTGTCTTTTTCATGTGTATAGTCTCCTTCTGTCTGTCTTACCGAGGGGATTTTAGAACAAGGGACTGCCTTATAATGCTACCAGTAGGTTACCTCATTGTGTCCTAGCTATCGCCAGATTTTATTCTCATCTCTTGTTCCACTGGCATTTTTCGGATTCTTGTTATTACATTAGTGATCTTGTCATACCACTTTCTTATTACTGTCTTAAAAAAAAGGACATCTGCAGTTGAAGATCTGTAGTGGAATGGACTGGTGCAGCAGTTTTATGAGACAACCATACTATTTTGTTATCTGTATGCCTACAATGTTGTTTATAGCTGGTATTGAATATGTCTTGAATATGAAATAGTGACTTGCAGCACGACTGCACGCTGAAAATATCGACGTGTCTTGGTGTCGAGGAAAGCTACTTAAACCAAAACTACAATGTAAAGTAAAAGGGTTCTAAACCGTAAGGTTTGACAGGATCTAACACACGGTAGCCTCCTAATTCTAAAAATAGCTGCCAATCAAAGAAATACAAATCCAAATAAGAAAATCACCAGAGGCAACAGGAGCAGACACTGTGATAGGCCCGGAAAATATTAGAATAGACAACATATACTGCCCACCTGGGAAACCTTCGATACAGTCAAAGTAGGCGAAAACAGCTGTATTATATTTGCTGAGTCCAGTATCCAGTCAGAAAGATGGGGGTGTAGAGAGACATACAAGAGGACAGGAAGTAGAAAACTACAAGGTAGGTAACATCTTACTACTAATCAACCAAATAGAAGACCTGCCAAACTTCTACTTCAAGCATTGGAAAACAGCTGCTACGCCAGACCTGGCGTTTGCTACAAACCACATGAGACAGTACACGAAAAACGTGGAGGAAGTGATTGTCATTATCATCATCATCATCATTTTCCCTTGCTTTCTTTACAGCGTCTGGGGCCTAATGGATATGAACGCAGTTTCATAATCCAGATATACCAGGTTCGAAACCTGCTGCAGGCGGTTTGGTAGCAGATCGCTTTGTGTTAATTTTTAACAATGGTATAAGCGCCGTACCATTCAGAAAGCAATGGCAAATTACTGAATGATAAAATTGCCTAGAAAAATCACAAACAGCCAATAAAAGCTGGGGTTGATTGCCACGTCCTGTAAAGGATAAGCAACTAATTTTTTTCTTTATGGAGCATGGTGCCCCCACTGCAGCTAGCCCCCTTGCAGGAGCTCTGTAGCAAGCATCCACATGCTCTTACAGCAGTAGTTTCTGTGGCATGTTGCTGTACATGATGAAGTTGCCAACCTCATGCACAGCCTTGTACGACATGCCTTAGGGCACAGTTGTCATGTTCTTTCTTTGCCTTTTCAGACAGCCCCCAGAAACTACACGGGGCCGAAGTGATTATAGACCAGTAAAATTATCAGTCAGTTTAAATAACGCACAACCACAGCAAACTCCCTAACTCTGTTGGAACTACAAAAAAGAAAAAAAGAAATTACTGGGTAAAGTTCACTGAAAAATCTGAGAAGTCACAAAGATATCAGCACTCATCACATAAATGTAGGACAAATGGTAAGAAGGATAAATAGAGAAATTATAAAAGCAGCAAAGGAATACATTTCTTGAGATACTTGAAGAAACTACAAATAGCACTGAAAAAGAAGAACTGGAGAAACTTGAGGAAGAGCATTTGAGTGGAACAAATACCTATTGTATCTGAGGAACACTTGTTGTCAAAACGTACACTACAAAAGCTAGCAGATGTGCTAGGGCAATTTAAATCCCAGAAATTATTTCCAGGGCAAGATACAATTAAAATGAAATCTTAAAACACATTGGAAGAAAAAAAGTACAAAGAAACTTCTGAAAATCATAAATGTAAGCTGGAAAGAAGGTGTTGTGACACAAATGTGAAAAGAAGCAATTATGATTCCAGTATTAAAACCTGGTCAGAATATTCAATTGAGATATCAAGTCAGTCCTATTGTATGGCTCTGAAACATGGAGAACAACAAAAACATGCAAAAAAAGCTACAAAATTCCACATATGGGTACTTGCATAGAACAGAAGGATGGAAGTTGTATCACTAATGTGGAACTGATGACAAGAACCAGACAAGTGCAAGTGGGACAAGAGATGACAAGACAATGCTGGAGATAGATAGCACATACATTGAGGAAACTGTTGATAGCATTAAAAGGCAGTCTTTGTTCTGGAATACCCAGGGCAAGAGAGGTAGAGGGACACCAAGGAACACACAGCGAAGAGCACCAGAGACAGGCATGAAGGGGGGTGAAGAAGGCAGGAAAGATTGTGAGCTAGTGGCATGGGACAGGAAGGCTATAGGTTTAAGGCTTTTGTTTCTTGGGCAGCTGCAATATGGAATAACAGCCTGGGGAACGTCTTCAAAATCCAACTTTCGTAGGTCATGACCTATCCATGGCATAGTTTATGCAGTAGTCGTGTGGACACTGATTTTAAAAATGGCTTTCGTATGTCCATAACCTGACAAATAACAAATACTAGCACTATACAAACTGCATGTTTCGTCATATTTATGTTGTTACTACTAACATATTTTGTTTTCTTTCTCTGCAGGCTGCCTTAGTGGGTACTGATTATGTTGCTGCGCTTTGTTCTCAAAGATACCTTTTATGATAACAACCATGTCGGCTGAGTAGTGTTGCTAGTGGTTGTATATAAATAAAATGTTTCTTCTCGTGTGTGTTTATCTGGAGTTATAATAACACTTAGACCAGTGTTTCTTAACCTTTTAGAGATCCCGCACCCCTTTACAGCATATTAAGAAGCCTCGCACCCCTTTACAGCATCTTAAGAAGCCTCACACCCTTTTCAGCATCGTAAGAAGTCTCACACCCCTTCACAGCATCTTAAGAAGCCTCGCACCGTTTTCAACATTTTAAGAAGACTCACACCACTTCATCTTCTAGCTAGCAAAACATACAAGAAATGCATAAAAGAGATAAAAGTTCATTTTGAGAAAATGTTATTTACAAAATGTGACAAAGGTTTTGAATCTAATTCATGTTGTCAATGTTCTATCTTTTACAAAAACATTTGAGGTCTGTATATTATGTATTGTTTATGATCATTCGAGGTCTGAAATATCTGGCATGTCCCGCATCCCCTTAAGGTATGTCTCGCACCCCCTAAGGATCCACGCCTGGTTAAGAAGCACCGACTTAGACCCATAGACAATGCCGTAGTGGAGGAAGTGTTAACAGACTTCATCTATAGGTCTCAGCTTTAATCAGTGGGGTTGTAGTGTAAGGTTTTATATGTAGAATGTCAGTAGTAGATACTGGAAGAACAGAAATAGAATTCTGCCTTGAATGAGTGAAGTCGCAGTGTCAGAGAAGAACACTGGTATCACAGGAAAGTCACGGCAGTGAAAGAAATCTACTTTAGAAAATATTCAGATTAAAGTCAGACCTTAAATTGCCACTTAGGTAAGTGACCTGCTATGATAATCAAACAATTCAAAAATTGAACTCCAACTGTAACAATATAAAGGTAATAAGTCAGTTGAGTACAATTCAGTTTGAATTTAATATGTACATCTATCATTCATTCATTCCCCAATTAGCATAGGCCGTCAACAAACACATGCCAAGTCCTCCTGTCACGTGCCATCATCTCAAGTTCTTTCCACGTTCTCCTCATCATTTTCACCTCTGTTTCCAGCTCTCTTCTCCATGTGCTTCTTGGTCTACCTCTGCCTCTCTTGCTCTGGGGGTTCCAGAACAAGGACTGCATTGTAATGCTATCAACAGGTTTCCTCAGTGTGTGTCCTATCCATCGCCATCGTCTTTTTCAATCTCTTGTTCCACTGGCACTTGTCTGGTTCTTGTCATCAGTTCCACATTGGTAACCTTGTCATACCATTTTAATCCTTCTATTCTACGCGAGCACCCATTTATGAAAGTCTGTAGCTTTTTTGTTGTTGTTTTTCTTCTTCTGCATGTTTCAGAGCCATATAATAGGACTGACGACATTTGAGTTGATGATCCTTATTTTTGTGTTGGAAGCGATTTCTGTTGATCTCCATATATTTCCCAATGCAATGGGAATTTCCTCTTGCATTTTGTTTTCTTTTTTTTTTTTATGTCACTGTCTGTCCTTCCAACTTTGTCTATATTGCTGCCAATATATGTGCGATTCTACGATTATAGTGGTGGCTCTTCAAATTCAACCCTGTTATCATTTCCTGCATTTATTCTCATTATTTTTATCTTTTCCCTGTGTATTTTCAGACCCAATGATTTGACTTCTTATCGAATGTTTTCATTTAGTCCTTCATCTGATTACGGATATGGGACAGGAGAGCCATGTCATCAGCAAAATCTAGATGATCTAACTGTTTAGTCAGACTCCACTGGATTCCATTTCTGTTGTGTGTTGTCGATGCTCTCATAACCCAGTCTATTGCTAGTAAGAAAAGAAACAAGATGCATCCCTGTCGCACTCCCATTCTTATCCCAAAAGGTTCTGTAAATTGTCCTTCATAAAGAACTTGAGAGACAAAGCATAACATATCTGTATCTGGAACTCTCTTGCATGTGTTGGACAAGTTCATTCCACATCTTTCCAAATCAGTGTACTCAATCTCTGTAGTTCTCTTCTGTCTCCCTGTCCTCTTTTTTTGTGAAGGATTCTGTCACGTCAATGTGAGCACATCTGCTTTGTTGTATTCATAATACTTGTTCCTTGTTTCTCTCTCTAGTTTATAATTGACTTTGTTAACTCCTGTTAATTCAGTAATTTCAAGACGGGTTGTATTTTAAACCCTGTGCATTTAGTAATTTCAATACTGAATGTTCTTTAACCCCTGTTCATTTAGTAATTTGAACACTGGATGTTCTTTATCCCCTGTTAATGTAATAATTTCAAGATGGGATGTACTTTAACCGCTGTTCATTTAATAATTTAAACATGGAATGTACTTTAACCCCTGTTAATGTAATAATTTCAACATGGGATGTACTTTTACCCCTGTTAATGTAATAATTTCAACATGGGATATACTTTAACCCCTGTTAATGTAATAATTAGTTATTTCAGAACTGGATGCACATTTGTTATTCTTGTATATTTTGTGATGTTGGCATAGGATATTATCTTCATATAAAAAGTCATTGGTACTATAGCAGGTTGCACTACTTCCCCTCTTCCTCCCCTCTCCCCCAGAATCCGAATGTTCACATAAGCTTCAGAAGCCAGTAGCGACAGAACTTGCAAGTTGGTGCTGTGTACTCATATTTATTTTTAACAATGGAGTGTTGCTCCACAGTGCACATAGCTGCAAAAAACTTTGAAAGCAATTTCTGTTTAAACATACTGTGCAAATTCCCTAAAATCTACTGAATCAGTTGCGAGTTAAACAGATAAAATTATTTTTACTGGTTTTTTTATAATTAGACAATGCCTACAAACACAATGTACACTAACAGTCATCTGAGCCTACAAACACAATGTACACTTACAGTCATCTGTGCCTACAAACATAATTTATGCTAACAGTCATCTGTGCCTACAAACACAATGTACACTAACAGTCATCTGTGCCAACAAACATAATGTATGCTAACAGTCATCTGTGCCTACACACATGATGTATGCTAACAGTCATCTGTGCCTACAAACATGATGTATGCTAACAGTCATCTGTGCCAACAAACATAATGTATGCTAACAGTCATCTGTGCCTACAAACATAATCTATGCTAACAGTCACCTGTGTCTACAAACACAATGTGTACTAACAGTCATCTGAGCCCAAAACATAATGTGTACTAACAGGCATCTGAGCCTAAAAATGCAATGTACACTAACAGTCATTTGTGCCTACAAACATAATGTGTACTGACAGCCACCTGAGCCTACAAACACAATGTACACTAACAGTCATTTGTGCCTACAAACATAATGTAAACTAATAGTCATCTGAGCCAACAAAGACAATGTACACTTACAGTCATCTGTGCCTACAAACACAATGTACACTACCAGTCATTTGTGCCTACAAACACAATGTACACTACCAGTCATTTGTGCCTACAAACACAGTGTACACTAACAGTCTTCTGTGCCTACAAACACAATGTACACTAACAGTCATCTGTGCCTACAAACACAATGTACACTAACAGTCATGTGTGCCTACAAACACAATGTACACTAACAGTCATCTGTGCCTACAAACACAATGTACACTAACAGTCATCTGAGCCTACAAACACAGTGTACACTAACAGTCATCTGTGCCTACAAACACAATGTACACTAACAGTCTTTTGTGCCTACAAACATAATGAATGTTAGCAGTCATTTATGCCTACAAACATAATGTGTACTAACAGTCATCTGTGCCTACAAACACAATATATGCTAACAGTCTTCTGTGCCTATACACACAATGTATGCTCCAGTCATCTGTGCCTACACACACAATGTATGCTCCAGTCATCTATGCCTACACACACACAATGTATGCTCCAGTCACCTGTGCCTATACACACAATGTATGCTCCAGTCATCTGTGTCTACTAACACAATGTATGCTCCAGTCATCTGTGCCTACACACACAATGTATGCTCCAGTCATCTGTGCCTACACACACAATGTATGCTCCAGTCATCTATGCCTACACACACAATGTATGCTCCAGTCATCTGTGCCTACACACACAATGTATGCTCCAGTCATCTGTGCCTACACACACAATGTATGCTCCAGTCATCTGTGCCTACACACACAATGTATGCCTATCTATGATTACACACAATGTATGCTCCAGTCATCTGTGCCTACACACACAATGTATGCTCCAGTCATCTGTGCCTACACACAATGTATGCTCCAGTCATCTATGCCTATACACACAATGTATGCTAACAGTCATCTATTGTCCTCCACAGAGAGAAAAGATATGTTTGATTTGTTCGACCAAGACAGGAATGGGGTGGTCACAACACAAGAAATCATAGAGACATTTAAAGAACTAAAACTGCCGATAAGCCAGGAGTTTGCCACGAAACTGGTTGAGGAGTTTGACCAGAATGGTCAGTTCGCTGTAGTCATTTGTTTCCATTATCATTATCTCCCTTCAGCTCCCCAAGGAGCATAGGCCTTCAACAAACAAGCCGTCCTGTCACGTGCCATCAGTTCAAGGTCTTTCCATATGTTCTTCATCCCCTTCAAGTATGTCTCCAGTTCTCTTCTCCATGTATTCCAAGATTTCCCTCTGCCTCTCATACCCCCGAGGATTCCAGAACAAGGGTTGCTTAGCAATACTATCATCAGGTTTCCTCTGTCTGTGCCTGTCCATTTCCAGTACCTTCTTCTCATCTCTTGTCTGGTTCTTGTCATCACTTCCACTTTAGTGATCTTGTCATCAGTTCCACTTTAGTGATCTTGTCATCAGTTCCATTTTAGTGATCTTGTCATCAGTTCCACTTTAGTGATCTTGTCATCAGTTCCACTTTAGTGATCTTGTCATCAGTTCCACTTTAGTGATCTTGTCATCAGTTCCACTTTAGTGATCTTGTCATCAGTTCCACTTTAGTGATCTTGTCATCAGTTCCACTTAGTGTTCTTGTCATCAGTTCCACTTTAGTGATCTTGTCATCAGTTCCACTTTAGTGATCTTGTCATCAGTTCCACTTTAGTGTTCTTGTCATCAGTTCCACATTAGTGATCTTGTCATCAGTTCCACATTAGTGATCTTGTCATCAGTTCTATCTTAGTGATCTTTTCTATCAGTTCCACTTTAGTGATCTTGTCATCAGTATCCACTTTAGTATCTATCTCAGTTCCACTTTAGTGATCTATCAGTTTACTTTAGTGTTTTTCATCAGTTCCACTTTAGTGTTCTTGTGATAGTTCAAATGTTTGTTCTTGTCATCAGTTCCACATTAGTTATAATGATCAAATCCACATTAGTGATCTTGTCATCAGTTCCACTTTAGTGATCTTGTCATCAGTTCCACATTAGTGATCTTGTCATCAGTTCCACATTAGTGATCTTGTCATCAGTTCCACATTAGTGATCTTGTCATCAGTTCCACTTTAGTGATCTTGTCATCAGTTCCACTTTAGTGATCTTGTCATCAGTTCCACTTTAGTGATCTTGTCATCAGTTCCACTTTAGTGTTCTTGTCATCAGTTCCACTTTAGTGTACTTGTCATCAGTTCCACTTTAGTGATCTTGTCATCAGTTCCACTTTAGTGTTCTTGTCATCAGTTCCACATTAGTGATCTTGTCATCAGTTCCACATTAGTGATCTTGTCATCAGTTCCACTTTAGTGATCTTGTCATCAGTTCCACTTTAGTGATCTTGTCATCAGTTCCACTTTAGTGATCTTGTCATCAGTTCCACTTTAGTGATCTTGTCATCAGTTCCACTTTAGTGATCTTGTCATCAGTTCCACTTTAGTGATCTTGTCATCAGTTCCACTTTAGTCATCTTGTCATCAGTTCCACTTTAGTCATCTTGTCATCAGTTCCACTTTAGTCATCTTGTCATCAGTTCCACTTTAGTGATCTTGTCATCAGTTCCACTTTAGCGATCTTGTCATCAGTTCCACTTTAGTGATCTTGTCATCAGTTCCACTTTAGTGATCTTGTCATCAGTTCCACTTTAGTGATCTTGTCATCAGTTCCACTTTAGTGATCTTGTCATCAGTTCCACTATAGTGATCTTGTCATCAGTTCCACTATAGTGATCTTGTCATCAGTTCCACTATAGTGATCTTGTCATCAGTTCCACTTTAGTGATCTTGTCATCAGTTCCACTTTAGTGATCTTGTCATCAGTTCCACTTTAGTGATCTTGTCATCAGTTCCACTTTAGTGATCTTGTCATCAGTTCCACTTTAGTGATCTTGTCATCAGTTCCACTTTAGTGATCTTGTCATCAGTTCCACTTTAGTGATCTTGTCATCAGTTCCACTTTAGTGATCTTGTCACACCACTTCAATTCCTCTATTCTGTGCAAGCACCCATTTATGAAGGTCTGTAGCTTTTTGGTTGTATTTGTTGTTCTTCATGTTTAACCAAACATACATTTATTTTAGGCAATGCAGACAAAACCAGTGCAGTAGCACTACTGATGCTTCAGATATTGTCATGTCTTTTCATGTAATTCAGTTGTCTGGTCTTTTCACCAAAAGTACCAAAATTGGTAGTTAAATTAGGGCCTTATGTTGTTTGGTAGCGTCCGACTGACAAAGTGGTTAGAGCGCTGGTCTCGCAACAAAGGTGCCAGGTTCGAATCATGGTAGCGACATACTCCAGTCTATCCTGCTGTAAATGGGTACCTGACTCTGCTCTTTGAGTTAAGGAAGGAACAAGTAGCGAGGAAAGGAACAGGTCACACCATCTCTTTATGCTGGACCTACTATGGTGAAGTCTTTAACACTTTAATCCCCTACTGTAGTATCTGCTAAGGGACTATGTTTTATATTGTTTGGAAGTCAATAGACCCAACTATATTTGCACGCTAATAACGTCGGATGGAAGATGCATCTTTGAATTGTAGAATTGCCCAGACATTAAGCAGAGTTCAAGAACGTGAAAAGATTTTATGAAGCATATCATTCTCAATGGAAGTAATAAAAAGAATTCTTTGGTGTTATATAGAACCAGTTTTGATGCATGGAAGGGGGTCATGGACAGTTACTAGACAAGCAGGAAATTCCCTGGAGGCCATAGAGATGTTTCACAGAAGAATGTTAAAAATTCAATGGAGACCTATAAATAGTAATGAGAATGTCCTTACAGACGCCACTGGGCAAGGGATGCTTATTGCTCATGTTAGACGTAAGAATCGATTTTCTTTGGACATGTTATGAGACGAATATTGTTGGAATATATTGTGACAACTGGAAAGATAAAAGAGAGAAAAACTGAGAAAGAAGAAAATGGGCAGTTTGATATTGTTACATAGGTAGAAGTTAACATCATTTTCATTTCTGTTTTCTCTTCTCCATGTGTTTTTCTGTCTACCTATGTTTCTATTAACCTGGAGATTCCGAATCGAGAACTGCCATGTAAAACTATCAGCAGGTTTCCACAGTGCCTTATCATGTTTGAAACCTGGTGGATATTTTTTTAAAATGACAACCATGAAGTTACGTACTTTTATAACTGGGTGCTTCCATAGAACAGAAGGATTGAAATGGTATGACAAAACCAGCAATGGTGAAATGGTATGATGAAACCAGCAATGGTGAAATGGTATGATGAAACCAGCAATGGTGAAATGGTATGATGAAACCAGCAATGGTGAAATGGTATGACAAAACCAGCAATGGTGAAATGGTATGATGAAACCAGCAATGGTGAAATGGTATGATGAAACCAGCAATGGTGATATGGTGTGACGAAACCAGCAATGTGCTTGGAACAAGACGTGAGTAGAAGATGCTGGTTTAGAGTAAGATGCATATTGAGGAAACTTGTTGATAGCATTACAAGGCAGTTCTTGTAATAGAACACCCAGGTAAGATTGGTAGAGGTAAAACCAAATTAAAAAAACCCACACACATACACACGGAGAAGAGAACTGGAGACAGAGATGATGGAAAGATCTCGAACACGTTCAACAGGACAGGAAGCCTCGGTATGGTTTTGGTGTAGATGTATATTTCATTAGCATACCTGTCAACCTGTACGAATTTTTCGTACAATGTACGGATTTTTGATACTTTTAGTTGTGGTAGCCGTGTACAGGGTCGTTTATGAGTTAACTGTTCATGTCTGTTATTTATTCTAATGTTATCTATTATGGTTTTTTTAACATTTGTAAATTGAAAGTATATTTTCTAGCCCAGGTTCTTTTTTAACTTACTTACTTATTTGTCGTTCCCATTTTCATTGAGGTGTACTTTTTTGGAAGAGAGAGCGCCAGACCATTTTATTTGTGTTGTTTTTTTTTCCAATTTTTTGTTATTTTGAATTCGTTAGTGCTCGGCGTCCGTTTTCAAACTGACGTCTCTCCCAGCATACCAACAAATCCTTGTATACCCTAAAATTCGAAAAACTTTGGATATTAGTCACTACAATCAGCTTGCGGATTTCAGCGGTTAGAATGACGTTTCTTTTTGAAGTTCCCTGTTATCCAGGATCAAAACCTTGCATTGCCACACACTCCACGCTATTTTGTTTAAAAAGGCTAAAAACATAAGTGGAGAATATTGATCACCCAACCTTTTTAAAAAATTTAGACCTCGATGTCAAATCTTTCCACTTTACATCTTGCCCTTGGCAGTATCTGCCATTTCCGATAAATTGTCATAATTACCCATAACCCAGTCCATTTAAAAGACAAGAACGCCTGGCAATTTGAAAGAGCCTACTTTTTTCACAGGCTCATATTCGCTGCTTCTATTTTTTAATAAAGTGGCATTTCTTTTAATTACAAGTCTAGACTACCAACTCTCAAATAATTTTTGTACATTTTTGGTGGTAATATTTGCCTTCCTACGAGGGGATTTGAAAGTAATGTTCACCATTTTCGTTTTTTATTTAATATTTTTTGTTGCTGTTAGCCGTTTGAAATTCGTTGTATTTTTTTAATCATTCTCTACTGTATGTTGCCTGATGTGTGTGTGCTGTACTGACAAATTGGCACCGAAAAAGGCTTCTGTAGCTATTGCCCTGGAAGTTGTTGACCAGAAAATGGACGTGGTAGCCATCCGCTTCCCTAATTTGAAAGTCATCGAATTGTGACTGCTGATATTCCCTCATTGCATGCTGACTGGAAAAACTATTGATGAAAAACATTCACAAGACTGTCAGGATGTCCATGTGTGATACACTCACTTTGCATTCGACAGTGAGATTACAGTCACATGCTGGGTTCAGAGAATCAAAGAATCAGGAAGTGAGATATGGAGCTGCTGATTGGCCGCGCTGTGGACGTGCTAAAAGTGCGTGTGTTGATTATAATACAAAAATTCTTACTGATAGGCGAATCACTAAACAATTGGCCTTACACCTCAGTCAGATTCACTAAGCTTTTTCTATGTAACGAACAGCATGAGACTATCAGCATGATTTATATCACAATAATTCAAATGCTAATAGATTTGTATATGTCATTTCTCATTTTAAAACTGTATTGCGTATAATTTATTAATATATTTTTTGCGTAAGGATTTTTGGGTGTTTGTAAGGATTATTTTGGTCCGGCGTACAGATTTTTGTCTCAGAAGGTTGACAGGTATGCATTAGAGAAGTGAAGGAGGTGCAACGACTTAGGTTCTTTTTTAGTTGTTGTAGGGTGTGGGTATTTATGAGTTAACTGTTTATGTCTGTTATTTATTCTAATGTTATCTCTTATGGTTGATCACTGACTTGTTGACATTGTAGTAGGTGTCTTCCTATTAACATCATTCTTGTGGACGTTTTGCCAGGAGAGACAATCAATTCGCAAGCTTTTTTCCATGTTAATGCCAGATTTTATTTTGTGTTGTGTTTATCTTTTCTGCAATTGTTGTGGCTGTTTGAGATAATCGTTAGTGCTCGCCGGGTCAAGGACAACGCTGCAGACATACTGCACAAGATGTAAAAAAAAATAATAAACTGGGATATTAGTCACTACGACAGCGTGCGATTGGCTGAGCGGTTAGAAGACTTTTCTCTCTTAGTGAAGTTCCCAGGTTCCAGGATCAAAACCTGGCATTGTCACGCTCCAGCTCTTGAGTTAGGAAAGGCCAAAAAGCAGCGAAGTAGAGAAATGATCACCCAACCTTTTTAAAAAAGCTAGACCTAGAATGGTCAAATCTCTAACACTTTACACCCCTGTGGCAGTATCTGCCATGGGATTACCCATAACCCAGTCCATTTAAAAGACAAGAACGCCTGGCAATTTGAAAGAGTATTTCACAGGACATATCATTCTAATGGCATTTCTTTTAAATACAAGATTCTACCTAGCAACATGCTCAAAGGGTTGTTTACATTTGAATATATGCCTTAATACGTATGAAAGGGGAGTGACTCGCCCACAACAAGGCACAGCTTATATTATTTTGTGCAGAGAGATTTTATAGCACAGTCACTAATAAAGCCACCATAAAATGTTATTCTTATTATTGATCAGAATCAACGTCATTGCATTCTGGGCAAACCCATAGGTGATCAGTCTCCCTCAGCAAATGTGGAAGGGTATGAATGCTAATTGTTCCTGTTGTGCTCTGGTTGTATACACGGCGGATGCGTCCTATCATACGTCCATTTCTGCTGGTCTTACGTTTGAGGCCAAATGCCAGCAGTCTTAGCTTTGATGATTCATCGATTGCAGTGTCATTCTCTAATAGCTGATCATGAATTGCCTTCAGTATTTATCTCTTATCCATGTCCAATGCACCTTCTGTGGGTGCTCTTAAAGTTAGTCGGCTCTTTCATTGCCGCGTACCCCTGCATGACCAGGACAGTAGATCCACACCAGTTCTTGAAGGTTTGAGGCTTCTATGGAGGGGTCCCATTCATGCCGGGGCCATTCACTTTGAACCTTCCGAAGCATGGATTGTGAGTCTGATACAATAACTGCCCTTGTTAATGAAGTTTCAGACACACCTTAAGGCTGCAGTAACTGCCTGTACCTCCATTCTCATGCTGGAGGTTGTTATCATTAAACCCCGCTATGTTCAGCGACGATTCTGTCCTTTACTCTAGCAGAGAAGCCCCACCCAGATGTCTCACCACGGATCACAGACCCATCAGTGTAAACAATGGCATCATCATTCCCAGTATGATCATTTATCAGCTGATCAATTTCCAGCTCTGCCCTCCCATGCCCAAGTTCTGCACTCTACCAAAGCTGAGAATGACTTGCTGGTAGTTCATCCAGTTCTCACCTGACTTACTCCACTCTTCTCCCTTGAATATATTTTCAGCTGTGGCCACCTGTCTCATAGTTGCCTTTGTCTGCTCCATCCATGACATCCGCCTCTTTATTCTTGCCCATTTTATGTCAGATACATTCCCATGCAGGGGATGCCTTTTTCTGTGGTTACTTGCATATAAGC
Organism: Oreohelix idahoensis; assembly: GCA_024509875.1. Taxonomy (NCBI): domain Eukaryota; kingdom Metazoa; phylum Mollusca; class Gastropoda; order Stylommatophora; family Oreohelicidae; genus Oreohelix; species Oreohelix idahoensis. The sequence continues at coordinate 25,157 of JAMPIV010019151.1, forward strand.
TTTTGCCGGGGCAATCGCATATCTGGACCTCATTGACAGCAATCCAAGCATGTACCGCATCGTCACAATGGGGGTATCTCGCGAACAGCCCAAGACTTTACGCATCCCTTCATTTTAAATGCATTCCAGTCGTTCACATTGTGTTATACTGAGAGCGTGAGTATTCCCAGCCACGATCAAATGTTACTGCAAGGCACTTAACTTGTCTTGTCTTTCAATTTCCTGCCCATTGAGAGTAATATCTGGAAATTCTGCTTTCACTATGGAGTTGTTCCTAGAACACCACATCACACAGGCCTTGTTGATGTTGACTTTAGAGCCAGTTTCCTTACACCATTTAAACACGTCATGGAGTGTCCCATAAAAAGTGAGAGATGGTAGCATTACTGAAAATAGGTAAAACATTATCATACTGTACAGTTTGTATACAGCAAAACAGTTCAAGGAAAGGTTTTATGACTAAGAAAATCACAGTAAATTCAATGTACTAGAAACATTAATACAACCTGTCTTCATCTTTGAGTACCACAGTGGCCTAAGCAATCATGTCTCTCAACAATATCCTGTCTTCAGTAATATTTATCAGTTCTGTTGTTGGCTACTGTCCCCGGCATGATGCCAACTGTCCAGTATCACTTTCTTTGTCTTCCTTTATCTCTTATTCCTTCAATCTTTCCTGTCGTCCCAATATATTTCAGGTTTCTTCTTCTCATAACATGCCTGCCCAAAGAAAGTGCATTGATTCCTTCTAACCTGAAGAATATGTTTTTTTTGCACATTGACCTATTTCAGGACATCCTGCTCACTCTGTTTAGCTGTCCATGGTATTTTTAACATTCTCATGTAAAACCACATCTCTGTGTCCTCCAGTGCTTTTCCTGCTTGTTTACTAATTGTCCATGACTCACTTCCATACGTCAGGATTGGTTATATATAACACTGAAATACTTTCTTTCTGACTTTCATTGACACAAAAGTACTTGTCATTTTACAGAAAGTTGCTTTTGCCTGGGATAGTCTGTTCTTCACTTGTCAGTTGTGTATCTTCCATCCACAAATATATTTATAGAATGTGTGATTCCCATATTGGGATTCTTGCTGGTGCCACAGAGTTCGAGCACTGTGCTGAGATCCTCCTTGTGTGATCTAAAGGAGGAGATCGGAGCACTGATGGAGTTGTCTGTGTGCAATGAAGATAGTCCTTACAATTAAATCTTCCATCTAATATTATTAACATGACCCAGATATTTGAATCTATTGACTTGTTTTAAAACTGTTCCATTTATACCATATATACTCTTCTCTAATTGTAACCTTGGTAGTTAGTTAGTTGCTTATCCTTTACAGGACGTGGCAATCAACCCCAGCTTTTATTGGCTGTTTTGTGATTTTTCTAGGCAATTTTTACGTTCAGTAGTTTGCCATTGCTTTCTGAACGGTACGGCGCTTATACCATTGTTAAAATCCACACAAAGCGATCTGCTACCAAACCGCCTGCAGCAGGTTTCGAACCTGGTATATCTGGATTATGAAACTGCGTTCATATCCATTAGGCCACAGACGCCGACTGTAACCTTGGTAACGATGGTAAAAAAGGTCAAAGTTGACTCATAAGAGATACTGCCATAAAGGAATGAAGTGTTGCACTGCATTATACTAGGTTCATCTTTACAAGATGGGGTGACTAGTTCAGTTCCTTGCTATCTTTTGCCTTTCCTATCTCAAGAGTAGAATCAGGTACCCATTTACAGCTAGGTAGATTGGAGCATGATGACACCTGCTTTGAATCGCTAAAACTGGTATCGTTGCCATGAGATCGAAGCTGTCTTAATTACACTGCCAATCAGATGCTGATGTTTAGATCAACGGAGTATTACTTAAAGAGAAGGAGAACCATACATAGAAAGAAACACATGGTTAGTGTAAATAAAAACGAAAATACACAAGGCTTTGTGCGATAATTTTAAAGTGCAAAATAATCAACTGTAATGAGAAAAATGTTACAGGCAGAGCTGAAAAGAGTAAAATCTACCTACTGTTTTATGTTTTACCAATGAACTGCTGTTTGTGTTTTCTGCATAACTGAACTTATAGGTGATGGTGAGCTGGAATTCAGTGAGTTTGTGGGCCTGATGAAGAAGTACATGAAAGTCAAGAACTATCCAACAGAGGGCATGTTTATGTACTTTGACCTGGATGGGGATGGGTTCATCTCACTACAAGAGTTTGTCAAGGCCATGAGGTGTTTGGGTAAGGATTATGAAACTCCACTCAACGCTTGTCTCGTTACTTGGGTCTTTCTTTTTGGATTAATACTTTTGCCTGAGGAAAAGGTTTCATGAATAGCCAAATTGAGTAACAGGGATGTCCTCTAGGAAGCGTATTACTTACATGAGTAGGAAGCTGTCAACCGTCAAATTGTTTATGAAAAAACGAAAGCTGAGATATATCGTGACAACAAGAAAGAATGAAGGAAACGGTATATTAGATGACTAAAAGAGACAATGTCACAGTTTAACAGATGACCAAAAGAGACAATGTCACAGTTTAACATTATGATGTGGAATACGATCAACAAAAGATTTGATATACAGTACTGGAGACAGAAAGTTGTGGAGAGTCATAATGACCTAGGCCACCAGATAAGGTACTTAAAAAAGATTTGTGTTATGGGTTGCCTCCCTTTAGCTCTGCAGTAGTGGTCCACCAGTGGCCAACATTCAAGAGTATATAATATGGGTCTTCAAAGGTGTCTACCTTCGCACAATATTACTCTTGGCAGAGTTGTAGATAGAAGGATAATGATGCTTCTATCTCAAGGGAGTGTTCATAAGATATTTTCAGAAGTCAAGAACAATTCTGCATAGGGCCAAGCACTATTAACTTATATCTGATCTGTCGCCTTTTGTGAAGAATTAAGCGATGGTTTTAGCACGTTCAAGCCCCCAGCTGGTGTAATCCAGCGAAATTCTTCTATAGGTAATTGCTAGATGTAGATATATTAAGAGTATTGCTCATACGCTTGCTTTCATACCTATAATAACTGAATCAACTATGTTTGTTTTGTTTTAACATAACATGTAACAAATTTAATAATCAATTAGTTTTTAACAAGTTTAAATATAGATGGAATGATGGTAAATTTTAGATATATATATAAGATTGTCTTCACCGAGACTTGGGTGAGGATTTATAAAAATTGTCCTTTTGCTGTTTCCTTTAATAAGAATTGCAGTCTGATTTGTGTCTCCGATTTCGCTAGATTATATTCCAATTTCTCAAGTCAAGTCCCAGATTGTACTTTTAGACCAACTTGCCAATGAAAGTCAAAGTCTATTCCGGCTCTCAAATTAAACCAATGGTAAGCTCTTTAGAACTATGTGGGTCAGGGTGTTAAATCATTACTATCCCGCGCGTGTTTTAAAATAGCAATTTTAAAATTTAAACGCGTGACCTCTTTCAAATATGTCCGATCGAAAATAAATCAGCCAAGATGATTACCCACCATGAAGCAGTCCTCAACAGATATTAACATGTCTCTTCAATGTTTTGCCCTATCTAACGTCAGCATCTTTGTCTCACCCGTTGTTCTGCTAGCACTGGCTGGGAACTTGTATCAATTTCATAATAATTCATCGCGCATAAATAAAAACTTCATTACATCCAACAACAAGGATTGGCACATATCCCACTGTATGATTCATTGGGGCATAAGACTCACTCATAAGTTAAGGAGATTTTAATAAAGAAAATAATAATACTTTACAGGAACTTATTAATTATACTTCCTCTTCTTCTTAGCCATTTCCCTTCTGCCTTGGGATGTAGGGGTGTGCCAGAGAGCACCATGTCTCTTTGTGTCGCGTAATCAATTTTAATACAAACAGGTGACTGGCCTGTTGTGTAGTTAGTATACTTCACATATAAATTGCTTGTGTTTTCAAAAATAAGTTCATAAGAGAAACTTATTTATTGTAAATCACATATAAACTGCTTGTGTTTTGAAAACTAATACATAATAGGAACTTATTTATTATACTTCACATATAAATTGCTTGTATCTTTTGCAAACAAAAGCATTTTTATTGCACATGTCAGAAAACTTTTAAATCATTACAGTACCATAACAGATCTACCATGTTGTTACTTTCTCTCGCAACAAGTAAAGTTTACTGGTAATTTATTTCGACATTTTGAATATTTTATCAAAAGTTTCATAACATCACCGATACATTCGTTAATAAATAAACTAAAAAACAACTCAAGACTCATCGGTGAGACAAAAGAAAAAAATATGCTTATTTATGATAGCCATTATCATCGCAGTGTAAAAAGCAAGGTGATTTTATTTATACAGGTTTTTGGAACACAAGTGCGTCTCATATGACAGGAAATATGATAAGTTAATCATTTACCTTTTCATCTTATTACTTGTCACTATAATGTGTTCTTGACTAAATAAATCATTTTGAATAAATCAGGGTGGGTTTAAAAAAACAAAAAAAGGTAATGCGTCTTACTAGAATAAAAGATAAAAAAAATTGCCTGTGTTGCAGCCACAAGACCTTCATCAGAAAAAGGACAGGAAGCGAGAGCTAAGTCGATAAACATGAAAAAATGAATACAACTAGTGAAAACCACTACCTCATCAGTGAACGTGAGAGGATTAGCATCTCACCTACCTCTGGCTTTCTTTCCTTTCCCTGATGAAGGTCTTGTGGCCACAATGTTGGCTATTTTCTGTCTTTTGTCCTAGTAAGACACATTTCCTGTTTTCCTTTACTTTTTTTAAACCCCACCCTCCACCACGTCTGTCTTGAGCGCTCCTCATCTTGTTAATCATTCAGGGATTGATATGACAGTTGAAGGTGCTGAGCGATTGCTGGATGACTACTACACAAACAGAGGTGTGAAGTTAAGCTATGCAAACTTTGATGAGATGATGCGGCGGCACCTGTGACTAAACAATGTCTATGTGAAGACGAGATAAATAGACTGGTTGTTAGAAAGCAGTATGTTGCAGCACAGTAATTGGTCCTATTAAAGTTTTACCATGTTTGATTCTGAGTCAATAAACGATGTTTGAGTTGGAAACCTTATTCGTCTTACCCGTTGGTCTATTTCTTGACCTAACGTTACTGTTGTATGGGTTGCATCTCATTAAAACAAACCCAAGGAACTCACGACATTCGCCCATATATATTAAACAACTATCGGCCACTAACAGTAAGCCCGACATTGCTGACGTCAACATTGTCAGCTGTGCCAGTCAGTAGCACTAACCTACAACACCCCCCAATATATCAGTAGCAACTACTAAGGTTGCAAGGTTATCCAAGACCTGTCTGATGTAGGCAACAAGCGTCTATTGTTTGCAACTTTTAGCACAAACTGAGAGAAGAAATGCCTCTTTTTAAAGTATCAGGTCTCCTGATATAAACGCCAGGTGACCTCCATTTCCATCCACCATTTTATCTTCCTCAAAATTTCCACATAAAAGAATACACAAGGCAACATGGATATCACCAGACCATAGAACAGAAAATCAGATTGATCATACAAGGTATATGCATAAACAAGAAGTTTAGATCATCATTGCAGGATGTAAAGGTATATAGAGGAGCAGATGTGGCATCAGATCACCACCTTCTGATAGCCAAAATCAAAATGAAACTCAAGAGATATGCACCAATGCAAAATTATAGACAACAATTTAATGTAGGACATCTAAGAAACAAGAGACAAATTTGCGGTCACAATATCCAACAAATTCCAAGTGCTCCAACAGCTGGAAGATGTAGAGAATACAGAAGACTATTGGCAGCAAATCAAAACTGTATGACAGAAGACTATTGGCAGCAAATCAAAACTGTATGGAATGAGACATGTGAAGAAATACTGGGGAAAAGGGAACGACAACAAAAAGCATGGATAACAACAGAAACCATCATTAAGATAAAAGACAGAAAAAACAAGAAAGCAGATTTAAATACAAGCAAAACCAGAAGTTCCAAAGCGTCGTAGATTTTCGATAGGGGAATTAAGACAGATTGGTCCCTTCTGAATAGAAATAGAACAGGTGATAGCTCAGTGAGAGGTAATGTAAAGAAAATAGATTTTCACGAGTGAGATGGTGGAAACTAACTAGAGTCTGTCCCTGAAACGCGAGAAGCTTCTCTCGGTCAGCCTATCTTCTACAACATAACTAGTTTAGTCAGACAGTCTATTAGAACATATATAGTAATCTATATATACCACTCACATACACACACACATAAGTTACGACAGTTAGACACACAGACGTAAAAAACTATAACAATGGAATATAGATATTTTGGAACGAGCTGACCGACACACTTGAATAAAGTTTATGTAAATTTTATTAACATAAAGAAAATTGTCCACAACAAATAAGTTTGCTTATCAAGCACATATGAATACACATAGGTTAATGAATAACTAAAGGAATACTAGACCCATAGGTGTAATTCTTTCCCCTGCTTTTTAGCCCACGATCCCGTTAGAAGAAAAGTTATAGCCCCAAAGAGTCACAGATTTATACGCTACGGTCTAGGATTTCCCTCTATAGTTAAGAACAGAGTTGATATATTAATCCATCCTAAGAGGAAATCAGCATTTGCAACAAAAATTGCATAAAGAAATTTCAAAAGTGGGTGCATGAATATAAAAATGAAAAGAATCACTCGTTCTGCTTTCTCTCTGTTCATTCAACAGGGGCCCCTGACATACTTTCTTACCTACACACGTGGTGTTTCTCGCCGTCTGGCGCAAACTTCAGGACACTTCTCTACAGTGAATCTGTATTCTTTTGATAAAGAGAATCCCAGCTCTGCAGATACAGGTTTCTTCCAATGTTCCGGGGAGCATTCACTTCACAATTATATTTTAAGATTACATTTAAGGTCACTTGAATCAGTTTGGGTAAGAAAGTTTAAACGGGCTCACAGTGTCAGAATCACAAGGTTTCCACTACTTAGGAAAATGACAAGTTGGTAACTTCTCTCAAATGTAAAATTAGGTACCACAAACTGCCGCTTTGCGGCGGTCGAAAAATTCTGTGACGCGCAAGCGAGGCCCAATTTGGGCCCTTTTTAACCTCGCTCAGCCTAGTAATTAATTTGCCTTTTCTAAATAAAAAAAAATTATATCTTCTGGTTCCTTGATCTTTCTTCTTTCATAATATGTCAATTATAACTTTCTGCGTGTCATTGAAATTGAGTGAGACAAAAAATAAAAACACCATTAACACCACTCTTGCCGTGCGCTGGCTGACTGGCGCTCAAGAGAGCGAAATTCCCTGAAAAGACCCCACCTCATTCAAAGCGTCCGCACTATTTCCTCAAAAATGCTACACTAATACGGTTTTCACCAATGAGAAGAGCGGAAACTGAGGTTTACGCACATGTCACACGAGGCACAGATTTTTTATAGAAAGATATCTTAAATTCGAAGTGAATGAGAAAGTTTGGATTTTAATACACATCTGGGAGGCCTACTTACGCTCGTGTTACATCAAACAAACGAGCAACCATTCTGCTAACATCGTATCAAAGTTTTAAACATCATAGTTATTTTAGCAAAGAGCTAACGAACGTTAAAAGTCAGCAACACATTTCGGCGTGTAAACATAATGGTGGATGTTCCATTTGACAAACCCGGACATGATGGGCCGGCTGTACGAAACACAGCACGAAATGACTCAGGCGCTGAACTGAAAGTTTCACCAATGGAAGTTGACGCAATATGTGTTCTGAGTAAGTTTTCAACTTTGTTTTATTTCTATTCATTTCAGACCTATTTTGTTTATGTGCAATATAGCAACGGCAAGTGACAGAGGGTGGATGTATTAGTAAAAGAACAGCCAAATGTGGCTGCTCGATTCACACATTGAGACAGAAAGTTTTTTGTTTTTTAAGCAATTTTGGGGGTGAGGTATTGTTGTTTATGTAGCTATTTGGTTGTTTTATCGGACCATCACCATTTTCTAAACATTCGGTAACAGAATTAAGGTCTGACACTTAGTAACAGTTTGTAAAGCCGCTGACCTCCTTTCGATAACGTTATGGATGCCAAAGGTCATGGTTAGAATTTAGCTTGCTACACATTTGTGAACGTAAATTTTTTTTTAAAAATTGCCTCTCTCGCTTAATTAACCTTTTTTTTCTCAATTATTTCAGTGGACGATCGTTATGATGCACATTTTTCAATGACGGGAAGAGGCAGAAGAGGCTCTGTCACCGATTTCTACTGTGACAAACAGACTATTGGCACAGTTCTGTCTTCTGAAGGACTAGGAAAATGCAACATGGGAGCTAGTAGTACGTCTTGTTGTGTAAAGTTTATATATCATATTATTTCCTCTCATTCTCTGATGCTAAAAATCATTAGGCTACTATGTAGTTGAAGCTTTCCTAGAAGCCTCTACAGGTTTTGAGTTTATTTTACAATTACAAACATAAAAGACAAATGACATAATCCATGTAAAAGAGAGACTTACAATCTACTGTATAATTAATATAATGGTTTAAATGGTAAATGCAGTAAAAATTTATGCCGCAATAAATGCTTAATGATTAACAAAGGGAAAGAAAAAATAATTTGGCCGACATTTTTTGTATTAATAATAAAATAACTCAATCATGCAATTTGTCCTCTTCAGTCCCTCCCAACAAATTTCTCTCAGGTGACCTCTTGGTTTCTCTGTGCTACCCGAACAGAATGTGAGTAAAGGAAAGCTACAGTACAGATGTCAGTACAACAAGCCAGTGCCCTGAGAGGAGATTCACTTGAGGACTTTCTGAACATACAATTATCTTTTGATGCAGCTGACCTCAAGTGACAGTGAGTTGGACACGGACTAATATGTAATGTTACTTTGTTTATAAAAATCAAATTTTAAGCAATAAAGGTTGTTTCAATCAAGAAAATAACCATCAATTTGAATTGTAAAACTCAAATTACATAAATATGGAAGGTTTCAGCTCTATGGCTGCAATATTCATGATTTTATGACAAGATTTGGAATTTCGTGAGATTTTTCTTCCGAACTGCAAATTTAGCCTTTGATCCATTTTCACATAATGCAGTTTTATAGTATTCAGTATTTCATGTGGCTCAAAAAAATTAAGCATCAAGTATGTAATCTCTCTTTAAGCTCAATAAATCTTATAGCTTTCCTGTGTGTAGTTTTTGATTTATGAGTGCATGAAAATGCATATTTGCACTTTGCGAGCACAACAATGAGACTTGAAATTGTATCTTTTGTCAATTTTGATGGACCATAATTCATTTAATTGATTTGTTGTACTTCCCATGTTTCTTTTCTGCAATAAGGACTTGTATGACTTTGTACAAAAAGCATTATTAACTTGGTAAGGGTTTGTTGACTGTAGTTATGATTGTGCAAAGTCAGGCAATTTGTTCGGTGCGAAGATGTTTGAAAAATTTTGTAATTCCCCACAATTTTGAAATGCTGTAACTCGGTTGTTTGATGTCCGATTTTTAAAATTTAAAAAGGAAATTTCATGGCTTAAAGAGATGCATTAAGATCTATAAACAAAGACACTGTAAAAACAAAATGAAAAATCAGTTTGTGGTACCTACTATTACTGCATTTTCCATAGGGCCTATGTTCTATTATCATGGAGCTTTGTGTCCAGTACAATAAACTGCGTATTGTAAATTGTGAAGGAGGTGTTTGTCAGCTCACTGAAGTATGCTGATACATGTTGTTGGACTACCCCTAGTGTATACTTTGGCCACGGAGACCTTCTCTGAACTTTATCTATATTATGGCACACATCAACACGGAAAGTTAATATATATATTTATAAAAATTTTGATGAGTTCTAAATTACATTTTTTAAAATGTAGTTATCAGTTGTGTGTATGTCTATGCACGCGCATGCGATAGTGTGTGTGTGTGGAAGGGGGGAGTTTCAATATGTCTCTCAAGAGACAATCTTCTTCGAAAGAATACACCTAGATTATTTGCAGTTATCGCCCATTTCACTGATGATACAATACAAACAAACAAAATTAATATTCATTTTACGACTGATTATTGTATTATCATGGGGAGTACATAACTATGCCAAGTTTCAGAGCTAATGCTCATCTGAAAGTGATTGAAAAATCGATTGCAAGATTTGAAGGTGACAAGAGTGTGACATACGTTGCACGAAAAGCCTGTAAAAAAAACAATAAAGAACATACATGGCTACAATGAACAATATTTTAGATCTCAAAAGAGATGGAAATCTTGATTACTACCTCCAGCCATAGATGGCTCCAGATGTCAAATACGTTCATTTGTTCATAAGAACCCCAGGGATTTTAGTTTTCATTCTTTACCCTTGCATCATTTTGGGATAGGTTTTTGGGCTTTCTTGCAACCCCAGAGGACTTCCCCGGCTCGGCGGGCTCACCATTGATGGAGGTCACACCGGACCCACTAATTGACGGGTGATACAATACTACGAGTTGGATGGCTGTCTACCCTAGAGTGGGTCAAATGTGAAAAGATTTCATCTTCTAGGGAATTGTCTTCTTTAAAATATTTCAACAATGTGGAATGCTGAACTCAACAAAACATTCTCAATAGCGATGGATAAATGACAGCGTGATCTGCAGATCCAATTCCATATATCGGACAGTGTGCAATGATTCTGACATAAATATAATAATTCCGGTAGAGCATCATTATTTCGGGTTAATCTACAGGCGAGCACATCAATCTCATCACTTCAAATCCAACATGAGCCACTTCATTACACATCAGACAGATTTGTGTCCATGTGGGGAGGACAAACAAACAGTTGAACATATTATCCAAAACTGTCAGCTCCATGAGAAGAGCAGGGTGGCAGCATGGCCTGCTCGAACCCAGCTGAGGGAGAAACTGTATGGTGATGCGAGAAGCCTGAGACGGACTGCCAGTTTTATAAGATATATGCGGTTATTTGAGAGCGAATGATGAAAATGAAGAATTATACACGTACATTACAACACTGCAGTTTCTCCACATTCCAGTTCATATACTCAAGACCAAAAGAAACGCACATGCCATAAAATGTTATTTTCAAATATAAGCAACAAACTTAAAATAATGAAATTTGCGCACATGAAGTGTCTGAATGTTTATTAAGGTTTTCAAATCAAAACTCACAATTATCGCCCCCCATGAGATCGCACTTCTGCATATTCTGAAGTACCAACAAAATATCCGACTGCACTAAAGTTTGTTCAAACCACATCGTGAATGTCTTAATATCGGATGTGTCCCCCCATAGCTCTGGCACATTCTTGAAGACGATTAGACATCGACCTCACCAAGTGTTGAATCAACCCATATTAATAGTAATTATAGGTTTAAACTGCCAGTGTTCAAACAAAATTTTGACGATTTGTCGTCATAACTCCTTAGATTTAAACAAGTCTGTAATGCAAATCACGTTGATAAATCTTTATGGGCTTTAAAACTCAGTGAATTGTTGGATGGTGCACCATTGAAGGCATTAAATACTATGGATCAAGCAATCATAAATAATTATGATGCTGTAAAAACTTTACTGCTAAAGCGATTTCAACTAAATGAGGAAGGATATAGAATGAAATTTAAGTCATTACTACCTGATTCAAGTAAGGATTTTTCAGAATATATTGCGACAATACGTATAACATTTAACAGATGGGTGGAATTATCTGGTATCAATAAAACATATGATCAGATTGTTGATTTAATGCTGAGAGATAAGGTTTTGTCATCGGTTAGCAAACCTTTCTTATCATTCTTACAGGAATGTAACCCACCTACATTAGCTGACTTAGAGAAAATAGCTATTCAATACTGTACAGCACATCCAGGAGTTTGTATAGCAAACAATCAAGTGAGAGAAGCATTACCTGTTGCTTCTGCTACAACCTGGAATGTTAATCATGGATCACGGGCTCAAAGCCTTGATAGGAGTTTTGTGCATCGCAGAAATGATAACAATAATTATTATAAAAATAATAATTTCAGTATGAATAACATTTCATCCAGAGGTAGACCACAATCCAGAAACCAATCACCTCCAATCACCTCATTTCAGGAACAACAACTTCCAACAAAATTCAACATGGAATCAACCATACAATGTTACTTCACATAATAATAGTAACAATAACTGGAATAATGGTAATAATAATTACAAATCCAGAAATAAGAGTTACAATGGTAGAGGTAATAATAGTTCAGTTGCTCACCATCGACAACGTTCCAACTCAAGAAAACCACAGAGGTTTGACCATAATGCAGGGGCAGCGTTGACTACCAATGCACCTCCAGTTGGTCATAACAATGATAATCCAATACATTCATCTTCTTCATGTTGTGTTGTTGATTATAATGTGGCAAATAGTTGTCCACAATGTAGTAGTATTTTTCAGAAACCCAACCATACGTCGATGAAGATTGCACAGTCTGTTCCTGCAATCAGTCTCACTGCAAATGATGGAACAGGCACGTTGATGTTTAACAGAGGACTAGTCGATGGAAACATAGTTTCAGTGTTGAGGGATTCCGGATCAACCACTATCGGCATCCGTCAATCATTAGTACATCCTCGTTATGCTACTAATGAGTATGTTAGGTGTATCACTTTCGGTGGGACCATTGAATACTATCCCACTGCTATAATAGACATAAATACCCCATTTTTTCAGGTAAAGTAAAAGTGTGTCTCCTTCAGAATCCAATTGCTGATTTAACAGTCGGGCGCATCCATGGCAACAATGATTGCACACCTGAGGAAATCACAGAATGGGAAAAACAAAGCTTGTCTACAGCTAATGCTGTGACAACACGAGCTCAAGCTCAGGAATTGGAAAAAGAGGATACTACAGTTACTGAGACAAATTTTAGTGATGGTAACGATCCTCAGTCTGTTATAGACAGAGAGTCATTTGCTATTAAGCAAAGAGAAGATAATTCTCTAAAGAAATTTTTTTGCCTTGGTCAACAAGTACGATAATATTGCTTTTAATAATAAAAATAAGCATTGGTTTACAATCAAGAACGGTATTCTACTTAGTAATTGTATGGACCAGACTAAGGTAAAACAACAGGTCATAGTACCAGTATCATTAAGGACATATATACTACTACATGCACATGACGCCCAATGCGCGGGTCATATGGGCTACACTCGCACACGTTCTCGAGTGTTGTCATCGTTTTTCTGGCCAGGGATATCACGAGACGTATCATTGTATGTACGTTCCTGTGTAAGTTGCCAGGAAGTCAAGTCTTATGGAGCGTTCCATAATGCTCCCATCCAGGCCTCCGACATATCGGTTCGTCCTTTCGATAAAATGGCAATAGACATTATTGGTCCTCTTTTGCCTTCTGCAAGAGGTCATAGGTAATATTAACATGTGTTGACTTATTACACGATGGCCAGAGGCCATACCTCTTAAGAAAATAACTACATCAGACATAGCTGATGCTCTTCTTCTAATATTTTCTATACTTGGATTTCCAAGAAAATTACTTTCAGATCATGGTCCCCAATTTGTGTCTGACACCAGGAATGAAGTAATGAAGACTCTTAACATAGGAAGAAGTCTTAGTAGTGTCTATCACCCCATGAGCAATGGTTCAGTTGAGAGGCTCAACCGCACCATTAAACAATTATTACATAAGGTTACTATAAAATATCCTCAAGACTGGGACAGAGCTCTCCTAGCAATCTTGTTTGCTTACCGAGAGATACCACATGAACAAACCAGTTTCTCTCCGTTCGAGTTAGTGTTTGGTGCTCCACCAAGAGGTCCTATGGGACTTATAAAAGATCTGCTACTCGACTCTGAGATGACCCAGGAAACCCAGTCAGCTTATGAATGTGTCATTAACCTACGTAAAAAAATCATAGAGGCTTGCCAGATGGCAACAGCTTCTTCAGAGGCTGCAAAATACAAAGCAAGACTATTCCAAAATAAAAATAGACGATTACGCCAGTTATTTCCTGGTGATGAAGCTTTCATGCTACTCCCACGAAAGGATAATAAGCTATTAATTGCATGGAACGGTCCATTTAGAGTTTTTGGACAGAATTTCTGACGTCGACTATATACTAGACATTAAAGGTCAGAAAAAAATGTATCACATTAACATGCTAAAAGAGTTCTTTACTCGTCCTGAACACCTGCAGTCTATCTTTCATGACTTAGATGATAAATCAGTTGGTTCTTACCAATATGCTAGTCTTTCGGTAATTCAGGAGGAGGAATCATCCTTTCCTGAAATCCACATGTCCTTTCCTATACCTACATTACAATCTACCGAGTCTTGGCGAGATGTAACTATTTCTTCTTCATTAACATCTCAAGAAAATAATAAAATGTGTAAACTCTTAGAGACTTATTATATGTTTTAACTGATATACCGGGTCGTACATCAGTTATTTCTCACGAAATTATACTTAAGGACAACACACCAATAAAACTTCGTCCTTATTCAGTTCCTATACCTTGTACATTATCAAGATAAGACATCACAGGAACTTAATCAAATGTTAGCTTTAGGGATCATAGAGAGCAGTAACTCTCCATTTTCGTCACCTTTAGTTATTGTCAGAAAGAAGGACAATAATATACGTTTGTGTGTCGATTACAGAAAACTGAATGCTCAGACAGTAGCTGACAGTGAACCTCATCCACTTATTGACGATTTACTTACTCGTCTATCGACAGCAAAATTTTTCACGAAAATTGATTTAACTAAGGGATATTGGCAGATTCCCTTAACAGAACAAGCCAAGTATTTTACCGCGTTTTCGACTCCACAAGGTTTTTACCAGTGGAATTTCATGCCATTCAAGCACATGAACGCACCTGCAACGTTTATTCGCATAATGAGAAAAATTGTATCTTGCAGACCACACATTATCACATATATTGACGATATTTGTCTATTCAGTTCGTCATTTGAGGAACATTTTTCAGGACTAGGTTCCGTATTAGAAATCTTAAGATCTAATAAATTAACTGCTAGACCAAGTAAAATTGAAATAGCTTTCCATGAAATATTTTTTCTTGGACTTATCATTGGGGCTGGGCGTATCCAAACAAGTCCCCATAATGTATCTAACATTTTAAAGTTATCAATTCCTCAAACAAACAAAAAACAAGTTAGGAGCTTACTAGGTCTTGTCCAGTATTATAGTAGATTTATACCTAATTTGTCGTCCATCACGGCTGTCTTGTCTTCTCTATTGAGGAAAGACATGCCTACAAAAATCACATGGACTGCAGACTGCGACAAAACTTTTAATCAACTTTTGTCAATTTTTTCTAGACCACCTATTTTAAGGTTGCCAGATACTAAAAAGGCTATTCCTACTAACGAATTGTGAAAATACGACAGAAAACCACACGCACCCCCTGTTTTGTTAACGCAGATGCGAATATATGTATATATATATATATATATATATATATATATATATATATATATATATATATATATATATATATATATATATAACCACGCTGTTAGACGCATCACAGCGCAAAACACACACCCGTATTTCGTGCTAAAAAGTAGTGATATTGTAACGTACTACAGACACGTTGTTTCGTTTTGAATGAGAACGACAGTTAAAGAAAAGTCGTAATTTTGTTAACGCAAAGCTTCTGGTGTATAAGAATCGAGAGGATGAACTTGTAGAGATACAGTACGAGAAAAGGAGCATAGTTGGTAGTGTCACGAATTCGTTGTTTACTATAATTTGAATTTTGCACCCAAGCGGGGCACAGAAGGTTAGAGAGAGGAAAAACTTAGATAATTTTCCTTCACAATAAAAGAAAGAACAGTTGACGAATACAATGACATTAATTGGTTAATAGAAGATTAAAGTGTTAATGTATCTTACCGTAGATAGAAAAATATGTTATTTGAAGAAATGAAGAAGAAAAACGATAATAGTAAATATAATAAATAAACGTATAAAAATATAACCACTGTGTGACACACAGCAACGGGATCACTAATTATTTATCAGAATTTGAAACACTCAATAAATAAAGGAGATATTGACAGAAGACAGATGGACCAACAGACTACATCTTTCTCAGCTTGACATGTACAGTATTGGGAAATGGTAGGGTAGTCCAAGATTTGAAAATTGAGTTCAATTTTGAATAAAAAGACGCTAGAAGCCAAACAGTCCCTGATTGGCTGGAGTCTAATATACTAACGGAGGGATAAAACTGATTTGTAGTTAGTGTCAGTCGCCACTTGAGAAATAAATTTTCTACTCTTAAGTTGTTCTACAAGCAAGATAATAGTACTATCTTGACTTTGCTGATCTGCACCAGCACAGCGATCTGGATTTGACCATATTTATCGCTATTAAACTTATTAGTGGGAATATTTCATTGATGCGGTAAGCTAAAACACTCATATCATCATTGTTATTATCATTATTATGTATGTATTATTGAATATGTATGAAAATCTTTTGGGTAGAGGTTTATCTAGAGGGAAGCCAACATCAAACTTTGTGTTGTTTCACAGAGTTGTTAAGAAAGATATTATCATTTTGTAGAAAAGCCAGACAGGCTTTCTGACACTTTGGGAGAAAAGGAAATTAAATATTAATGGGAAATTTGTGTAAAGTATTGTGACGTAAGACCAGAAAACCACTGGCCGTCTTCTTCAGCAAGTCACTGTGATTGTACATGACTTGATATAGTAAATTAAAAGGTTTCCTATGTCAAGGAAAGTGGCAAACTGAAGTTTGAAGTTTATTTGACCATGAATGGGGTATAAAACAAAATAGGAACGTTAACTAATTGTTTAGTTACCATGCTGATTCTGAATATGATTGAAAATGTTTAATAGTTAGTGAAAGGGAGAGGTTGAGTAGGACGTATTCCTATCATTCCAGGGTTTCATCTCTGACTCAAAGTGAGCCCAGGTCAACCTATACCTGTATGTACGTCTGCATCTAAAGAATTGAGGCAGTATCGTCTGGGTGCCTCCATGTTATATTTCAAGAGCAGAATCCTGACTTGGCGGTGGAAGCTGGTGATGTGAACAAAATTCATACTGTATACCAGCAAATACTAAGATAAGAAGTCGTCTATGGGCACATGATATATCAAACTAAACCACTCTCTTTTCCCCAATGTGTATTATATAATTCAGACATGATGAAAACACGTTCTTTCGATCATTACCCGTTCATAGGATCCAGAACTAATTGACACTTTTCCAGAGTGACATATATAATTATAGTTGTGAATAAGAACAGACTCAGTTATAGTTTGAATTACTTTTATGTAAATACTTTGCCTTATAATTTTGAGTTTTCAACATTCCTGTATACACAAAATTGTGATACAGGAAAAATAAATTGTAAAAAGATTTAACATTTAAAACTTAACCAGTGAGTTGTTCCATCATTGTTCATTACTTTATAAGTGTAGTTGTTGTCAATTTTATTACATTACAGCGCATATACCCTAGACATCTAGCTAGACAACACTCACACACCATTACACATAACTAGGGGAAAATATATCGCAGGTTGAGGTCATAGGGTGGTAGCAGACAGGTTCCCTGAGAACACATTTATAAATACTACCTCAGGGGCTTGCACAGCTGACCTCACATCTGCAACAAATAATATCTAATTCTTTACCATCAAAACCCACCACCACACGGATTAGGAGGTAGTCTGCTACAAGAACATGAAGGCATACTTCACCCAACTCTCTTCATATCGAGAAAACTCACAGATGCAGAACTCAAATACTCGGTTATAGATAAGGAACTTTTGGCAGTAGTGTGGGCAATTCAGAAGCTTGAGAAATTTTTACTCGGTGCTCTGTTTGTCATTCAGACGGATCAGAAGGCAGTAGCTTCGCTCAGACGAGCCAATCACAAGAACGCTAAGTTAGCCCGATTTTTCATCTTGCTCCAACCATTCCAGTTTACAATTGAATCAATTCCGGGTTACGAGAATGTAGTGGCAGATTCCTTGCCACGTCATCCTTTGTCGTCAAATGAAGAGAATTAACAACTCAATGAACTAAAAAGACATATGCTAGAATTTATTCATCCGTATTCATTATCAGACGGACTTGCAACTCATAATGAGCAATGAAATTATGTTGTTTACAGATGTTTGAACATTTCCTCGCACTGGTCATAACAGATTGAGATACTATCTGTTCAGCAAATTAAAGATAGGAACTACGGATGAGTGTGACTGTGGCACTGGTAAAATGACTGCCGAACACCTGCTTCAGAGGTGCCCAACATATGAGGAGCGGAGAAGACGCATATGGCCATCACCAGTACCATTCCTGGAGAAGATCTACGGAGATATCAACAGCCTCAGGCTGACCACCGCTTTCTTTGAACTTATTCAAGTTGACATCTGAGGGTGAACGAAGAAGAAGAAGAAGAACATTTCCTTACAACATTTCTTATTCAAAGGACATACGTGATCATGAACCAGGTGCAAGAAAACAAAACATTCTTGATGCGTACAATGCTTTATATTATTTCTCAAATATCCGCAAGAAGTTATCGAGTTCGTTCAAATTTCAATGGACTTTGATTAGTGTCCATACGTCTATCAATCAATTTGATAAAGTCTACAATCAATATACACTTGAACACTTAGGATTGAACTTACTGATACATACATTCACGCAGTATCGGTTGAACTCAGAATCATCTTTTGCTGAATGAACTTTTTCATCTGATGTATTAAACCGTACATTACGGACATGAAGGAACTAATGACAGATTATTCATCAGGATTGACACTATTGATTCCGATACTTTAATGTGCTTAAATAAAAAGAAGAGAAAAGAGAGTTTGAAAACAAACATTATTACACAATTAATTGATATAAGTACTATAGTTATATAGTTAGTAACTATTATATGTATTTTAATAACTCATGTTAACATAATTATGATATAAAATGATATGTATTATTGAACCTTTTGAACTAGTGGGGCGTGTTGCAAAAACCACGAGTTTTTGCAGCAACAATGGCAATTTTTAATTGATTGGCAAACTGTAAAGACAAGTAAAAACGTCATTAAAACTGAGCTCAGAGAAATGTGTATACATTTCTGTGTGCACTAAGTTAATTTTTTTAAATGTCCAAAAACTGGGTCTCTTTAACCCACACGTGAAAATTGCCATTGTTGCTGCAAAAACTCGTGGTTTTTGCAACACGCCCCACTAGTTCAAAAGGTGAAAAAGTGAGTTGAATTTCTTTTTTTAGTAAGTCACACATTATTGAAAAACACTTGACTGATCTTCTCAAAGGATGAATCAACTTTCTTTTGTAATAAGTTGTTTACACCTGGTTGCATTTATTTGGTCTATAGTGGATTTTTTTCTTGGTGGCCCTTAACATTTGTCCAGTAGTATATTATACTTAGAATGTACATCATTTCTTTCATCTTTTCCTCCCTGCTCCGAATGGAACCTAGAACTACTTTATGCTGTTAGTTCTCTTTACGAAACTAGCAATAAAGCAATCACCAGTCCGTGCAGGGGTGGGTCATGAATCATCATTATACGCTAATGTTGTCAGCCTAAAACGACTATGACATCCACTAGCGAGTTTCACATATAAAATTCACAGGGCTATATATATATATATATATATATATATATATATATATATATATATATATATATATATATATATATATATATATATATATATATATATATATATATATATATATATATATATATATATATATATATAAGATGTAAATCACATCTTACGCCAATCATGGCTCACAGACTGTTTTGCTCAGATGAATAAACGAGACTTGAATCGGCCTCGTACACGCGTCTGGGGTGGCGTTAATTTAATAAGTCCTCTCTCTGACATCGTGTGTGGTCCTTCAGTTTCCTCAGTCCCAGTTTCCTTATTTGAAATGTTAGAGATTTCCTGGGCTATATTGTAAGTCCTGATAAATACTCCAATTAAAGGTGTACGGTATTTAAAGAAGGGATTCTGAATTCTAATTCTTCACTATAGCAAGGTCTGGTAACTTGGCGAGCGATTTCTTAAGTGAAATAGCTTGAGAAAATGGTCAGATTATATTCCCTGCTTTCCCACGCCTTCGTTTGTTATGAGCTATCAACAAACTCCAATCATATTCAAACAGGTGGGTTATGGTGTAATTTCAAAATATTCCGACATCGGATAATTTTGAACGTAAGGCAGAGGTCAACTCTCCCATATATAGTAATAAGATGTCCGATGCCCTTGTGTACAAACTTACAAACAGATCGGAAAACTCATACAGCAGCGTGTTCAAAATGTAACCATCTTTACTTTATTAGAAAGTACTCTTGCCATAACAAGTACAAGACAGGAAACGCTTATGTCATAAGTCTCCGCCGCGTAAACGAGATCTTGTGCTAATCTTAGCCAAGCTGTGCCGCTCCCTGGCGACTGCGAGTAATTATCTCAGCAAATCTGGGTAGCGTCAAGATAATGTGATTATTATAACCTACAGGGAGTGTCAAGCAATTCGACATTACTCAAATATTTGCTGCTTAGCAGAAAAATAACGAAGAAAAACGGAAAGAAAGAAAGAAAAAGTGCGACAATTGAAAGGGCATAATAAAAATCAGTACCATAAATATACCGATACTGCCGGAGAGAAACAAAGATCGATAGGGGACGCCCCGTATTGTCACTTTCACTTTTTGTCCCCAGTTATCTTTTCCGTGTATTTTTGGTATACCCCTGACCTTCTTGCTTTAGGTGTTCCAGAACAAGGACTACCTTGTAATGCTATGAACAGGTTTCCGAAATGTTTTTCCTATCCATTGCCAGACTAAGACCTGCTGATGTGTTTGTGTGTGTTCACACCACTATTCATAAATATTCTACACGTAATTAGATTGTAAATAGACAATTTCTATATTACAGTATGCGAAGAATATCAGCCGTGCCTGATAACAAAACCATTTTAAGTCAAATGTTGTGAACATACGTTACATGTAAGCGCTGAAACACAATGAGTGCCATATACAATGTATCCTTTTAAATAACAGTCAAAGGGATATAGAACGAAGACACAAATTGAATTATATCCCTTTAATAAATATAATTGATTATCCCACTTTGAATGACATGATTACACCCCTTTATTCAAAATAGTTTAATTAACTAAATTTACTAAATTATATTAAAATAAACAAAATCTGCAACAAATCTTACTGTAAGAACGTAAGTTTTATAACGTTCACTAAGTTTTAGAGAGATAGATAATGTCAAAGTTTTATTTATAAATTTATCTGAATAATTTATTCTAATTATTATAAGATTTAAAAGCTATTCTGGTATCTTACATCAGTGCAGTACGTTTTGCAATTTTCTGTTAAAGATTATCATCATGACTAGTGTTTGTTATGTAGAAAGTGTTCAACACTTTAGTGGAACACGAAACTTTTTTTGACGGCGTAACTGCCTTACATAAATAAAAATGTACCGTAGTGCCCAGGACATCACAGAGAGTCTGAACTTGTCTTTGGCTGATGCAGGTCGACTTGCCCAGAATCGTGATGCGTTCAGAGCAGCTGTAATGGAGACAACGTTCTGGAAAGAATACGTCACATGATGATGATGACCGTAGTGCAATTTTACTATTATTAAGGTTTAGCTTTTTTTTTGGTTTTAATTGTACTATTGAATTGAGGTGTGCTTCTAAAGTGCATTCTGAAGAGAGTGGTACCAGTTTTAAGTGGAGCATAGGGAGCCGTAATGGTTACCACACTGCGCTAGCGATCAGGTGTTGAAGGTTCAACCCGGGGCGCGGTCATTTGTAGGAGTGTCATTGACCGGGATTTTGACTGAATAACCTGAACGACTCCTGAGATAAACCCTCTGTGGATGGGAAGGAGCGAAGCTTCTGACCGGGTTGGAAGGAAAGTCAGTAGGCTCCCAAGCCTGGCAATGACATGTCATTGGGCCGAAGGGCTGAAAGCCCAAGTGCCGCTGGTTAAGGGAAAAAAAAAAGTGGAGCATAGGCTAAACTTTCTTAATAATTCTGACAATATTGGACTGCTTTTATTTCTAAACATCGTAAGTAGACGTGTATATCACATAAGGAAGGGAAACCCGAGGCCTGTAAACAGTAAATTAATATTAGACAAACATAAAGGTATGTTTTCAGGCACTCGTAAGAAATAAAGAAGTAGAACACTTAGACAACAGCCAATGGCAGATAGAAGTGACTGCAGGGCTCAACAACAGGCCGAAAAATTCAAAAGACTAACAGACCACCCAATGTGCCATAGAATAAATGCTCTTAGAAGGCAAAGACTCAAACGAAGTAATTTTGTAGAATCAACCAAACCACAAATGAGAGCAGTATCCATAGATGAAATATCCACTGTTAAACCCATCTACACTGCACACAAGCTTCCAGTTTGGAAACAAAATCGTTTCCCTAAAATGATAGAAAACATTCCTGGAATTGAAAGTAAAAAGAGCCAAACTGCAACAGATAGAAAATCCATAGCGACAAAATACATAGAGAAACATTATCCACGCAACACCTGGACCCATGCATACGCAGATGGATCAGCAACAAATGCAACAGAAAATGGAGGCGGGGGTGTCTTTCTGACTTTAAGCACTGGTGCAGAAAAAAGGCTGTCAGTGGCGACAGGGCGATTCTCCAGCAACTTCAGAGCAGAGGCAGAGGCCTTGAAAACTGCAGCAGAGGTTATATTGACAGAAGAAACGGCAGAGAGACAAGTTGCTTTCTTTACTGATGCACAGTCAGTAATTGCAACGTTGAAAAGACAAAATAATACAGACCTGGATGATCTCAGAGTAGTGCTCCACAAACTTTGTCGACGATTCAAAAGTGTTGTGATCCAGTGGATCCCATCTCATTGTAACATCGCCGGCAATGAAGAGGCTGACAGAATGGCAAAAGAAGGTCACATCTACCTCAGCCTGATGCAAGCATAACTTTTGAGGAGGCAAAGAGTTTTATCAGAATCAGTTACAGAAACAAATGGAATGTAGAACATCCAGGGCACACACAGAATGATGCTTACTACCAGCTCCACAGAAGAGAACAAGTGGTAATCTTCAGACTCCGCACTGGCCACAACAGATTGAGATACCATCTATTCAACAAGCTAAAGATAGGAACTACCGATCAGTGTAACTGTGGCACTGATAAAATGACTGCCGAACATCTGCTTCAAAGTTGCCCCTTATATGTGGTACAGAGAAAGTGCATATGGCCGACGCCAGCTCCTTTCGTGGAAAAGCTTTACGGGGATTCAAATGGCCTCAAACTGACTACTGCTTTCTTTGAGAACATTCAAGTGGACGTCTGAGAGTGTACGAAGAAGACAACAGAAAAAATTTGGGGATGCCTAGCTGGCCGGGAGGATAGTGTGATTCGCTTGTATAGCTAGGCGGTGTTATCGTACGGAAGGTACGGGGTTCGAACCCTGGGTAAGCCACTCACGTCTGTGGTTTTTCTGTTGTCTATGTGTTCTACTTCTTTATTTCTTACGAGTGCCTGAAAACATACCTTTATGTTTGTCTAATATTAATTTACTGCTTACAGGCCTCGGGTTTCCCTTCCTTATGTGTTATTAATGTTTATACAATACCAGAAACCTACCCTCTGTTCTATACTACTGTCCTTAAGTCTTCTATCATTTTATGGACACAGTATCAAGGTCTTTGTCTTGTGTGGACTGACGTATATTGCAGAACAGAGGAACAACAGAAGTGATTGCGTCATTAATAGGCTGAGGTGCACATTGTAAACTTCCGGTGTTGTCTTGTGTTTCGCACTGATGACCTGTCAGTAAAGCATCCTAGGGGATGCCTAGCTGGCCGTGAGGTTAGTGTGATTCGCTTGTATAGCTAGGCGGTGTTGTCGTACGGAAGGTACGGGGTTCTGTGACAGACGAACTCATCCATCCTGAATTTGTTAGGATGATGGTGAGAACCCTCTCATAACATCGGTACCCCTGAAGTGTTGGATGAGATGATACGACTCTTCGTAACGACCCCTTGGATAACATCAGTGCCCCCGAAATATTGTAACCTTTCGTCAAACGGGATTTTTCTTTTCACCTGGACTCATTAGCTATGCAACCTTTCCACGCAGATTGGCAACACGCTGGCTGATTGATATGTGGACAGTTTATCTACCGTTCATTCTGGTCATCGCATTGATTTAAGGAGAGATTAAATCACGCCCATGGTTCCCTCTTGAGCAATCATATGCAGTAATTTCATTAACTTGGCCCAGAGGGGGCGGCGCCAGAATCATACATATAGCAGCGACCACGATCAAAGAAACGGACTGGGGGATCTCAGGAAAGCTAGCGCCACGATCAAAGACAGTAGTGGTCCCTGAAACGGTTTCGCATCTCGGTGTTAAACACGGAACCGATCGCAGTGGGAGCGAACGGGGAAAGCCGATGAAAGCAGCGAGCGAAGATACGAGAGGCCAGGGGCGGCTTCTCCTTTTAGTCTGGCGGTCAGATCCCCAAAAGTCTTTTGAGATATAAAAAGCTGTCAAGTTTCTCATGTCCCACTCATCTTTCATTTCATTCTAGATATATACAGACCACGTAGAAATACACTTTATCACTCGCTGGCCAGAACTTAACAGAAGCACTAGCTATATTTGAAATCTTGCTAGATTATCCCATGGATTTTTATACATATTGGCAGTGAATTCTATTTCTGTGCAAAGCGGTAATATATATATTGTGTAAAGTGATCAGTGGTCTAGTTCATTCATTCTATTTCACTGGATTTTGTGTTAATTTAAATCTACTAAATTAAACCGTCTCAATAGTTCCAGTTGTAAATGTAATGATATACCTGCTATATTATTTCCAAAATGGGAGCCGCGCTAGCGTAGTGGTTACAACACCGCTCTGGCGACCGGGTGATTCAGGATCAAACCCGGGCGACGGCATTTGAGGATTTTTCGTCGACCGGGAATTGGACTGGATTAACTCGAGACCTGGCGAGGACATTTGAAGGAGTGTCGTCGACCAGGGATTGGCGGCTCCTGAGCCGACCCAGCTGCAATGGGTACCTCCGAAATCGGAGAGTATTTGCCTGAATGGCGAGGGACACCTGTCTCTGTACAAGAAAAAAGGGATACTCACGTAAAATCAATGTCAGGTTAGACATTAGTAATAACCTGAGATTTCGCCTCGAGTATTAGCGGGCGTACGAAAAAAAAAAAAAAAAAAAAAATTTCCAAAAGATAATAGATGTTAAATGCTTAAATTAATTTTTAAAGTCGCGAAGGAATTTATAATTAATAAATTTAGTTAAGTCATATAGTTATAAGTGTGTGTTTTAACCATTAGAACTCGCGCAGTGTTTTATTAAATACATAATTATATACGCGAGCGTATATAAAATAGTCTTAACGGGAAATTTATCGCGCTTTAGAAGGTTATTTGTTTTTCGGTATATTACATGTCTTTTTTCTTTCATACAGAGTGATCGTAACCTGTGCGATCCCAGCATTAAGAAAGCAATAAAGAAATCATTTTAAAAACTTTCCAGACATATTGATGAAACATTTTTTAAATTTAATCTTGTGGCGGTTCAATGCGACCTAGCTATCATAATTATATGAAAGAAAGCCTACCCAAGACTATTTCAAGAACAATCATCATATTAAAATTACAAATCTGTAAGATAACCTGGAAGTTGAACAGTGCCAGTAGCGATACTTGATTTACTGCCTTACTGTGAGAAGAGTACATATTTTCCTTAACGGTGACGGCTTAAGTTTTTTCCTCACTGGTGTCGTGGAATATTCTAATCCACATATATAAATTATCAAGTAAATATAAAGCCTAATAAATACATATAATAAATAAAGGAAGAAGAATGGTAAAGAACAGTACTGTCACAATGACAGTACTCGAAATCCCCTTTGTTTTATGCTTCGTCTGCAAATTGTAACGTTTCCACGTTAAATATAGGCCTTCTGCAACATACACGCGTTTCCCAAACACACAATAAAATGTGCTGCCTTTCTAAGAAAAACCTTGAAATATGCAAGTTGACCTAAATTTTAAATTCCATTCATGTCTTTTTCTACACTGCGTTACCAAAACGAACGAACAGATGGACAAAAGGATAAAGAGAGAGGGGAGGGCTGAAAATCAGGAACGCATGCAACACGCGTCGCGCGATACACAAATGCTGCCATCACGCGTGTAAGTCTACATGCACTAATTTTTTTTCAGACGGACAGTGATAAAATACACTACCCTTTCCCAGAGTTAGGTTTATAAATCCTGAAATCTCTTATTAGGAAAGACAACATTAGATGGGTTTACGGTTGAAAACATAACAGTACCCAGACAGCACATCTTCGAAACAGGAGGTAGAAAATACATATTTTGAACGCAGCCACGTAGCTCTTTCAAATTGGTATATTTGGGTTCCTTAGGGCTTGCTGACAAATAATATGTAAAACGTTACGCAAATAGTCCAGGAATTAATAAATTATACCCAAAATAAAATAGTGAGGATGCCTGACAGCATGGAATCATTTCTGCTCATAAAATTTTTTTTTATAACGTGTTTGAAAAAACCTTACGTTACATAAATAGCCTACCATGTAAACTCCCAATTGATTGGAGCGCAACAAATGAAAGCCTAACCACGATTGGTCGGACTATAAATACTATCTTTCGTTGTCAAGGGAGACGGGGAAGGGTAACATTTTTTCAAACACTTGTCGAAACGGGGCTCATTGGTCAGACTCGCTGATATACACACTTGGGAGCGTTAGTTCGAAACCACTTGTTTAAATAAGCTTGATAAAGCATCAGTGCGTTGAAGCCAGCTTATATTTTGCTAAATAAAAGCCTGGAAGATAAGCAGATGGGAATTTGTGCCAGTTTGTGCCAGAATTCATTGCTAATCAACGTATCTGTATTTATTCGTAAGAATTGTGGTAAGCTTGAACCATTCAATATCTTTTAATGAAAATTGAATGTGAATTGTTGATTTATGCCTGTATATATATGTGTAGTTCAGTGGCAAACGTGAGGTAAAGCCTATAATGCTCCAGCCTGAACAGAGGGTGTCGGAGAGAAGTAAAACGGCATGGAATGGCCAAACAGTACACTGACACCTGGATGATTGACTAGAAAGAAATAATGCTGGAAGTGCAGAGGCGTAGTAACCATTAAGAAGGGTATACTGGAATAAAGTATTTCAAATGAAGCTGACAGTTGGCCTAATGCTCTGAACTCAATGTTTGTGCTGTGTTGTGATCAGTGTAACAAGAGAGTTTAAGTTAGTTATGAAGTAGAAGGTACATCCTTCTTGATTTCAGGGACCGTGGTCTTGATGGTAGTGAGCAGCACCTGGTCAGAGCTTTGCTGAATCCTGAGTCGGACAGCATACTCCTTGGTCTTTTTAGCTATCAGTGAGGTGTCTCCTGAACCCAGAGGAGAATTCGAGCAGAGGAATCCTTTCCTGCCGCCATCACGCCAGATAAGCGAATTGGCCAGCTGAGCTCAACATTATGTCCCCTCATCTTGAAATGACTTTGTAAAAATAATATTAAGAGGGGAAATTAATTGTCTTAATATCAGGAACTGAGAACATCTCCAATACTAATTTCCTTAAGACAAACTATTGAAGTCATGATGACAACTACCAACAGAGCTTGAACAAAACAAAACCAGTATTACCTCATACTACTATTACACAACTGACACACATAGGATATTTTTAATAATATATGTCACTACCAGATTCATATTAATACATTCTGTACATAACTTGTAATTAACATTGATTGTGATTCCTGGTTCCTTTGTCTTTGAATCAGGACACACATATGCCTTTATGATAGAAATGAATACATATTGTTATTTGAAAAGTTACGAGTGTCTCCTGTAAGATATTCTCATAGAGTGTTATATGTATGTGAGTGTCACAGTGTTGTCAAGAGTAGTGGATTAAATTAAATTGTTTATCTGTCTGTTGTTGTGACTTACACTTCACCATACTCATACCCTAGACACATAACGTAGCATCACACTATTCCAGAATAATTCTGACTGAGATATAGAGATATGTGGTAGCAAGTAAGGTTATCTATAATACACTACTCTTAATAGATATAGATACCTTCACAGCTGATCTCAGTCAGTACACTAAGTCCCCTATAAATATTTATAACATCCCACTTCACCACATATATTGGGGTCTCGCTCTTGGGATTTTGAATCTTTACCTATTAACAATATTGGGGGTAATTCACTTCAGGGAATATAAGAATTAAAAAGTATCCTTGGGTGGAATTGAATAAGGTTGAGCTCACGGTGCCTGTGTTGTCCACTAGAGATTGAATTGTTGGTTAGACATTGTATAAATTTACATGATAGACAATGGCGGACCTGGCCAAATTTCGATCTGCTGCGGTTCAGACTGCAAAAGAGTTAGGATTAGATGGGCAAGTTATGATTGCCTATGTCACGACGGAATGTGACAAATTTATTGAACGTGAAGAAAGAAGATTAGAAAAAGAGGCCGAAAGAAAGTTAGAGGCTGAGACTAAGAGGTTGCAGATTGAGGCTGAGGCTAAGAGGTTGCAGATTGAGGCTGAGACTAAGAGGTTGCAGATTGAGGCTGACAAAGAGGCTAAGAAATTGGAGGCAGAAAGAGAAGACAAAAGATTAGCTACAGAAAGAGAAGCCGAGGAAAGAAGACAGGCTGCAGAAAGGGAAGAGAGGAAATTAGCTGCAGAAAGGGAAGCAGAAGATAAAAGATTACAAAGGGAACATGAGTTACGACTAAGGGAGTTTGAGTTTCAGGGCCATGCTCCTGAAAATGGTGCCAGTCCCTTTGCCTCTGATGCCACTGCTAGCCAAGGAGCCTCAACCTCAGCTATGAATTTTCATTTAGATCATTTTGTTGAGAAAGACGATGATATAGAGAGCTACCTAAATAGGTATGAACTATTAGCTACCACGTATGGGTTAGAGAGAGAAAGGTGGAGCTTAAAGTTATCTCAGGGACTTCGTGGGGCAGCTTATGAAGTTTTTGCAAAAATGAGCAGAGGTGATCAGGAAAATTATGACATGCTAAAGCAGGCTCTTTTGTTAAGGTATGAAAAGAATGCAGAATTTTATAGGAAAAAATTTAGGAATGCTAAACTACTGTCAGGTGAAACTATCACCAGTTCTCTGCACGAATAGAGACATACTTGGAGAAATGGACTTCTCTGGGGAAAACCCAAGATCTTAAGGAAATGGTCCTTATAGAGCAACTAAGAGAGTCCATGGCTCCAGACCTGAGAAAGTTTCTCATGGAACAAGGTGCAGAGAGGCTGGGTGAGTTGCTAAATGTTGCTGAAAGGTATCAAGCAGCTCAAGCAGAGGTAACAGGTAATAAAAAGAAACAAGTGGATAACTTTAGGGCACCACAGAACTTTAATAAATTTGATCCTAGGGATCAAAATAAAGGTAAGCACCAATTTGATAGGCCACGGTATGAAAATAAAAATAAATTCCCACAATTCGATGAAAGGAAATATGATGAAAGAAAATCTTTCAACCAAGGAAAAAGGTGGTGTAAGAATTGTCAGATGGACAATCATGACACTGACCGTTGCAGAAGGAAACCTGTGTATATGGCAACCCTTCAGGTCAGGTCGACCTCAAGACAGGAGGAGGATATTATGTTAGATACCACTCCAGAAGAGATGAGGAAGGCACAGGCTGGGGATAAAACACTCAAGCCTTGTTTCAGAAAATTGTCAACTTGTCATACAACTCCAGGCAAGGGAGATTTTTACATGAAAAACAAGTTGATGTATAGGAAGACTGGAGCTAGATCCAATGGTCACGGACAGCTGGTTCTTCCAAAAAGATATAGGACAGACTTAATAAGGAGCCTACATGTGAAACCAGATGGGGACCATGAGAAAATAGGTACCATCATTCAAAAGGTGGCTCACAATTTTTATTGGCCCAAAGCAAGATGGGACATTGAGAATTTTGTAGAAAGGTGTAGCATAGCACATGAGGGAACACCCACAAGTGGGAACATGGATCAGGACCTGGACACGCCACGGGGCAAAATTAGGCCTGATAATAAAAAGAGAAATAGATTTGATAAAGTGGACCAAATGGAATGGGAAGCCCCTTTTCACGGACAAGCTTCACTTAACTGTTTTACAATGGCCACTATGCGGAGAGTGCAAAAAGATGTCTTACCCCAGGATAAGCCGAAAATCCCTCAATCGGACTTAAACAAACTGGAGGAAGAGGATGTAGAGAGGAAATCTCTCATCAAGAATTTTAAGTGGGGAGACAGCCCCAAGAGAAAAATTGGTAGCGGTCGTTTTGTGCATGAAAATTCTGGGAAGAAAAATCATCACTATAAAGCTTCGAGTGGAAGAGACCATACCGGTGCATGGACAAATAGGTCCACACAATTAAAGGTCCATATGTAGCTATGTTAAGAACGTGGACTGATGAAAAGGCAGAGGAAAACATTACATCTTCATACCAATATGTGAATGAGCTGACCACTCGGTTAAAAACTGGCTGGAAACTTGCCAATGAAAATTTGAAACAAGCCAGGAAGAAACATGCTGCCTATTATAACAGGAAGGCGAAAGACAGAAATTTGGCTGTGGGAGAGAAAGTACTGCTTCTTTTGCCCGAGAGTCAGAATAAGTTACAAATTGGATGGCAGGGTCCATATACAGTTTTAGAGAAGGTGTCTAGAACAAATTATAAGATAGATAAGAAGGGGAAAGAAAAAATCTATCATGTGAATCTCCTGAAGAAATATTTGGAAAGAGAACATCAGGAAGAGACACACTTGTTGACCTTGTCCATCGCCATGGAGATGAAAAAGGAACCACTTTCATCATTTGAATATCCATTACACCCCTGTGAGACAGCAGCACAGGTGAAAATCAGTACACATTTAACGAAAACTCAGAAAGAGAGAGTGCAACAGGTTCTAAATGATCATGCAGAGGTGTTAACAGACCGACCAGGGCATACAAACCTATTGGAATATGATATGAAACTAATAGACTCCACACCTGTCTGTATGAAACCCTATTCGATTCCGTTTGCTAAGGAGAAAGCTTTGAAGGAAGAGATAGACTATCTGTTGAAGGAAGGAATTATTTCGCACAGTGAGTCTTCGTATAGTTCCGGTGTTGTACTCTTAAGGAAGCCTTCTGGAGAACATAGACTCTGTATAGATTACAGGAGACTGAATGCTATTACAGAAGGACAGGTGGATCCATTGCCGGATACAAATCAGCTGTTTGCCAGACTAAATAAAGCTAAATATTTCTCAAAAGTGGATCTGAGTAAAGGATACTATCAGATTCCAGTAAAGCCTGAGGTTAGACCATACCTAGCTTTTAGTACCTCAGAAGGACACTATGAGTTTAATAGATTGCCATTTGGATTGAAGAATGCGCCTAGTGTCTTCTCTAGAATGATGAGAAAATTATTGGATCCTCTGAATAATCCCTGTATAACAAATTTTATGGATGATATCCTTATAGCAACAGAAACATTTGAGGAACACATTGACTCTCTGAACATGCTGTTTAATCGACTTAGGGAGGCAAATTTAACAGCCCGACCAACCAAATGTTGCGTTGGATGTAAAGAATTGGAATTTTTGGGACACACAGTTTATCAGGGAAACATGACCCCTGACCCAAAGAATTTAGAGAAACTACAGAAAGCCCCGAGACCACAAACCAAGAAGGACGTGAGATCCTTTGTCTCATTATGTGGTTTCTACCAGAAGTATATCAAAAACTTTAATTCCATATGTGCACCATTAACTGAATTGACACGTAAGGGACATCCAGATCGCATTACATGGACACCACAATGTGAAATGACTTACCAAGAATTGAAGGAAAAGCTCACAAGTAAACCCATTTTGAAATTACCTGACTTAAGTCAAGAATTCATAGTAAGGACGGATGCAAGTAATATTGGGCTAGGAGCAACTCTACTACAGAAATCAGATGCATTGGATGGGGAATTAAGCCCAGTGGCATATGCTAGCAGAAAGTTGAATAAAGCTGAAATCAACTACTCAACTAGCGAAAAAGAATGTCTTGCAGTAATATGGGCAATAAAGAAATTCAATATTTATCTATATGGGAAGGCATTTAAGTTGCAAACAGATCACAAACCTTTATCGTTTCTAGCAGGGCTAAGCATGAGAACTCTAGGTTACTCCGATGGTCTTTACTTCTGGCTCCATATAATTTTAGCATTGAGTATATATCTGGAAAAACCAATCTGGGAGCGGATTTTTTAAGCCGCCATCCGTGTGATGAGAATCACCGTAAACCCCAGAAATAATAATAAATTTCTCTATGTGTATATAGAATAAAGGACTGACATATAATGTCTGTTTTAAGAGGGGAGGTGTCGTGGAATATTCTAATCCACATATATAAATTATCAAGTAAATATAAAGCCTAATAAATACATATAATAAATAAAGGAAGAAGAATGGTAAAGAACAGTACTGTCACAATGACAGTACTCGAAATCCCCTTTGTTTTATGCTTCGTCTGCAAATTGTAACGTTTCCACGTTAAATATAGGCCTTCTGCAACATACACGCGTTTCCCAAACACACAATAAAATGTGCTGCCTTTCTAAGAAAAACCTTGAAATATGCAAGTTGACCTAAATTTTAAATTCCATTCATGTCTTTTTCTACACTGCGTTACCAAAACGAACGAACAGATGGACAAAAGGATAAAGAGAGAGGGGAGGGCTGAAAATCAGGAACGCATGCAACACGCGTCGCGCGATACACAAATGCTGCCATCACGCGTGTAAGTCTACATGCACTAATTTTTTTTCAGACGGACAGTGATAAAATACACTACCCTTTCCCAGAGTTAGGTTTATAAATCCTGAAATCTCTTATTAGGAAAGACAACATTAGATGGGTTTACGGTTGAAAACATAACAGTACCCAGACAGCACATCTTCGAAACAGGAGGTAGAAAATACATATTTTGAACGCAGCCACGTAGCTCTTTCAAATTGGTATATTTGGGTTCCTTAGGGCTTGCTGACAAATAATATGTAAAACGTTACGCAAATAGTCCAGGAATTAATAAATTATACCCAAAATAAAATAGTGAGGATGCCTGACAGCATGGAATCATTTCTGCTCATAAAATTTTTTTTAACGTGTTTGAAAAAACCTTACGTTACATAAATAGCCTACCATGTAAACTCCCAATTGATTGGAGCGCAACAAATGAAAGCCTAACCACGATTGGTCGGACTATAAATACTATCTTTCGTTGTCAGGGGAGACGGGGAAGGGTAACATTTTTTCAAACACTTGTCGAAACGGGGCTCATTGGTCAGACTCGCTGATATACACACTTGGGAGCGTTAGTTCGAAACCACTTGTTTAAATAAGCTTGATAAAGCATCAGTGCGTTGAAGCCAGCTTATATTTTGCTAAATAAAAGCCTGGAAGATAAGCAGATGGGAATTTGTGCCAATTTGTGCCAGAATTCATTGCTAATCAACGTATCTGTATTTATTCGTAAGAATTGTGGTAAGCTTGAACCATTCAATATCTTTTAATGAAAATTGAATGTGAATTGTTGATTTATGCCTGTATATATATGTGTAGTTCAGTGGCAAACGTGAGGTAAAGCCTATAATGCTCC
Organism: Oreohelix idahoensis; assembly: GCA_024509875.1. Classification (NCBI taxonomy): domain Eukaryota; kingdom Metazoa; phylum Mollusca; class Gastropoda; order Stylommatophora; family Oreohelicidae; genus Oreohelix; species Oreohelix idahoensis. Next base: position 58,959 of record JAMPIV010019151.1, read on the forward strand.
AGCCTGAACAGAGGGTGTCGGAGAGAAGTAAAACGGCATGGAATGGCCAAACAGTACACTGACACCTGGATGATTGACTAGAAAGAAATAATGCTGGAAGTGCAGAGGCGTAGTAACCATTAAGAAGGGTAATACTGGAATAAAGTATTTCAAATGAAGCTGACAGTTGGCCTAATGCTCTGAACTCAATGTTTGTGCTGTGTTGTGATCAGTGTAACAAGAGAGTTTAAGTTAGTTATGAAGTAGAAGGTACATCCTTCTTGATTTCAGGGACCGTGGTCTTGATGGTAGTGAGCAGCACCTAGTCAGAGCTTTGCTGAATCCTGAGTCGGACAGCATACTCCTTGGTCTTTTTAGCTATCAGTGAGGTGTCTCCTGAACCCAGAGGAGAATTCGAGCAGAGGAATCCTTTCCTGCCGCCATCACGCCAGATAAGCGAATTGGCCAGCTGAGCTCAACATTATGTCCCCTCATCTTGAAATGACTTTGTAAAAATAATATTAAGAGGGGAAATTAATTGTCTTAATATCAGGAACTGAGAACATCTCCAATACTAATTTCCTTAAGACAAACTATTGAAGTCATGATGACAACTACCAACAGAGCTTGAACAAAACAAAACCAGTATTACCTCATACTACTATTACACAACTGACACACATAGGATATTTTTAATAATATATGTCACTACCAGATTCATATTAATACATTCTGTACATAACTTGTAATTAACATTGATTGTGATTCCTGGTTCCTTTGTCTTTGAATCAGGACACACATATGCCTTTATGATAGAAATGAATACATATTGTTATTTGAAAAGTTACGAGTGTCTCCTGTAAGATATTCTCATAGAGTGTTATATGTATGTGAGTGTCACAGTGTTGTCAAGAGTAGTGGATTAAATTAAATTGTTTATCTGTCTGTTGTTGTGACTTACACTTCACCATACTCATACCCTAGACACATAACGTAGCATCACACTATTCCAGAATAATTCTGACTGAGATATAGAGATATGTGGTAGCAAGTAAGGTTATCTATAATACACTACTCTTAATAGATATAGATACCTTCACAGCTGATCTCAGTCAGTACACTAAGTCCCCTATAAATATTTATAACATCCCACTTCACCACAACTGGATTAATAAACTTTCCTGTTAATTACTATCATCACGCATTGAAGGAATTTTACCATAGCGGAAGATTAAATAGACCACTTCATTTTCACCCTTGTGTCGAACTGTGTCAGTGCCATCCCATAGACTCCTTTTATATAAATAAAACACAATACCTCTTAGGCTTCAAGTCCAGCGATATAGTGGGAATAGTTGCGATCAGCCAACCTCGCTACATCTGGGGCGGGACATCGAAGTACTAGACAGTTCACATGTCAAAAGTGTAATTGCTGTTTATATAATTCTATTGGATTTTCTGATGCTGTAATCGGTAAGTGTGTGAATATATGAGTGTGGATCCTCACGCGTGTGCATGAATGACAGGAAATTTAATCTTTTTTTGTAACCATTTTTGTTAACTTGCTTACCTGGTAATATAATTTTATGTATACCCTACATTGTTCCTTTAAACGGGATAGTTGATAATTTGTTAACTCTGTTAAAAAACCCCCCACCTTTTCATTTGCTTAGTAAAGGGAAGAACAATTGGGAAGAACAGGATTCTTTCTACCACCTATACCTAATTTTGAAACACCTCTTTCAGCGTAATTAACTTCACTGTTAGGTTAACTTACCTATGTTCCTGATAACTATCTATCTTTGGATTGGGTTTATCTTTGTCTAATAAGCGGGACGGGCTTAGTCGATACCAATCTTCTTCACCCCCTCCTCACCTTGTTATTTGCATTTCTGTACTTATGATAATTTTATGTAACACTTGATATTTGTTTGTGAGTTGATTCCTTTTTTTTGGTTAATAAACATCATAAACTTAATCGTTACGGTGTTGGACTACCCAAAGCCCATAAAATTTCCCCTATTTGTTTAAGATAGTTGTATCCACGTCGTCTGTGTGTCTGAAGCACCAAATCGGTGTGAGAGCAGGTGCGTGTCTGGACACTGGCAAATAATTGTTTGACCAGTATGAGCCTGAAGAGTGGATTGAGAGAAACGATTTGTCGTAAATAAGTCTGTCTTTACTCTCCTCCAGCACTCTGTGAAGCAACTATTTAATCTCTACATTTCTATCACTGAGCTTTTTCACCACCATTCTATACTCTAAACCGGACTACTATTTCTAAGACTCTTTCTCTCAAAATAAATTTACGACAGGTTCGAACCCTACTCTAATAAAGGCAGCAGTCAACTCAAGGTTCCCGACATCTCCAAACAGTTTTTCGTTGACAGAAGTGGGTTGTTGCCATATGCTACCCCGTTCATTACTGTAGGTTGGGCAGTACTGCAGCAGGTGTTCGACTGTCATCGGGCTGGTACCGCAGGTGCAGAGATCTGTTGCACCAATTTTGTATTTGTGGTACAGATGGTATCTCAATCTGTTGTGCCCAGTGCGCAGTCGAAAAATGATGACCTGTTCTTTTCTGGATAGTTGATGATATGCGTCATTTTTCAAATGTCCCGGGTGCTCTCTTTCCCATTTGGACTTGAATGTAGCCTTTATAGTGGTCTTTGCCGTTGCGTAAGTTGTCTCTATATCATTTTGCTGTAAGGCACCTCCTTCTTTAGCAAGTCTATCTGCCTCTTCATTTCCTGGTATGTTGCAATGGGCTGGTATCCACTGGATAGTGCACTTCTTGAAGCATTCGGCCAGTCTTTCAAGGGAGATTATCAGATCTTTCAATCCTTTAGTTTGGTGGCTCTTCAGCGCTGATATTATTGAGAGGGCATCTGAAAAGATTACTATCTGTTTTTCTGCCTGTGCTTTGCATTCAATAAGAGTTTCAGCTGCCTGTTTCAGGGCTTCTGCTTCAGCACAGAAGTTGTTGCAGTATTTTCCAGTGGCAATTGCCATAGAGTGAATTCTATTCTTTAATTTTATGAGGATGCCGGCACCCCCATTTTCAACTGCATTTGTTGCCGAACCATCAGTATATGCATGTGTCCAAAGCTTCGCTGGAAATCTTTGGTCAATATACTTGGTTGCTATACACTTTCTTTGTGTTTCTGTCTGTGTTCCCTTACCTTCAATGCCTGGAATATCAGATTTTAACTCAGGAAAGCATCTTATTTTCCACAGTGGGATAGTTGAGCTTGTTGGGATTTTCTTTGCAACTGAGCTAGCTAGTATGGTATTATTGTTAATTTTTTCTTTTGCTTGGGCGACAAAGTTAGTTCGCTTGAGCCTGCCTCTTCCTAGCCTATTCATTCTTTGGTACATGGGGTGTCCTTCGAGCCTCTTAAATTTTTCAGCTTGTTTTAAGACTCTGCTGTCACGTCTATCCTCCATTGACTGTAGCCCTGTGATGTTTTCCATATGGTTGATTTGTGTAGACTTTAGGGCCCCTGTTATAATACGTGCTGCTTGGTTTTGGAGTCTGTTTACTCTGTCAAAATTTGACTTTGCTGCCGTCGACCAAGCTGTGATGCCATATTCCATAGCAGGTCTGACTCTGCCTGTGTACAGCTTTTTGAGGATATTCTCATCAGCACCCCATGTGGTACCTGCTAACTTTTTCATGATGGCCATGCGAAGTTTTGCCCTTAGCTGTATTTTGTTAATCTGTGATTTCCATGTCATTCGGCGGTCTAGTGTGATTCCTAAGTATGTTGGTGTTTCGTCTCCTCGTACTGCCTGTCCATTTAATTGCAGCTTTGCTTGCTGTGGTTTATTTGACAAGGTAAAAAATAGTGTGTGTAGTTTTTTGTTCATTTATTTTGAGCAACCACTTTTTGGACCAACTTTCAAGGGCTAGCAGTGAATCCTGCATGCGCACTCTTGCTGTGGAGATGTATTGTTCTGAAGTCCACATGGCCAGGTCATCAGCGTAGAGGGAGTTGTGGACATTCTTGTGGATGTTTTCTGTTATATCATTTATATATATGAGGAAGAGTGTTGGGGAAATGACCCCACCCTGTGGAACTCCATGTTCCATTGTAGTCTTTTTGCTTAACTGCCCGTGCACCTGCACTCTAGCTGTTCTGTTTGTTAGATAGTTGCTGATCCAGTTATACATTCTTCCACAGACTCCATATTTAAGCATTTTAACTCTTAGCCCATCTTTCCAAACTTTATCAAATGCTTTCTCCATATCTACCCAGACTGCTAAAGTGTGCTTTCTTTCTTGGAAAGCATCTTCGATTTCCTGTGCAATGTAGGTGACTTGGTCCTCTGTAGACCTATGTTGCCTGAAGCCTGCCTGTTGGTGCAGTAAAATTTGTTTTTCTTCGAGGTGCCAGCTTAATCTGGTATTGATCATTCTCTCCATAAGCTTTCCCGTGCAGCTTAGAAGGCTGATGGGTCTGTAGCTGTTGGGGTCCATTCGGTCTTTGTCCTTTTTGGGGATTGGAACTAGTATTGCTTCTTTCCAGGCTTGTGGTACTATTCCACGCTTCCAGCTATAGTTCATAATCTTGAGGAGTACTTTCTTGGCCTTAGGCCCTAGCTCTTTAAGCATGTCATTTGTTACCCTGTCTTTTCCAGGTGACTTTCTTTGCTTAAGGGATACGATGGCTGCCTCTAGCTCTCTCATGGTGAGGTTTGTTGTCATATGCTCTTCTGGAACAGTTGGTATATTTTGGTAAATTTCTTGCTCTTTGGAAATTTCCTGTTTTCTGTCCAGTGGAATATTTATTTGGCTCTCAAGTGAGAATTTTTGAGCAAAAACATTAGCTGCCTCTTTCTTTGTGAGTATTTTTTCATTTTGTTGTAGGGCTATTTCCTTATTTTTGCATTCCTCATTATTTAAGACTTTGGCGAGCCTCCATAATTTTCTTCCATCTTTATCGAGGTTAAGACTTTCTGTTGTTTTGATCCAACTATTTTTGGCTGAACAGTTTAACATTTTCCTGTATTTTGCAGAGATAGCTTTGTAGGCGATGTTTGCCTCAACTGTTTTTGACCTGTTCTGCTACATCTCTGGCCTCTGTTACCTGTTCTTCCAGTTCATTGAGTTCTTCTGTCCAGTACGGCTTATAATCTTTCCTCGCCCCTCTTGGTATTGATTCCAGGGCAGCTTTCAGAACTGCTTTGTTAAATCCGTCAACTATTTCTCCAATTCTTTTGTTTTGGGTGTTTATGGAACCACAGTATTCATCAGTCAGTGCTGAGAACTTGTTCCAGTTGGCCTTTTTGTAGTTCCAGCGGGGTAATGGTTTATGGAGGTGGAGTGTATGTTCCATATTGATCGTTAATTTGATCGGTTTGTGGTCACTGCCCGCCAAGTGGTTGAGCACAAAGCGTTCGATCTTATGGTTGATGTCTCCTGTTGAGAAGGCAAGGTCGGGTGTCGAGGTCGATTGCCATCTTCTTGAGTAGAAGCTGGGTGTATCATCTGCTCTATTGATGAGTTGTAGATTTGAGTCAATCTCCCAGTCCTCTACCTCAATGCCACGGGTATCAGCCTTTGTGTAACCCCACCTTTCTGAATGGCTGTTGAAATCACCAACAACTAGGCAGTTGTTGCGCCTAATCTCCATTGTGGCTAATGAAAGATCTTTATCTGGGGGGGCATATAGGTTGTATACTCTAACGGTCTGATCATCTATCGTGATATCAGCTCCTATAATTTCCGCCTGACCGTTTGTAGCAACAGAAAGTTCTCTGCTAGGCAAGGAATTTCTGATTAACATGAGTACTCCTCCCTTGTGTCCCTCTCTATCAAGCCGGGGGGTTTCATGTCCTCTTACAGAAAAGCTTGGGTTTGGAGTTAGTTGTTTTTCCTGTATGCAGGCTATATCAATTTGCTCATCATGTAGTTTTTTTTGTGAGCGGTAGTTTTTTTCCTTAGGACACCTTCTGCATTCCATTGGAGTATATTTAGTGTTCTTTCCTGGGTGTTTTGTCCAGTCTCATTTTCTCTAATATTCTGCGCCCTGGCTGCACGATGCAGAGATAAGTGACCACCAGTAGCCTTGGGTGGACCCCTTCGAGGCAGGGAGTCCGGCAATCTTCCCACCTGGCGGGACTCCTTGGGTCGAGCACTATCTCGTTGAGTCATATCTGTGTCTGTCATCTCATGGCGGTTTGCGTTGCACTATGTTGTGCGCCTTGCGGCCCAGTGCATCCGTCTTCAGCATGCATTTGTTCGGGACTGCTTCCCTAGCCTCCGGTTTTCCGTGACCTTCCTACAAGGCAGCAGTTGTTTTACATCAGAGTTGTCTCTCCTATGAGAGCTATTTTTCTGGACTAACGAGTCTTTCCTACCTGGGTTTGTGTGAAGTTGTCCTTCTCTTAGGTGGATTGTCAACCAAGACTACATGCTTTATACGAAGTGAAGACATTTGTTGATGACGCCATTATAGTAAAGCATGTGAAGAAAGTACACGTAATCTTTTTGTGAACAGAATTTTCTGACATGACAAGATGGCTGACAGTGTCGTTAGCTGAACATTCCAAAATCATGCCCTCATTCAGGTATATACGCAACATGCAGACATTGCATGTAGCACAAAACATGGGGGAAGTCTCCTCACATGAACCCAATGGCTCGTACCAAGTCAATCACTTACGAAAAATTGCAGTAAAGCGGGAAAAAACTCCAAAATCTCGAATTACAAACTGTGTCGGACATCTTGAAATGTTTATACAATACCAGAAACCTACCCTCTTTTCTATACTACTGTCCTTAAGTCTTCTATCATTTACTGGACACAGTATCAAGGTTGTCTTGTGTGGACTGACATATACTGCAGAATAGAGGAACAACAGAAGTGATTGCGTCATTAATAGGCTGAGGTGCCCATTGTAAACTTCCAGTGTTGTCTTGTGTTTCGCACTGATGACCGGTCAGTAAAGCATCTTTTTTTGGGGATGCCTATCTGGCCGGGAGGATAGTGTGATTCGCTTGTATAGCTAGGCGGTGTTGTCGTACGGAAGGTACGGGGTTCGAACCCTGGGTAAGCCACTCACGTCTGTTGTTTTTTTGTTGTCTAACTGTTCTACTTCTTTATTTCTTACGAGTGCCTGAAAAAATACCTTTATGTTTGTCTAATATTAAGTAGACATGTCGACGTTGTTCCGTCATTACATTTTTAAGCAATCGACAAAAATCAAACTTGATGTCAGCGACGACTGTGAAGGAGGCTCGTTGCATCAAAATGACACTCTCGTGCTATCCGTATGAGGTATGCAGGCGGGGCGTGCTTCGTACGCGCTAATATCGGCAATGCTTACAGGGCCGTGCGGTATCATGCTGAACGGTACCTCATCGATATACCGCTTCAAAAACCCGCATAGGTGATATGCTTCCTTGACGCCTGTTTCGCATGCGACCTACTAACAACTCCGTTCACGGGAAGCGACAAGAGTGGCAGACTCCAAATCTAATAATCTTAGCGGAGCACCTGAATAAAGAACGGGTTCAGGCCACTGGGTTCACTGGATGCCTTCTACTGTTACAAAAACAGCGGTAAAAAAGATTGCCGTAGCTGTTTCATGTGCCCAGATGCGTAGGCGTACCAATTAAAAACACGATGGACAAGTGGGTCTTGCTGTGTAGATCTAAAGAGTCCCTACCTCACTATGTAGACCTAAAGATTCCCTTCCTCACTATGTGGACCCAGAGGTGTCCCTAAAGTACTTGGCACCCGGGGCGGATCTTACCTGTGACACCCCCACCCCCCGTAAAGAAACAATAGTAAGTAGCATTTTAACTGTAAGTACTATATTAATAGTCTCCGATGGCATCCTCTTCCTGGCTGTCACCCGGGGCAGAACCCCCCCCCCCTTTACCCCGCTCCCCCATTAGCACGCCACTGCGTGGACCTACAACTAACAGGTCAGGGGAAAATAAAACATAAAATCTTTGTCACCCTTCCTGTACGGAAAACAGCATGCCCACACTGCCTACAAGAAGACCACCGGGCCTACCCAAGGCCGTAGATATGGGGTGGGAGCTCCCCCCCCCCCCCCCCCCATCCGGCTAGGGAGGAAATTATACTGTCCTGGTACCAAAATAGTGTATTAAAATATTTTTTTTTTATTAACCCCCCTTTCATTAAGTCCTATCTACAGCCCTGGGCCAACCAATGCCCCACAAAAATCAAGGACGTACACAGAGACACAGAAAAACAAGCACAAGAAGCATCGCATCCCCAATAGCTAACAGAAACATAGAACTTCCAAAAAAAATGTAAACGAAGAAGACATTACTCTGACGACAAGGTAACTACACAAGAACCACCAAATTCTACGAAGACTGACCCCAAACAATTTCCCACTTTAGCACAAGCCTACAAAGACAATAAACCAATTAGGCCAAATAAAGACAAGACAAACAAACAACATTCGGAAACACCACTCAGACGAAGAACCCTGTCGGATTCCAGCCCGAGACTCGTCATCGTGCTGTATAGCCCTGGCAAGGAACAATAAACACAGAAAAGGAACTTCTTTCCTCTCAAACACCCCAGATTTTTTAATCACACTACTGGCAAACCATAACGCAACAATTTACGAATGGCAGCAGACATTTGAATAGTTAGCGTAAACATTCGCGGCCTTCGCACAAAACTACATCATCTCATAACACTCATACACATATATCATCCAGATTTTGTAATGGTTCAAGAAACCAAAACGACACTCTGGTGCTAACCGTATCAGGTATGCAGGCGGGGCATGCTTCGTACGCGCTAAAAGCGGCAATGCTTACAGGGCCGTGCGGCATCATGCCGAGCGGTATTTCTGTCACAAGATGAATTTGGGGCGACACTTCTCGATCTCTCTTTCACTACGGCGGTAATCAGTTATTTTATATATATATATATATACAGTACTTTGCAAAAAAAATGGCAGTCATATTGCTCAGCTAAATATGCTGAAATCTAATTAAATATGCATGTTCTGCCCCAAATTTACACTCCACTTAAGTGAGCAAACACTACCAAAAGTAAAAAGAAATTAGCGTAGAGTAAAGTCCCTTGATAATAGAGCAGACGACAATTTATAATGCTAGTGGCAGAAAATGGACACAAAGTCAAAGTGTATGTTAATTTCACAGCTTTGGAATGAAGGAAATCAAACATGTTCCAACATTTCTAAAACCTTGAACATTCCTGAGCGGACTGTCTACAGAGTTGTGAGTAAATTAAAAGCAGGTAATGGAATCGAGCGAAAAGAAGGTAGTGGGGGGGTCACGAATTTTGGACACAAAGGACCATCGGCGTCTCGCCTAAATCGTTCGGGCTGGGCCAATGAAGAGTGTAGAAAACATACGGCAGTGCATGATCGATTTGGGAAACCCAGAAGTATCTAATGCTACTGTCAACCGGGAGCTACACAGGATGAATTACACAAAAAAGCGGGTAATTTCGTCACCATTTCTCACAGAGACTCACAAACAGATGCACTTGAACTGGTGCCACGAACATCAAAATTTGTCATGGGACAATGTGATTTTGTCAGATGAATGTTCAGTTTGATCTTATCCTGCTCAAATAAATATTTGGACGAAAGGCTCTGTAACGCCTGTGAACCAGCGACCGAAACATACCTAGAAATTCCATCTTTGGGGAGGGGTAGCAGCAAGAGGTGCCACCCCACTGTGTGTTTTCACAGGAATTCTCACGAAAGAAAGGTACATCGACATACTAGAGGGACACCTTCTGCCATTTATGCAGGTCATGTACCCCGATGGGTGCACATTTCAACATGACAATGACCCAAAGCATACTGCTCATACCACCAAAGCATGGCTGCAAGAGAAGAATGTGATAGTGCTGAAGTGGCCCAGCAACAGTCCCGACCTAAACCCAATTGAAAACGTTTGGGCACTACTCAAGAATCATTTAAAAAAGATTGGACTCAGAGACGTTGAACAATTGAAGAAGGTAGCTGAAAAATACTGGGACAGTCTGACTCACAATTACCTACAAACAATTGTGGGAAGTATGCCTCGCCGCATTCAGGCTTGCCTTGCTGGAGAAGGCAACATTATATTGTACTGAAACCACTGTTAACAGATAGGGGAGATACCAATCTTCCTCTGGACATACAGTTTTTATTATTATTTGCTTCTATGAGTGTGCTGCGTTGCGAAAATATGACTGCCATTTTTTTTGCAAAGTACTGTATATATATATATATATATATATATATATATATATATATATATATATATATATATATATATATATATATATATATATATATATATATATATATATATATATATATATATATATATATATATATATATATATATATATATATATATATGAGGGGTGTCCGGAAAAGAACAAGGTCAAATATAGAATTTATTCATAGATTTTTAACATGTTAGTGGAAAATTCAAATAGTATGTCCAATTTTCCATTAGGCTTGTCCTTGAAAAATTCAAACTAGTAGTAGTAGTGGCCTTAGGTTGAAAATTTACGTCACTAGATTTTAAGGATGCGGTAGTTAGTTTTCAAATATCAAGCGGGTGGGGTACTGGTGTCAGGAAGGGTAGAAAATTTTATCTTGGCGTTACTAGGTTTTTGAATCGGGGAAATTTGAGCGGGGAAGTAACACGGAGTATTTTTACGACACATCTCCCCGGTAAAAAAAAAGCCTGCACCAATAGTGCAGCTTTTTAATATGTGTTACAATCCCGATCATATTGTGTCAGATTGACTCTACTCTGCCTTTATGTGATCATGGATTATATCAGGTGGGTCAGTCATTGTAAGCACTACTCAAGAAATCTGCCTCAGACCTCTGCAATCCAAGAATCTATTGCAGTTATGTTAATAAAACAGCTGTAGGTGCTATTGCCTGACAAATGCTGATTATGAATCTATATTCACCATTAATCTTCGCTGAGTTTGTCCCATGACATATCCAGAGGTTATTAGATGTTCCTCAAGGTTGCAATATTTATGAGGAGTGTATCTATAAAATGGTGATGGCAGAGCTATGTAAAGGATCCAGTAATTCTCTTATCTTCCTGGATAAAACACTCGGAGTAATTTCAATCCAAAAGCAACATGTTAATTCAATGTGCCCCTCCGATGTGCTCACAGCCATACATTGGTCTGAGCTCAAGCTTGATTGGAATTTGGAAACACCCTGTACTAATATTCATATATGATTCTATAATGTGCCACTTAAGTAGAGGCCATATTCACCAACTGTATTCTTAGCCCAACGACAATTTTGGTGAAATAATATATAATGTGGGGAAATGACTCCGGCATATAGAATCAATTCGCTCTTAGCATTGCTATGTAATGTGTGATCTCAACCCAATGTCCGTACAATACTTCTAATGGATTGTGTAGGGTCGGTCAACTACCACTGTCACCGGTGCCCTTATAATGCTAAGTTATAGCCGTATTGTGAAGTGAGCTTGATATTAGGCCAACTGACCAACCGTCCGCTCCCCACTTTTCTCGAATGATCACTTAGTTTCGGTTTCAATATTGGTCGACTTTCCTCAATACTAATTTTAGCCAGTTCCCTGAATGCTGCTTTAAATTGAGCCTTGGATGACTGGTCTGTGTTTACGTTTTTTCTTTCTGCCCTACGCAGAGTTGCCATTTAAAATGTATTTTTGGAAGACTGTGTGTGAAAAGGGGTTTTCCTATCCACTACATCAACTTTATTTTTTTGGGTTTCCTTGATATGTTTAGGCCCATGTTCTTCAGAATGCTTGGCTGGCATCTGATTATTATTTCCTTTCCCTCTTGGGGAATGAACCTTGCTGCACTGGTCACAATTTTGTTCATACTGGGCAATGTCCCCAGCTACATTTGGCCAGAAATATTTCACAGATGTCCTTTGACGGGTGGTTCCACTCCTCTGATGTCCACCGTCTGGGACAACATGTGCGTGTTTCATAACTCGTTCCCTATAACTCAAGGTCAGTACTAACTGTCCATATCTTTTGGATCCTGCCCCAGCTTTCCTGCAAAGCAGTCCCTCCTTAAAATAAAATTATCCTTTTCTAGGGATGTTATGGCTGTTTGGCAATTTGCCAAAGCAAGGTTTTAATGATTTGTCCTTTGCCTGGGCCTTTCTCATCTGTTTAGGATGAAATTTTAGTGGTGGTTCCTCCTCCTTTCTAGGGGTAGACCTGACCTGAAGCGTGGCCAGTATCACAGGTTTTATAGGGCTCCCTAGGATTACAAATTTCTTTCCTAACACCAGCGGGTAGTTAGGTTCGTCGCAGACTGCTGCTCTAATCACTCCTTCCACGTACCTAGTCTTGACATTGATCTGGGCTACGGGAAGTGTCATGGTGGCTGTTCCCTTTAGGGCCCCTTGTATCTCCACTTTCTCTGTGGTATACTGGTCAGGGTGCACCAGGGTTGCACTCACAACAGAGTCATATTCCAATCCAGAATCGTAAAGGCACTTAACTCTTGCACCATTACATGTCAGTTCTTCACAGATGGGGGGATTATGAGGTTCCTGCTGTCCTGTAGGCAGGTCATTCTTTCCCTTGTCCACTGTTATCATGCAGGCCGCGTGATATGGAGGAACTTTCTTGCCACATTCAATTGTATTATGATTATACATCCTACAAATTTTACAGTATTTTATTTCAGATCTGTAGGGTTTCCTTTCATTGAATTGCGGGTTTCTATCTCTAGGGTCAAATCTTGGCCTATCATAGTTTTGTTTACCTCTTGGGTTTTGATCCCTAGTATTATTGTAATACTCATCCTGATATTGTGGGGTTCTAGTACTCTCTACTGGTTTCTTTTTTCCTCCAACTACTTCTGCCTGGGCTGCCTGATACCTGTCAGCCACAGTGAGAATTTCCCCCACCCTCTCTGCACCTTGTTCCATGAGAAATTTTCTCATATCTGGAGCCATGGACTCTCTCAATTGCTCTATCATGATCATTTCCTTAAGATCTTGGGTTTTCCCCAGAGCAGTCCATTTCTCCAAATAGGTTTCCAACCTTGCAGAGAATTGGTGGTAAGTCTCCCCAGACAGGAGCTTTGCAGTTCTAAATTTTTTCCTATAAAATTCCCCATTCTTCTCATACCTAATCAATAGAGCCAGTTTTACAATATCATATTCTTCCTGATCCTCTCTACTCACCTTTGAAAACACTTCATAAGATGTTCCCCTAAGCTCTTGGGATAATTTTAAACTCCATTTCTCCCTTTCTAAACCATAGTTAGTAGCTAATCTTTCAAATCTACTGAGATAGGACTCAATCTCGTCGTCCTTCTCCACAAAAGGATCTAAATGGAAGTTCAAGGCTAAGTTAGAGGTCCCCTGACTTACACTAGCATCAGAGGTAGATGGGCTGTTACCATTTTCTGGAGCATGGCCTTGCAATTCTAACTCTCTTAGTCGTAGCTCATGTTCCCTTTGCAATCTTTTGTCCTCTTTTTCAGCTTCCAATTTCTTTTCCTATAACTGCAACCTTTTAATTTCAGCCTCCCTATCAGCCTCTAATTTCCTAGCCTCCCTGGCATCTTCTAAGTGTAATTGTAATTTCCTCTCTTCAGCTAATCTCCTATCTTCCCTCTCAACGAACTTGTCACATTCTGAAGTCACATACTGAATCAGAACTTGCCCCTCCTTTCCCATTTCTTTTGCCGTCTGCACAGCAGCAGATCTGAATTTGGCCAAGTCTGCCATCTTTGCCCTTGTACCAATTCTATTTATGTAACTGTATTAACAAACAAATATTTCTAACTAATTTAAATATGGGCAATGACAACTTATTCAATTCTCCACAACTGAGCAATATTATCAAAGTTTATTACAATGGGGATACCCCGGATCTATGGTGTTACAATAAATTCAAATCCCGGACAGGACCCCCATACATGGTATGTGCCTACAGCAGTAGTGGTCCAGGAAAGATATATAAACTATTCAAATCCCGGACGAGCGTCCCAATATATGTGGTGGGTTTAGATGTTATCGGTGTTAATATGTTAGTGTCAACAGAGTGACATCAAGCTGTATAAGCCCCTGAGTCTAATAGTTGATGATGTTGTATTCTCAGGGTACTTATGTGCTACCACATGTAGATCTCACTCTGTGTATTATTTTAAATTTGATATTAAGTTAAATGGCTATGTGTCTAGGGTAATGTAGGTGTAGTGATGTGTTACGGACTTACACACAACTGTAACTCAATATAAAGAACTTAAGTAAAACAGTGGTTAACGTTATAAAATTATTTTACAATTTTTATTTTCCTGTGCCTCAAATTTTCTGACACAGGAATGGTTAACTGAAAAGGAAATATGATTATGTACACGTTTAAATAAATATGGGGGACATCTTGTCCACAAATGTCAGTAATAAAATGTTCCTATGAATGTATCCCCTGCTGAAATTATAATGTCTGCATAGTTGTCAATATTGGAGGGACTGATTTTCTCATCATGTCACACGAAATGTTTATTGAAAGTTGGGAGAATATATTAGAATAGCTTGTCAATAGCCCCTAAACAGTAGGCTTATCTTGTAGTCCGTGGACAGAAGATGGTTTGCTGTAGACACTGCCCACTCTTCTTCACAAGAGGGTCTCCTGGAGTCAACTGCTACCGTTTTACTTCTAGATATAAACAAAGGACAGATTGCCTCGTACTCAGCAGCTCCAGTTTATGTCTCACTTGTAATAGACACCTCTACACCTCACGGTAGAAGGGGAACGACTAAGTAAGTAAGTAAGTTGTAATAGGCGATTTAACCCTGCAACAAGAGGAACAATGCCTCCCTAAATACACTATTTATATATCTCCACAACTAACACTAACAACATTAAACATTCATAGTGATCAGTAAATATGCTAACCAATAGCTTCAGTCCCTAATTTATGCGACTTCTTCACAATCAGTGGGTACCTTCTTCTTCCCACATGGCTTCAACGCCACTGTCACTTTAAACATTATTTATCTTCCAAAGCATCAGCTGGGGTATACACTTCTCTGTTTTTGGTTCTTCAGTGATATGTTTAACTCTTTTGGTATGACATCATATTTCGTTTCCCAAGTACCATTTGAACACTGTGGCCTGCAGAGGACTGCCAGTAGTTTCTGGACTTACTGTCATATGATTTTTCAATGGTAATATTTAAACATAATTTAAATTAATTTTTCCCCCTCTCAAGTCTGCTTTAGGCATGTTTTTATCGGCTTGTCGCAATAGCTCTCACTTATGCAATGTCGTATAACACAGATTTCTGGCTCACAACCCTTGTGGCCTGTGCGTACATATAAAATTATTAAAAGCATTTCTCTTACCGCAAATAAAGAATCAATCACACAATGAAACAGATGACTAGCAGAATAATGGCACAAAATTCAGGCTGCTGTCGTCCAGAGGGTAAAGACCTATACAGAAAATCTCCCCTTCTGATCTCATCTGCACACTGCGTTTATAATTTTGAAAATGGCGTTCTAGCCTAGTATGCGTTGCATGTTATCAATTCCACTAGCCAATGAAACAACGCGTCCAAAATTTGGCTCTTTTAAAA
Organism: Oreohelix idahoensis; assembly: GCA_024509875.1. Taxonomy (NCBI): domain Eukaryota; kingdom Metazoa; phylum Mollusca; class Gastropoda; order Stylommatophora; family Oreohelicidae; genus Oreohelix; species Oreohelix idahoensis. Next base: position 74,531 of record JAMPIV010019151.1, read on the forward strand.
ACCCCAAACATTTGTATGTTAATCAGTGCGATGGCTAGTCTGATTTTATTATTTCTGTCATATCTCAGCTATTTATGGACCGTTTTTAAAAATTAGACTAGATTATTAAAGTGCTATATGGCATCTATCATCCTATTTAGTTTTCATCTAATTATTCGTCCTCGTTTTCATCTTTGTAATGTTCTTCTAATTTATGGTTCTCTTTTCACTGAACTAAAATATTAATGAAATAAATCTTCTAAGGTCAGATAAATGATATAAGGGAAATGTTTATGATATTATTACCTAATATTAGCTCCACCTGCAATACCTTGTACATCTCTTTTTATTGTTCAATAAAATACATTATCTAAGTTTCTTTTCAAACACATAAGTTAGGCTTGTTTCATTTTAATCCTCCCCTTTCCCCCTTCTCCCCTTTTAACAGCGAGGTAGCCAAAATTGGTTTTCCGCCAAATGTCTAGCGGTCGTTTGAAATATTTGGGAAGGGTAGAGAAAAGTGGGTGTCTGCGGGTGGGACTTGCACGCTTGAAAAAAAAAAATCTAAATCTTAACCATTCGTTTGCGTTAGTGCATTTTTCGATGGCCCTAGTAACCGTCGCTAAGGCTATAGCTATTAATAGATTTCCATAGCGCGTTAGTTACATTTTCTAACAGTTTGATTTTACTTGGCCTTCAACCAAGGTCAAATATAGTATTTATTCATATATATTTAACTATGTTAGTGGAAAATTCAAATAGTGTGTCCAATTTTCCATTAGGCTTGTCCTTGAAAAATTCAAACTAGTAGTAGGAGTGGCCTTAGGTTGAAAATTTACGTCACTAGATTTTAAGTATGCGCTAGTTAGTTTTCAAATATCAAGCGGGTGGGGTACTGGTGTCCGGAAGGGTAGAAAATTTTATCTTGGCGTTACTAGGTTTTTGAATCGGGGAAATTTGAGCGGGGAAGTAACACGGAGTATTTTTAGGACACTTGTCAGAGTTAGAATCAGACTTCCATTTTATCAGACCGGACTTTTGTTGGAACATCTTGAACATTTTTATACTATTTTAAATAAGGAACCGGAAGCTGAGGAAAGTGAAACACATGGAGCCATAGTGGGAATTAATGTTATAAGTAACGACCCTCAAGAACACGTGTAAGAGGCAAAGTCACGTGCTTTTATTCATCTGAGCAAAAAACTATGTGAGCCAGGATTGGCGTAAGTTGTGCATTTTACATTTTATATTCTTCATTACTAACATGTGAACTAATATGTATATATTACCATGCGAATATTAATATGTGAAAATCGCTAGGGAATGTTCAGGTCATTTGAGGCTGGTAACCTCAGCGTATAGAATAATGATTTCATGAACCACCATTGCAAGGGTTGGTGACTGCTTTATCGCTAGTTTCTTAAAGAGAACTAAAATCATAGGAAGTCTCAAGTTCCATATGGAGCAGGGAAGGAAAGATGAAAGAAATAATGTACATTCTAAGTACAATATTTACATTTTCAAACCAGTGGAAATGTCTGTGTAAACATATTCACTTTAAAATTACTGAAAGTATCTGTTACCTTTCATTCTTGTACACAGTCATATGTGTGATGATATCAGAAATTTCACCGATCAAAATATAGCATATAGTTGTTCGTAGGTATAAAATAACATAGGAACTACCGCGCCACCAAAATACTAGTTTTTTTCTCGGTCTCTAAAGAGTTAACGCATAAAAACGATAGTAGAATTTATGCCAATGTGACGTCACAGACTTGCAAGCCTTTAACCAAAGCGCACGTTTGAATGTTAGTATCGTTAGAAATTGTTTATTTCTTGGAAAAGGCAAGGGAGAGAGAGGGGGAAATGCATAGAGCCCGTTTGAATTTTAAAACGGAAACTAACTGGCCAAATCAAACGATAGGAAAAATAAAGACTAAAAATGACGATTAAAATGCTACTAATTAGTTATTAAATATATAATATTCTTTAGTCTAAATTAATTATCTTAATGTAGAAAGAAAGATATATTATTGGCATAAATATAAAGGAAAGACGAAAATGGTAAAAATAATAGCCAGAAGTATGAAACCTTATGCATTAGATGACAGACGGTAGACTAAGTAAATATTATCGTTCTGTATTAAAATGACTCAGATAATACTAGCGATATGGTAGAATGAAGACATATATAGACGTGCATGGGGCTTCTTTACTGATGCTGGCCATATTAAGGGGTGTCTCCTGATTTGAAAATAGTAGGTTAACTTTTTGAAAAAAAGATGCGTAGGAACGGAAGTCCCCTGATTGGTTGCTTAGAATAACTAAGAAGTGGAAATAAATACTCAGAGAGACGAGCGTTCCTCGCCACTTTCAAATTATAAGTTCACATGTATAGTTAGTGACGTATACAGACAAGTTGTGCTCATATGCCTTCGCTGTTCTGATAGTCAGCAGGAGATTCTGTGTGACCATTTATGGACTGTAATTAACTTACATAGTGGAAAAATTCGATATTTCGGTAAGACCAACATTTATATAATTATTATTGTATTTGAAAATGTGTATTCCATATTGATTAAGAATGAATTTTTGAACGGTAGAGTCCCAGTCGTACAAGTGCCACTTCAACATGTTACGTAAAATCATTAAATGGGGTTAGATAATCTTATAGCTTCATGTAAAAGCCCTACAGCTTTACTTGTACTTTGGGAGAGAAAAAAAAAAAATATATATATATATATATATATATATATATATATATATATATATATATATATATATATATATATATATATATATATATATATATATATATATATATATATATATATATATATATATATATATATATATATATATATATATCCAACTTTGTGTTGTTTCATCGAGTTGCTAAGAAAGATATTGTCCTTTGTAGGAAAGCCAGACAGGCTTTTTGACATTGTGGGGAAAGAACTTAATAAAATCCTTACAGTTTTACTTAAAAGTTGGGATAAAAAGAAATTAATAAGGGAAAAGACTTTAATGAATAATGTTTGAGTTATAGCCAGAAAATTACTGGCCATCTTTATGTAATACAGGTTATTACCTGACTGTACGTACGAAATTATGATATTGTATTATGACTAGGAAGGTGTAAAAACATATGTTTGAGATACTTAATGATGAATAGAGCACTCTGCTAGATGGGGACAATAATTACACTGGCTAACAAAAAAAAATATTTTTTTCTTTCTCTAACATTTCTATGTTTTTCTGGTCAATTTTAATGCGCTGTTTTTAAATCTGCAAACCGTTTTTCTCTATCAGGTCGGGATCTCTAGAAATACGCAATTGAAGTTTTTTAACAACGCATACAGTATTTCAACATCATTCGTACAAGAAGTATAACAGTTATGAAGGCCTGAATTTCTTTGCAGTCGACTTTCGTCGGTGAATGGCATGTGGTACATCGCGATGAAGCATCCAACAATAATCGGCAAGCATGGTCACACTCCACCGTCCTTGATAACGTTACTCCATTACGGCGATATCTTGATGGAATCGTTCTCCATGTTCATCACTGACTTCGCCAAGGTTGTCAGGGAAAAAGTCAAGATGCGAATCGAGCAAATGGATTTTGAGGGACATGTTACAGCCCATAATTCTGTATGCATCTATGCACTGCTTAACAATATGCACATAGTCGACAGATTTGTGATTTCCCAAAAAGTTATCGACGATTGATTTGAATGCCATCCATGCGCGAAATTCACTACCATGTAACAAGTTCTCGAATTGTTTGTCTGCAATAACTTTCCTAATCTGAGGTCCTACAAAGATACCTTCCTTTATCTTTGCATCGCTAACTTTTCTCGAAGATAAGGGAAAGCTTTGCTCGTTTTATCTAACGCTTTTACAAAATTCTTCATGAGCCCCAACTTTATATGTAACGGTGGTAAAATGATGCTGTCTTTGTTAACTAATGGCTCATGTATTACATTTTTATGCCCGAGCTGCATACGATCCATGATAGGCCACACCTTTCTTGCATAATGTTCCTGTCTGTTGCGGCTGTCCCATTCATATAGGAAGCAACAAAATTTAGTATACCCAGTCTGCATGCCCATGAGAATTGCAATGACCTTTAGGTCTCCACAAATCCGCCATTGGTAGTCATTGTACTTTATTTTTGCCAAAAGTATAGCCATATTGTCATAAGTTTCTTTCATATGAACAGAGTAGGCGACTGGAATTGATGAAAATAAATTTCCGTTATGCAATAACACGGCTTTTAGACTAGTCTTGGAAGAGTCGATGAAAAGTCGCCATTCGTTGACTATGTGCTCATGACCGAGGTGCACCATTAGACCGTTTACATCTTTGCAATAGCAAATGTCATCATCCGTCTCGAAGTATTGAACAAGTTCTCTGTGTCTATGACGAAATTTAGATATCGGAGTATTGGGCGCTAAAAGATTCCATTCTTTGAGTCGCAAACCGAGTAATTCCGCTTGTCCTTTGGTAAGAGCGAGATCACGTATTAGATCTGAAAGTTCTGAATGGTTAATTAAGTGAACACCATCATTCACCAGTATATAATCCGAGTCAGAATTAGTTTCTAAAGCAGGTAAACTATCACTTTCTGATGGTTCATTCATGTCCAACGGATATTGTTCTGGTAGAACTGGGATCGGACACGTGATTGGATCACGAGGCACTGGGATCGGACACGTGATTGGATCATGAGGCACTGGTTTCAAAACCGATTCAATATTTGGATAAACCACAGACTTTCTAGTTTTAAAAGTGAAACCATGGATATTTGTCAAGCGGAAGTAACAATCAGTAGCGTGATTTGTCGGTTCACGCCATATTACTGGCACTCCAAAAGGCATCGACTTATGCTTCGGCGATTTTCGTAACCAACCTGCCAGTGTATTTGCACAAGTCGAACAAACTGCATTTGGCTTCCAAGATTTATTTGCATCATCAATTTTCGAATCGAAATAAAGTTCATATGCTTTCTTTAGTAATGGTGTAAAGTTTTTTCTGGTGAACACGATCGGTAAAATATCCGCACACGTAACAGAACAGATCAGCCGAATTTCTACAACTTCTAGAAGCCATATTTCGCTCAGAATTATTTCAAAATACAGTAACTATTTGAAAAATAGCGTAACATATGTCATGCATCTTTTAGCAGTATAAAAAGTAGAATTATTTTGCATTTTATTAATTTTTAATAAGTTATATAGTAAAAATGAAACGGAGCAAATAACGGTTTCCCAAAAATATATTTATTCACAAATATCTTAAGAACCCGATGTGATAGAGATAAACGAATTCCATATTTGAAATCAGCGTAAGAAACTGACCTAAGAACACTTATTTTTATATAAGAAAGAAAAATGTTGTTTGTCAGTGTTATTTATGTATTATTTTCTGATTTTTGATCTGTTGATACATGTAAACCTGTTAAGAACGGAGATAGGTCAGAATATTATTTTGAGGGAAATTAATCCTCTACTTCCAGAGTTTCTGGGTGAGAAACTGAAGTGAGCCAGTCACGTTGTTGTTCAACCATAGTACCTGTTTGAGGCCATATGAACTGAGTGCCTTACCTTATCTCGAATCCTGGAAGCTGAGCAGTGCTGTGTGCATGAAGACTTATAACCAGGACATCGCAGAATTTTCTACTCATATCGAAAGTTAAGCCCTGTGTTTTGGGGCCTTGTTAATTCACTGACTGATCCTCCTCCACCGATTATATCAACAAGATTTATAAAAAATGATGACATTATTGATCCCCCAAATATGTGCTTAAGTTTGGAAGAGAGAGAGTACTATACTAAGAACACTTTCTAGTTCAGGAAATAATAGACTTTAGTAGTTAAACTGGTATGTGTGTAAATATATCTTGACGTTTAATCTTTTATGAATCAACTCAATTATAATTAATACATTTGTAAAAAATTGTTCAGACCAAAATCCAATAGTGAGTTGTTTACTTACTTGTTTATTAACCTTAAAGTGTGGTTGTTGTTATTTTATTTACATACATTGCATATACCCTAGACATCTAGCTACACAACACCCATACACCAGGACATATAAATTGGGGATAAAATACATAGCGGGTGGTAGTCATTGGTAGAAGCAAGACAGGTTCCCTGACATATATTTAGAAATTAAACTTCCTCAGGGGCTTGCATAGCTGACTTCACATCTGCTACACAAATATATACATACTTAATATCCACCCACCACAATATGCTCTGTCGGAAGATATGGGTATGCGCAAGATGAGCAGATACTTGTATGCACTACTTGTAAACGCACACAAATTAATATATTTATGACGTATCAAGGTATGATGTCATCACCGTCTGCCTTGGATACCAACGGTTAACTTTCTGAGCTTTTCGATTGTGTCCTTAAACTAGTTCGGACGTATGTGTTTAGGCTCCTCAGATGTGTCCGTCAGAAATGGATTTCTAAAGTAATGTTCTACGAAAGTGTTTCCCGATCTGATTGAAGATCGACTTAAATTTATGCCGATGCTGGAGGCATTTCTTCGATAGAAGTAATTTTCAAATATTATATTAATATTCCGTCAAGCCAAATGGTGATGCATGTAGTGGAAGGTGACCACGATATTGACCTTTGGTAATTCTACCGGTCTAATTGATATTGTGGACGGACTGACACGTTAGCAGGATATTTCACTGATCTTTGTGAATGCCTATTATTATGGAGCCTTTGTACTTTATGGAGAAAGTACCAGTAAATGTTGTTTAAGTAGTGAACAGTCTTCCACCGCATTTTGATGTCACAGTTTGACTTGCAGTTTCATTAGTTATGGTGTTCGGTTTTTGCATGTCTCATTTGATCAACCATTGAACCCACACATTCGCATGAATCTTCAAATGCACACGGTAACAGTTTTAACGTTTTCAACCAGTGTAGATGTAAATGAAAACATATTCAATCTATATTGTGAACATTTTCAATCAGTGTAGATGTTAATGGAAACATGAGATCTGTACTATTAACCTTTTCATTTGAATGTAAATTAAATATAAAACTATTCAATTTAAATGTAAAGAAAGTTTTCTCTCGAGGGATTAAGCTTAAGTCTCCTCGAGGATAAATTCTGAGGTAGGTGGGATAGTGGAATAGAGGGAAAGGGACCCATAACTTTGGGTTGGAAAACGCAATACTCAGGACAGCGTTTAGTTTCTATTCTTTTACCATAGTTGTTGGTGGTACCAGTGAGGGTACTAATCTCTGGAACAAAGTGAGGGTAGAAGTAGACTGACGTAAAACTAGTAACCATCATCAGATGGTCGTAGAAATGCGGAAACAGCTTAGCAGTTACTACTTGATCTTATTTGGAACGTGCTGCGTCTTTAATCTTGACCAGAGACGCGAGAACTCCAGTGACCTATCTGCACAAAACCAAGTCATCAGCGGGAGCAGAACCTACCAGTGGCAGATAAGGGAAACATATAAGCTGCCACGTGAACTCCTTTTAAAACTAATCTCCCATCACCAGAGTGATGATTAACATTAAAAAAAATAATTATTCATTCTCTAAAACCTTGTTAAACCTAAATGATTATTAAATCAACAGTAAAGAGCAGAGAAGGTTAAAGCATTAGAAAAGAAGAGAAACAAATGGCCAGATTGGCTGAATATTTTAAGGAAATCCTAAACCGAAACCAACCAGTACAGCAATCCATCAGAACCAGCAGAAGAGCCACTGCAGTGCAAATGAGCCCATTAACTAAACAAGAGATCTCTCAGGCAATAAAACAGCTGAAAAAATGGGAAGGCCTCCGGACCAGGTGGAATACCACCAGAAGCCCTGAAGGCAAATATACCATACACTACAGAGTTGCTATACCAACTCTTCAAGAAAATCTGGGAACAATAGGCCATCCCAAAGAGCTGGAAGGAAGACCACATTATCAAGCTGCTAAAGAAGGGAAACCTGACTGTATGTTGCAATTGGAGGGGTATAACACTACTAGCAGTGGCTGGAAAAATTTTGACCAGAGTTTCGTTAGGCCGTATTAAAAAGGCGATAGATGACAAACTTAGAGAAGAACAGGCAGGATTTCGTGCAGAAAGATCATGCACAGACCAGATAGCAACACTCAGAATCATCATAGAACAAGCAAATGAGTGGCAGACCCCCTTGTATGTAAATTTTGTGAACTTCGAAAAGGCTTTCGACAGTATAGACCATACTGTGACGTGGAAAATCATGAGACATTATGGAATCCCAGAGAAATTAATTAAAATCATCCAAGATTTCTATCAGGATGCCTCATGTAAAGTAGTACACAAAGGAAAACTATCAGAGCCCTTCACATTACAAAGTGGAGTCAGACAGGGATGTTTGCTATCACCAACAATTTTTCTCATGGTCATAGACTGGAATTTGCTGATGACTTGGCTCTTCTGTCCCATAACCGTAATCAGATGCAAGACAAATTGAAAACACTCGATGAGAGGTCACAGCAATTGGGTCTGAAAATACACAGGGAAAAGACAAAGATAATGAGAATAAATGCAGGTAATGATAACAGGGTTGAACTTGAAGAAGCACCAATACAAGATGTAGAATCGTACACATATCTTGGCAGCAATATAGACAAAGTTGGAGGGACAGACAGTGATATCAAAATAAGAATACAAAGAGCAAGAGGAGCTTTCATTGCATTGGGAAATATATGGAGATCAAGAGAAATCGGATCCAACACGAAAATAAGAATCTTCAACTCAAATGTGAAGCCAGTCCTATTGTATGGCTCTGAGACATGGAGAACAACAAATACAACTACCAAAAAGCTACAGACTTTCATAAATAGGTGCTTGCATAGAATAGATGAATTAAAATGGTATGGGACCCCAAGATGCAGCAATAGTGAATGCAGTCAGCGACCCATAGCTGTACTGCTTGCATCAGGACCAGCGAACCAGAGCTGGTCAAGACCGCACTCCACCTCCACGTGGTGGTCCTGGAAACAGTCTGTAGCAGTGCAGTCTGGCTGAGCGAGTGCGGATCGCAATGGGAAGGCAAAACCGGTCCCTAAAAATGCCGTGCTGAAGTCGGATGTGTCGACCGAAAGGTGCAGATATCACAGCTTAGGCGTAAACAGACACAACGCAACCACCGTCCTTTTCAGGGCGAACGAGGAGGAAGAAGAAGAAGAAATGGTATGACAAGGTTATCAACGTGGAACTGAGGACAAGAACTAGACAAGTGCCAGTGGAACAAGAGATGAGAAGAAGACGATGGCGATGGATAGGACACACATTGAGGAAACCTGTTGATAGCATTACAAGGCAGTTCTTATTCTGGAATCCACAGGGCAAGAGAAGCAGAGATAGACCAAGAAGCACATGGAGAAGAGAGCTGGAAACAGAGGTGAAAATGGTAAGGAGAAAAGGAAAGAACTTGAGATGATATCACATGACAAGAGGACTTGGCATGTGTTTGTTAAAGGCTTATGCTCCATTGGGAGTGGAGGGTTATGAATGAATAGACTGGGTTGTGAGACAGACAACAGAGGGGAAGAAAACTTGAATACAGTGGACATTTAACACACGCTGGAGGATCTAGACTTTGCAAATGATTTGTGCCTTCGTCACACAGACAGCAAGATATGCTGGAGAAAACAAATAGATTAGTAACAGAAGCAGCAAAGATGGGACTGCACATAAATGTAAATAAAACAACAGATATGAGAATATGTCGTAGATTTTAGATAGGAGTATTAAGACTTGGGTTTGGTCCCTTCTGTATAGACTAGAATAAGCGATAGCCACAGTGAGAGTTAGTGAAAAGGCGATAGAATTCCACGAGTGAGATGATAGTATCGTGATATAGAGGCTGTCTCTGAGAGCAGGATATCTTTTCTCTCTCTCTCACCTATCTTCTACGACAGATCTAAAGTAGTCAGACAGTCTAAACCACAGATATATATTACATACATCTCTATCTACTCACGGGCACGCACATACACGTGACGACAGTTAAACACACAGACGTGGGAAAACTATAACAATGATATATATATATAAATATATAAATATATATATAAATATATATATAAATATATATAAATATATATATAAATATATATAAATATATATATATATATATATATATATATATATATATATATATAAATATATATATATATATATATATATATATATATATATATATATATATATATATATGTATATATATATATATATATATATATATGTATATATATATATATATATATATATATATATATATATATATATATATATATATATATATATATATATATATATATATATATATCTATATATATATATATATATATATATATATATATATATATATATATATATATATATATTAGAACGAGCTGACCAACACGATTTCTAAGTTCAAGAGAGATTTTAATTATCATTTAAAATCTTCTCACAACACCAAAGAAATACATCAAGGAAAAGCATATACAAATAGTCATAAAATTCAAGAAAATGCTACAAGGATGATAGCCCGTTAGAATCTTAACTCTAGGTTTAGCCCGCAGCCCCGTTAAGAGAACAGATGATGGCCAAAAAAAATTTATAGATACATAGGGTTTAAGTCTAAGAGTTTTTCTAGTTTTCTCGTAAATGTATGAACAGAGTTGAATAATCTGATTTAGCCTAAGAAAAAGAAAACTCTAGCAATAGCAACAAATTCTGCAGATTAAAAGAATTAAGACAGCAAATGGGTGACAAATTTCAACAATGGAGAAATCACTCAGTCCTACATTCAATTTAGACATTCAGCCGTGTACACGTTGTCGTGAAATATTCTAATCCACATATATAAATTATCAGGTAAATGTAAAGCCTAACAAGTAAATTTAATAAAGAAAAGAGCAATGGTAAAATAACATTGCTGTCACAGAGAAAGTACTCGAAATCCCCTTTGTTTTATGCTTCGTCTGCAAATTGTAACGTATCCACGTTAAATATAAGCCACTGCATAAATACAAGCGTTTCCACAACACATTAAAACGGGTATTGCATTTCTAAGAAAAACATTGAGAGGCACACCGCGTAATGACCTAAATTAATCCTAACATTAATTATACTACGTTACCAAAACGAACGAACAGATGGACTCAAATAGAAAGAAGGGAGGGCTGAAAATCAGGAACGCATGCAAAATTAAACACGCGTCTCGCTATTAATGCCACCCCCAACAAGCGTAACGCGATACACAATTACTACTATCACGCGTGTAAGGCCACATGCACTAACTTTTTCGGACGGACAGTGATAAAAACACTAACCTTCCCAGAGTTAGGTTTTAAAATCCTGGAAAACGCTTATTAGAAAAGATAACATTAGATGGGTTTACGTTTGAAAACATTACAGTACCCAGACAGCACATCTTCGAAACAGGAGGTAGAAGAAATTGCATATGTTGAACGCAGCCACTTAGCTCTTTTAAATTTGTATATTTGGGTTCCTTAGGGCTTGCTGACAAAGAATATGTAAAACGTTACGCAAATAGTCTCGGAATTAACAAGTTATAGCCAAAATAAAATGATGGTGCTGTCAGACAACACCCAAAATCAGAATCGCTCAGTGGTAGATTTTTTAAACCACCATTGTACGGGAAATGGGCCACAAGTTACATTTGAACTGATTGGCTGGAATGATATGTAAGGCTAAACACGATTAGTCGGACTATAAATGCTATCCTTGGTTGTTAGGGGAGACGTAGGAAGGTAAAATTTTTTCAAACACTTGTCGAAACGTGGCTCCATTGGCCAGACTCGCTGATATAATCACTTAGGAGCGTTAGTTCGAGACCACTAGTTCAAATAAGCTTGATAAAGCAACAGTGCGTTGAAGCCAGCTCATATTTTTGCTAAATAAAAGCCTGGAACATAAGCAGATGGGAATTTGTGCCAGTATTTGTGCCAGAATTCATTGCTAGTCAACGTATCTGTGTTTATTTCCATGAATTGTGGGACCGTGGTCTTGATGGTATTGAGCAGCACCTGGTCAGAGCTTTGCTGAATCCAGAGGCGGACAGCATACTCCTTGGTCCATTTAGCTATCAGTGAGGTGTCTCCAGAGCCCAGGGGAGAAATCGAGCAGAGGAGTCTTTTCCTGCCGCCATCACGCAAGATAAGCTGATGTGGCCAGCTGAGCTCAACATTATGTACCCCCATCTTAAAATGACAGTGTAAAATACAATTAAGAGGGGAATTTAATTGTTTTAATATCAGGAACTGAGAACATCTCCAATACTAGTTCCAATAAAGACAAACTATTGAAGTCATGATGACAAATACCAACAGAGCTTGAACAAAACAAAACCAGTATTACCTCATATTACTACCACACAACTAACACACATAGGATACTATTAAAAATATATGTCACTACAAGATTCATATTAATAAATTCTGTACATATAACTTGTAATTAAAATTGATTGTGATTCCTGGTTCCCTTTGTATTTGAATCAGGACACATATACATTCATGACAGCAATGAATACATATTGTTATTTGAAAAGTTATCAGTGACTCCTTTAAGATATTCTCATAGAGTGTTATATGTATGTGAGTGTCACAGTGTTGTCAAGTGTGGTGGAATAAATTAAATTGTTTCTCTGTCTGTTGTTGTTATGACTTACACTTCATCATACACATACCCTAGACATATAACGTAGTCATCACACTATTCCAGAATAATTCTGACTGAGGTATACATATGTGGCAGCAAGTAAGGTTATATATAATACACTACTCTTATTAGATATATATACCTTCACAGCTGATCTCAGTCAGTACACTAAGTCCCCTATAAATATTTATAACATCCCACTTCACCACATATATTGGGGTCTCGCTCTTGGGATTTTGAATCTTTCCCTATTAAAAATATTGGGGGTAATTCACTTCAGGGAATATAAGAATTAAAAGGTATCCTTGGGTGGAATTAAATAAGGTTGAGCTCTCGGTTCCTGTGTTGTCCATTAGATATATATTTAGAGATTGAATTGTTGGTTAGACATTGTATAAATTTACCTGATAGACAATGGCGGACCTGGCCAAATTTCGATCTGCTGCTGTTCAGACTGCAAAAGAGTTAGGATTAGATGGGCAAATTTATGGTTGCCTATGTCACTACGGAATGTGACAAATTTATTGAACGCGAAGAAAGAAGGTTTGAGGCCGAAAGAAGGTTAGAGGCTGAAAAAGAAATTAAGAGGTTGCAGATTGAGGCTGAGGCTAAGAAATTGGAAGCAGAAGAAAGAAGATTGACTGCAGAAAGGGAAGAGAAGAAATTAGCTGCAGAAAGGGAAGCAGAAGAAAGAAGATTGACTGCAGAAAGGGAAGAGAAGAAATTAGCTGCAGAGAGGGAAGCAGAAAAGGAGGAGAAGAGTGATAAAGTCCTCTATTTATTCCAGTTAGTGATATCCACCAAAAGATAAATATAAGTGGATGGAAGCAGACATCATCATCATCATCATCAGTTGATAAGATCTCTATGGTGTTGTTTGCTCCACTGTAGTGTATGGAATGTCAACTTGACCTACGCAGTGGTGTGTAGACATGGATTGAGTGTATAATGTGCGAATGATAATAAGGGTTCGTGGTGTTGACAAATGTTCTTTTCTCACACTCATGTATGGCTGGAAGTCATCGACACCAACGACTGTGTACCTTTCTACAGTTTAATTGGACGTACACACTCGACAGCACAGATAGTGACAAATCACAGGTTGGCATAATACATCATAGTACAATGGATAAATGGTCTTGCAATGTTACATGGGCACTCATGTAGAATAATTGTATAATGTACTGTCAGTAGCCAAGCACTCAGTATCGCCCATACATATATATCAACTGACTTCACTGACTGAGCACGTCAGCTTATAAATAATATTTCAGATGGCTTCTAGACCTAATCTCGTCTAGCGACGATTCTTCAACATAATGTTCAGCACATATTTTTCCATATAATAATATTGAACCGCTAGCAATGGGTTCTCATGTGTAGCAGTGATCTCTGGACTAATCAAGCGATAATACGGGCATCCCTTTTCTCTTCTTGAAAGTCACTACATGTTTTGGTTCCAAGATGGCTTCACTCGTGAGCTGTCACTCACGTTTGGATACAGATAATGAATCTGTCCTAAAGTTAGTCATTCATTAAATCTTTCATTGCTCTGTAGATTTGGTCATGAACAATTGACTGCATTCTACAGGGTATAGTGCTGCTAGGAATCGAAGTCGTTTTCATCGAGTCAAATATATTCTCTTAGACATTCAAATCGTACCTATCGAAAATGGTGGCTTCGTACGAGAGTTCATAAGAGTGTCTATTATTACGCCATTCCTTGGCAATACGACTAAACACTGGGGCAAAGCATACACGATAGATCTAGACGACTATCACTTTCCCCACAAATACTGAGATCACTTTTTCCCCGGCGACAGGCCGACATAGAAAACACAGTCCCTATCGGGACGAAGCCAAATCACACCACACTCTAGCGACACATCCGCCGAATAGCCTTTGAGACAACAGAACATATAGTTCGACTTAGATATGTAAAGATATACAGATATAAGACAGACTCGTCCTACTCAGACAAACAATACACATAAATTCAGGCCATAGATATTCTGAAGCAAGAACAATCTATTACTACCCAAACAAAGAATAAATCGCAGAAAACTGGATTTATCCGCGGAGTTCGATCGAAAGAGCCGACACAACTTTCAAGGGAAGTAACTCAATAATGACTTTTCCTTAAGCACTATTTTGTTTACAAAATATTTGCGAACATAACAAGTATACCAATGTATAATATTGTAAGATATCAAAGACTGCACGTAACAAAGAGATTACAAAGGGAACATGAGTTACGACTAAGGGAGTTTGAGTTTCAGGGCCATGCCCCTGAAAATGGTGCCAGTCCCTTTGCCTCTGATGCCACTGCTAGCCAAGGAGCCTCAACCTCAGCTATGAATTTTCATTTAGATCATTTTGTTGAGAAAGACGATGATATAGAGAGCTACCTAAATAGGTATGAACTATTAGCTACCACGTATGGGTTAGAGAGAGAAAGGTGGAGCTTAAAGTTATCTCAGGGACTTCGTGGGGCAGCTTATGAAGTTTTTGCAAAAATGAGCAGAGGTGATCAGGAAAATTATGACATGCTAAAGCAGGCTCTTTTGTTAAGATATGAAAAGAATGCAGAATTTTATAGGAAAAAATTTAGGAATGCTGAACTACTGTCAGGTGAAACCTATCACCAGTTCTCTGCACGAATAGAGACATACTTGGAGAAATGGACTTCTCTGGGGAAAACCCAAGATCTTAAGGAAATGGTCCTTATAGAGCAATTAAGAGAGTCCATGGCTCCAGACCTGAGAAAGTTTCTCATGGAACAAGGTGCAGAGAGGCTGGGTGAGTTGCTAAATGTTGCTGAAAGTTATCAAGCAGCTCAAGCAGAGGTAACAGGTAATAAAAAGAAACAAGTGGATAACTTTAGGGCACCACAGAACTTTAATAAATTTGATCCTAGGGATCAAAACAAAGGTAATCACCAATTTGATAGGCCACGGTATGAAAATAAAAATAAATTCCCACAATTCGATGAAAGGAAATATGATGAAAGAAAATCTTTCAACCAAGGAAAAAGGTGGTGTAAAAATTGTCAGATGGACAATCATGACACTGACCGTTGCAGAAGGAAACCTGTGTATATGGCAACCCTTCAGGTCAGGTCGACCTCAAGACAGGAGGAGGATATTATGTTAGATACCACTCCAGATGAGATGAGGAAGGCACAGGCTGGGGATAAAACACTCAAGCCTTGTTTCATAAAATGGTCAACTTGTCATACAACTCCAGGCAAGGGAGATTTTTACATGAAAAACAAGTTGATGTATAGGAAGACTGGAGCTAGATCCAAAGGTCAGGGACAGCTGGTACTTCCTAAAAGATATAGGGCAGACTTAATAAGGAGCCTACATGTGAAACCAGATGGGGACCATGAGAAGATAGGTACCATCATTCAAAAGGTGGCTCACAATTATTATTGGCCCAAAGCAAGATGGGACATTGAGAATTTTGTAGAAAGGTGTAGCATAGCACATGAGGGAACACCCACAAGTGGGAACATTGATCAGGACATGGACACGCCACGGGGCAAAATTAGGCCTGATAATAAAAGGAAAAATAGATTTGATAAAGTGGACCAAATGGAATGGGAAGCCCCTTTTCACGGACAAGCTTCACTTAACTGTTTTACAATGGCCACTATGCGGAGAGTGCAAACAGATGTCTTACCCCAGGATAAGCCGAAAATCCCTCAATCGGACTTAAACAAACTGGAGGAAGAGGATGTAGAGAGGAAATCTCTCATCAAGAATTTTAAGAGGGGAGAAAGCCCCAAGAGAAAAATTGGTAGCGGTCGTTTTGTGCATGAAAATTCTGGGAAGAAAAATCATCACTATAGAGCTTCGAGTGGAAGAGACCATACCGGTGCATGGACAAATAGGTCCACACAATTAAAGGTCCACATGTAGCTTTGTTAAGAACGTGGACTGATGAAAAGGCAGAGGAAAACATTACATCTTCATACCAATATGTGAATGAGCTGACCACTCGTTTAAAAACTGGCTGGAAACTTGCCAATGAAAATTTGAAACAAGCCAGGAAGAAACATGCTGCCTATTATAACAGGAAGGCGAAAGACAGAAATTTGGCTGTGGGAGAGAAAGTACTGCTTCTTTTGCCCGGGAGTCAGAATAAGTTACAAATTGGATGGCAGGGTCCATATACAGTTTTAGAGAAGGTGTCTAGAACAAATTATAAGATAGATAAGAAGGGGAAAGAAAAAAATCTATCATGTGAATCTCCTGAAGAAATATTTGGAAAGAGAACATCAGGAAGAGACACACTTGTTGACCTTGTCCATCGCCATGGAGATGAAAAAGGAACCACTTTCATCATTTGAATATCCATTACACCCCTGTGAGACAGCGGCACAGGTGAAAATCAGTACACATTTAACGAAAACTCAGAAAGAGAGAGTGCAACAGAGGTGTTAACAGACCGACCAGGGCATACAAACCTATTGGAATATGATATGAAACTGATAGACCCCACACCTGTCTGTATGAAACCATATTCGATTCCGTTTGCTAAGGAGAAAGCTTTAAAGGAAGAGATAGACTATCTGTTGAAGGAAGGAATTATTTCGCACAGTGAATCTTCGTATAGTTCCGGTGTTGTACTCTTAAGGAAACCCTCTGGAGAACATAGACTCTGTATAGATTACAGGAGACTGAATGCTATTACAGAAGGACAGGTGGATCCATTGCCGGATACAAATCAGCTGTTTGCCAGACTAAATAAAGCTAAATATTTCTCAAAAGTGGATCTGAGTAAAGGATACTATCAGATTCCAGTAAAGCCTGAGGTTAGACCATACCTAGCTTTTAGTACATCAGAAGGACACTATGAGTTTAATAGATTGCCATTTGGATTGAAGAATGCGCCTAGTGTCTTCTCTAGAATGATGAGAAAATTGTTGGATGTAAACATTTCGGAGGAACGTAATGAATCCCTGAGTTGCCTCTTTGATTGAGGATATTCCGAATGTTTCATACAGGATAATAAGAAGATTATGGGATCCACTACGAAAACTCTGCTATCACCAGGTATATGTTATCTCCTCATAACGTACATTTTGAGAGAAATATAATGTTCTCTGGACATGTCATTGCGCAGACTCAGAGAAGAGAAATGGTGAATATGGGTTGCGAAGCAGCATTAAGACAAGCACTCACACTTGCGGCTGTTCAGTAACATAACCGAAATATATTATTGGTTGTAGAAGTCTGAGGCAGATTTCATGAGTAGTGCCTACTCTGAATGGACCCAACTACATAAAACCATGATAGCACCACAGCAGAGTAAAGTCAAGTTGACTTACATTTATCTATGTGTATATAGAATAAAGGACTGACATGGGATGTCTGTTTTAAGAGGGGAGGTGTCGTGAAATATTCTAATCCACATATATAAATTATCAGGTAAATGTAAAGCCTAACAAGTAAATTTAATAAAGAAAAGAGCAATGGTAAAATAACAGTGCTGTCACAGAGAAAGTACTCGAAATCCCCTTTGTTTTATGCTTCGTCTGCAAATTGTAACGTATCCACGTTAAATATAAGCCACTGCATAAATACAAGCGTTTCCACAACACATTAAAACGGGTATTGCATTTCTAAGAAAAACATTGAGAGGCACACTGCGTAATGACCTAAATTAATCCTAACATTAATTATACTACGTTACCAAAACGAACGAACAGATGGACTCAAATAGAAAGAAGGGAGGGCTGAAAATCAGGAACGCATGCAAAATTAAACACGCGTCTCGCTATTAATGCCACCCCCAACAAGCGTAACGCGATACACAATTACTACTATCACGCGTGTAAGGCCACATGCACTAACTTTTTCGGACGGACAGTGATAAAAACACTAACCTTCCCAGAGTTAGGTTTTAAAATCCTGGAAAACGCTTATTAGAAAAGATAACATTAGATGGGTTTACGTTTGAAAACATTACAGTACCCAGACAGCACATCTTCGAAACAGGAGGTAGAAGAAATTGCATATGTTGAACGCAGCCACTTAGCTCTTTTAAATTTGTATATTTGGGTTCCTTAGGGCTTGCTGACAAAGAATATGTAAAACGTTACGCAAATAGTCTAGGAATTAACAAGTTATAGCCAAAATAAAATGATGGTGCTGTCAGACAACACCCAAAATCAGAATCGCTCAGTGGTAGATTTTTTAAACCACCATTGTACGGGAAATGGGCCACAAGTTACATTTGAACTGATTGGCTGGAATGATATGTAAGGCTAAACACGATTAGTCGGACTATAAATGCTATCCTTGGTTGTTAGGGGAGACGTAGGAAGGTAAAATTTTTTCAAACACTTGTCGAAACGTGGCTCCATTGGCCAGACTCGCTGATATAATCACTTAGGAGCGTTAGTTCGAGACCACTAGTTCAAATAAGCTTGATAAAGCAACAGTGCGTTGAAGCCAGCTCATATTTTTGCTAAATAAAAGCCTGGAACATAAGCAGATGGGAATTTGTGCCAGTATTTGTGCCAGAATTCATTGCTAGTCAACGTATCTGTGTTTATTTCCATGAATTGTGGGACCGTGGTCTTGATGGTATTGAGCAGCACCTGGTCAGAGCTTTGCTGAATCCAGAGGCGGACAGCATACTCCTTGGTCCATTTAGCTATCAGTGAGGTGTCTCCAGAGCCCAGGGGAGAAATCGAGCAGAGGAGTCTTTTCCTGCCGCCATCACGCAAGATAAGCTGATGTGGCCAGCTGAGCTCAACATTATGTACCCCCATCTTAAAATGACAGTGTAAAATACAATTAAGAGGGGAATTTAATTGTTTTAATATCAGGAACTGAGAACATCTCCAATACTAGTTCCAATAAAGACAAACTATTGAAGTCATGATGACAAATACCAACAGAGCTTGAACAAGACTGAGGTATACATATGTGGCAACAAGTAAGGTTATATATAATACACTACTCTTATTAGATATATATACCTTCACAGCTGATCTCAGTCAGTACACTAAGTCCCCTATAAATATTTATAACATCCCACTTCACCACACACGTGCACATACTCACTGTTTTGGTAGACATATCTGGGAAACACAATTTTGTTAGGACATTCACATACAGAATCACCAGAGGTAGTCGTAGCCAAGAAAACCCCAGCTCCACAAATCAGATAGAATTCACTGCTTCGGGGAACGTTTCCTTGGTAGTTCTTATTCTAGGATATCTGTCTATGTCACATTTAAAAATCTTGTCCAGGCACGAAAGTTTACAGTGAGCACCGTGTCAATAGCTTAAGTTTTCTAGTAATAGGAATGTCAGGTCGGTGCCTTCTCTCAGTATAGGATTTACTTTGGTCACACCACAGATTTGTCCACAAAATAATCTAGTCGGACAATGTTAATGTTATTTCTTGTAATATTCACGCCGCCAGGCAGAACATTTACGTAGAGTTTATGGAAGGATTTAAGATCTGGCTCAAGGCCCCGTATTGATCATTACAGTCTTTGAAACCCATTAGTGGGAAATAGTATTTCTGTCTAACTTTGTTGGCATACGCACTGTCAGACCAGTGTTACTTGAGAAAACCCACGTGGTTCAAAATAACGACTGTCTATTTCTTCACAAGTATGAAACTCTTATTAAATGCTGGTAAAGTTCGGGTCACCCCAGTATTTCACTGTATAAAAGGAAAAGCACATATAAATCATTTACATATTATGTACTCAATATAACTTACATTTAAAACAGCAAGCCTACAGCTTGACTTATTATTTAAACTTCCGGTGAAATAAGTTATATAAAATCGATCATCAGGAATTAGGAATATGGTGCGTATTCCGTCACTACTCACTGATGTCGCGTCTAGCATTTATAAGTTTGTTATTAAAACAGTTTCGACTGAGTATTAGCCGTTAAATTAAATTCCTTATAGCTACTAGTTTAGTAAGCTAAAGATATATTTTATTATGTATTTCCACTGTAACTCGTCGACTAGAGAATATAACAAACTATAAATTAAGCACTCTGTTCAAAAGAAACTAGTTAAAATGAAATGAGCGATTTAACGCTTTATCACTTCACAAAATACTAGAATATAGTATATAATATTTTACCTCAAACACAGAAGTACTAAGAACTTAAACCACTTCGACCAAACTAAAGGCCATCTCTATTAACAGAGATTATTTAGAAATCGAACGAAGGCTAGTTCTGTCTTTACTGCGAAGTTACTGAGTGAGAATGAAAATAAAGTTTCAAACTCGGGCCAATATCTTAAAATCAGACAAAGAGCCCCAACTTATTTCGCCAAGCGAAATTATCTCCCCTACTCCCAACATTTACGTCAGCTTAACGCGTGTCGTAACTGCCACCTACTGAACGAGATGTACGCGTGTCAGTAGCAACTCTCAGACAACCGTCTCGAACTGCGTCGTAGAGATGCCGGGTTTGACACCTTACGCTAGTGTCAGGTGAAAAATGGTAGACCAAAAGTCTGCTCTTTAGTCTGAGTATGAAACATAATCACACCTTTCGTCTACTGACATCTATGTAATAGAATCACTATTGCGATTCTCCGTTTTGAGAAAAGAAACAGGTAACATTAAGGAATAGTATGAAAAAAATATATATCGCAAACGAATGGATGCAAAATATACAGGAAAAAGGAAATAAAGAGAGATAACAAAATTAAAGAATTCGGCTGAAAGAATAGGAAGACGCTATAGGCAATTTAATGATCAAAACCTACGTGACAGGACGTCCCCCCTTAAGATATGGAAGCACTCCATGTCTACGTTATGGAATTAAATTTCCTATAACCGTAGCTTCGGGGTGTCTGTCTTCTTCCATCTGATCTTCCCCCTCCATCTCTCTGCAAGTTCTACTCATGAAGTCTACTCCCCAAAGTTTCCTTCCTCTGGAATGTCTCCCATGCGCGCTTGAAAGAGCGTCGCCGCTTCTGACATTTTTGAAAGATTTCGTGTGATTGCGGTGGAATATCCCTGCCACTATCATCATCTTCGTCAGCTTTGGCGATCGTCAGGAGATGGTCGGAGGTTGGCACTGGTGTTTCCAAGTATCTCTTTACCAGATTTAAATGGAAAACCTTCTCCTTTCCTTGAATAGAGATCTGGTAGTTAGCCTTAGAAATCTTTTTCAGGACGGTAAACGGCCCTTGCCATCCGATCCTCAGTTGGTTGTTCTCGGTAGGGAGTAACACCAAAACTTTTTCTCCTACTTCTAATTCTCTCTCTTTCGCGACTTTCCTGTATCGGTTAGCGTGCTTTGTGCGAGCTCGCTTAAAGTTAGTCGTTGCTAGGTCCCATCCTAGTTTCAACCTTTCCTTTAAATCCGATACGTATTTACTGGCTGAGACAACTGTCTCATCCGCCTTCTCGTCTGTCAGAGACTGAAGTAAGGCTTCAAGCCGGCCCTTAATGGGTAGCCGAATAAGAGCGTAGCTGGCGGAAATCCTGTGGAAGTATGAGGAGATTCTCTGTAGCCAAATAATGCTGCAGGAATACACAGATCCCAATCTTCAGGTTTCACTTGTGCCAGTTTACTTAGCATCATGGTGAGGTTTCCATTAGCACGTTCCACGAGCCCATTTCCGGCCGGAGTATATGGGTTAGTGTGGATGTGTTGGGTCCTCAAGATCTTCACGATCTCATCCATCAACAGGTTTCGGTATGGGGATCCGTTATCCGTCAACACTTGCTGAGGGAATCCCAACCGAGTGAAAATCTGCACGAGGGCTTCTGCGACATGCTTGGCATCTGCGCATGTTAGCGGTATAGCTTCTGCCCATAAAGTGCATGTATTGACTAAAGTCAGGATGAACCTGTTCCTTCTTTTAGTCCTTTCGAAAGGCCCTAAAATGTCGATCACAACCCGTTCGAATGGTGTACCCACTATTGGCATTTCACCCAAAGAGACTGAGGGTGCCCGTTGCTTGGGTGGCACACGTTGGCACTGGGCACAGGATTTGACATATCTGATAATATCAGTATTTACTCCTGGCCACCAATAATGAGTGGTTATCCTTTGGTTTGTGGCGTTCTGTCCCATATGTCCGCTGAAGGGAAGAGAGTGCCCCATTTCTAGGATTTGGCTTCTGTACTGTTTCGGTACTAGGAGCTGGTTGTAACCTTGGTCAGGCTTGCCCGTTCTCCGATAAAGTACGCCATCCTCAGAAAAAATGTCCCCGTGCTGTTTGGGTTCCTTAGCCATGGGCAGTTTCCTAAAGCAGGGTGCCAAAGTAGGGTCCTTGTATTGCGCTTCTTTAAGTTCCCTAGGTAACAAATTAGGCGCAGGCTCCCGTTCCTTCTTGGTTTGCCCTCTTGTAGTTACTGCTGCCACAATCGGCTCTTCCGGTTTCCCAACACGTATCTCCCGCCAAGTATGACTGGGTAGATGGGATCATCCATAACAGCCGCTTTGATCACACCTCTGACAAAGTCAGAGTGTATCTCCACCAATGCGATGGGAAGCGCTGTAGGTGCATCACTCTTACGAACTCCACAAAACTGGACGGTCTCTCTTGTCTCTTGACCGGGTTTGACCAGGTTTCTGGCAACAATGATTAGTCCCGTGCTCAGGGGTTCTCCCTTTGCCACCTTGTCCTTTCTGGCTACGCTGCCATGTAGGGCGGTCGGGTTGATCAGACTGTTTGGGGTGGTTGGGGTACTTGTTTTTGCAGAACTTGGATTTTTCAGGACGGGGGTTTTGAGGTCCAGTTTCTCTGTGGTTATTTTGGTTAGAAGCCTGAGAAGATTGCTCTAGGTTATGTTTTCGAAAATGCTCCTCTGTCGGTGTCCGCTTTGTGGCCGGTAGTTCAGCCAGCGCATTGTGATAACGCTCAGACTTTTCCAAAATGTCTTCAAGTTTTTCTGCCCCTTGCTCAGCTAGAAATCTCCGGGTATCAGCAGACAAAGTGTTCTTTATGTGTTCTGTTAAAACAAATTCCTCAAGACCTTCATAGGTAGAGGGGAGCTGCGAGAGCTCAAGGCACTTTGTCAAATATCCCTTTAGACGGGAAGAGAACTGGTGAAAAGATTCAGAATTCTCCTTTCTGCTGTTGCGAAACAGTTGCAAAAATTTGCGAGCGTTCATTTCAAAGCGCTCCAGTAACGCTTTCTTCAACAGATCATAGGTGTCTTGTTGGCTGCTTTCCAGTTTGGCGTAAACATCATACGCAGAACTTTTCAAAGCCTGGGAAAGCTTCATGTTCCAACGCGACCTCTCTAAACCGTACAGCGTTGCAATTTTCTCAAATTTTTCTAGCCAAGTGTCAATCTTCTCATTTGGACAAGGGAAAGATTCTAGCGGAAAAGACATAGCAGTGAGATGAGTAGATTGAGTATTAGAAGGATCAGTTAAGGAGGAATGAGGAGAAGACTCTCCATTGCTGGAGGTAGAGGCAACACCACGACTTTGGAATTCTAGAGTTTTAAGCGCCAGCTCATGCTGTCTCTCCTTTTCCTTCTCTCTTTCCTCGTGCTGCATCCTGCGAATTTCCATTTCCTCGTCCATCTTCTTCTGCTGTAATAGACGGTCTGCTTCTTCTTTCCTCTCCGCTGCTTTTTCCTTCTGCTCCGCATCATATCTCTTCAGTTCGTCCCTGACTAAAGCTTTCGCTTCGTCGCCGTCCAGTCCCTCTTGTCTCGCTTCCTCTCTGAGGAGTTGTCTCAGTTTCGCCCTTTCCGCCATATTAAATCAGTGGCTGAGACGTAGACGAGAAAAAGATAAGAATAAGGGTACACTGGTTCCTACCACTTACGAGAAAATACCAAATAAAAGATGATATACTTAACCCTGGGATACCTCCTCCACAATAAAAATCTAACTATCGCTGCTATTAATCGGCAATAAAGCCCCTAATGCAAAACACGACTACGCCAACTAAATGGTAGTTAAGATTAATCCCTGAAAAATAAGTTGCTACAGTGGAAAACACAATGATTATAGCAAAAATTAAAGAGAAAAATAATCCCTTAATTTTAAAATCCACTATAAGTTTACCCCTGAAGACAGTTAGGGTGAGGGAGGCAATTAATCTGGACAAATAGTCTGAAACGCACTCCTTAACTTAGTTCAAACACCTTCCTGCTTCAGAACCCTTGTGAATGTTATACACTCACAAAACTTTACCAGCGTTTAGTATTACAATCAACATTAATTAACATGTATTCCGACAAAATCAACCTGTAAACCAAATGTATATTATTCAGAATGCAGTGGAAAAAAACAACTTATCAGTTTGTGTGGTCAGCACGCCCGTAAACAGATCGTTAGTCTAGGGGATAAATTATTTAAAGATATAACAACTCACAAGACATCACACTCTTACTCTATTTCAGAATAAAGAATCTTACAGACGAGCTGATATTTGTCGTCTCGTCTTCCTATTCAAAGTTCAAAATCCTGATAGACGAGTCCACATTTGTCGTAGCGTCTTAGGATTTTGGGTTCAATTCCCGGTAACGAGCGACCATTTGTCGTAGATTTTAGATAGGAGTATTAAGACTTGGGTTTGGTCCCTTCTGTATAGACTAGAATAAGCGATAGCCACAGTGAGAGTTAGTGAAAAGGCGATAGAATTCCACGAGTGAGATGATAGTATCGTGATATAGAGGCTGTCTCTGAGAGCAGGAAATCTTTTCTCTCTCTCTCTCACCTATCTTCTACGACAGATCTAAAGTAGTCAGACAGTCTAAAACACAGATATATATTACATACATTTCTATCTACTCACGGGCACGCACATACACGTGACGACAGTTAAACACACAGACGTGGGAAAACTATAACAATGATATATATATATATATATATATATATATATATATATATATATTAGAACGAGCTGACCAACACGATTTCTAAGTTCAAGAGAGATTTTAATTATCATTTAAAATCTTCTCACAACACCAAAGAAATACATCAAGGAAAAGCATATACAAATAGTCATAAAATTCAAGAAAAATGCTACAAGGATGATAGCCCGTTAGAATCTTAACTCTAGATTTAGCCCGCAGCCCCGTTAAGAGAACAGATGATGGCCAAAAAAAAGTTATAGATACATAGGGTTTAAGTCTAAGAGTTTTTCTAGTTTTCTCGTAAATGTATGAACAGAGTTGAATAATCTGATTTAGCCTAAGAAAAAGAAAACTCTAGCAATAGCAACAAATTCTGCAGATTAAAAGAATTAAGACAGCAAATGGGTGACAAATTTCAACAATGGAGAAATCACTCAGTCCTACATTCAATTTAGACATTCAGCCGTGTACACGTGCACATACTCACTGTTTTGGTAGACATATCTGGGAAACACAATTTTGTTAGGACATTCACATACAGAATCACCAGAGGTAGTCGTAGCCAAGAAAACCCCAGCTCCACAAATCAGATAGAATTCAGTGCTTCGGGGAACGTTTCCTTGGTAGTTCTTATTCTATGATATCTGTCTATGTCACATTTAAAAATCTTGTCCAGGCACGAAAGTTTACAGTGAGCACCGTGTCAATAGCTTAAGTTTTCTAGTTCAGACCAGTGTTACTTGAGAAAACCCACGTGGTTCAAAATAACGACTGTCTATTTCTTCACAAGTATGAAACTCTTATTAATTGCTGGTAAAGTTCGGGTCACCCCAGTATTTCACTGTATAAAAGGAAAAGCACATATAAATCATTTACATATTATGTACTCAATATAACTTACATTTAAAACAGCAAGCCTACAGCTTGACTTATTATTTAAACTTCCGGTGAAATAAGTTATATAAAATCGATCATCAGGAATTAGGAATATGGTGCGTATTCCGTCACTACTCACTGATGTCGCGTCTAGCATTTATAAGTTTGTTATTAAAACAGTTTCGACTGAGTATTAGCCGTTAAATTAAATTCCTTATAGCTACTAGTTTAGTAAGCTAAAGATATAATTTATTATGTATTTCCACTGTAACTCGTCGACTAGAGAATATAACAAACTATAAATTAAGCACTCTGTTCAAAAGAAACTAGTTAAAATGAAATGAGCGATTTAACGCTTTATCACTTCACAAAATACTAGAATATAGTATATAATATTTTACCTCAAACACAGAAGTACTAAGAACTTAAACCACTTCGACCAAACTAAAGGCCATCTCTATTAACAGAGATTATTTAGAAATCGAACGAAGGCTAGTTCTGTCTTTACTGCGAAGTTACTGAGTGAGAATGAAAATAAAGTTTCAAACTCGGGCCAATATCTTAAAATCAGACAAAGAGCCCCAACTTATTTCGCCAAGCGAAATTATCTCCCCTACTCCCAACATTTACGTCAGCTTAACGCGTGTCGTAACTGCCACCTACTGACCGAGATGTACGCGTGTCAGTAGCAACTCTCAGACAACCGTCTCGAACTGCGTCGTAGAGATGCCGGGTTTGACACCTTACGCTAGTGTCAGGTGAAAAATGGTAGACCAAAAGTCTGCTCTTTAGTCTGGGTATGAAATATAATCACACCTTTCGTCTACTGACATCTATGTAATAGAATCACTATTGCGATTCTCCGTTTTGAGAAAAGAAACAGGTAACATTAAGGAATAGTATGAAAAAAATATATATCGCAAACGAATGGTTGCAAAATATACAGGAAAAAGGAAATAAAGAGAGATAACAAAATTAAAGAATTCGGCTGAAAGAATAGGAAGACGCTATAGGAAATTTAATGATCAAAACCTACGTGACAGAATAAATAACAGGCATACAGCCTCGATGAAGATCAATGATCATATCATTGAAGAATATAAAACTTTACATATCTAGTGAGCAACATTGACAAAGGAGGGGGGACTGCTGGCGACGTTTGCTCAAAGATAAATAAAGCCAGATGTGCTCTTCAACCAATATTGGAACTCCTCAGCGATATCCAGAGGAAATAAAATTAGAATCTTTAACTCAAAAGTGAAGTCAGTCTTGTTGTATGGCTCAGAGACATGGCATGCCTCAAAGAGTATCACCGCCAAGCTACAGACATTTGTACATAGATGTTTCCGATGGATCCTTCGTATAAGATGGCCAGATATAATAACAAATATGGAGCTAAAGGAAAGATGCGGACAACAGCCAATACAGACATAAATTAAGGTAAGAAAGTGGGGATGGATAGGAAATACACTCAGAAGAGAAAAATCAAGCATAGCCAGAGTTGCCCTTGACTGGAACCCACAGGGGAAAAGAAGAGTCGGGAGGCCAAAGAGAACTTGTAGAAGAACTGTTGAAGAGGAGGCTGTGGAAATTGGAATGACTTGGGCACAGACGAAAAAGACAGCCCAGAAAAGAAATCGACGGAGAGCAACTGTTTCTGCCCTATGTTCCACAGGGAACGAATAGGAATGGTGATAATGATGATCATGAAAACCTTGTTAAACTTAAATGATTATTAAATCTCTTATTTGTAAGTATACAAATGTAACTTCGATTTAATCATTTTAAATGAACTGCAAGTTTGTCTCAGTCAATTGACTAAATACACTCTAAACAGAGCTATACCTTAATAATAAGAATTCCACGGAGTAAATCAGGGTGGGGGTTTGACGAGCTGAAAGTAATAATTGCTTAATTCTTCATAAAAGGCGGCGGACCAATACAAAGTTAACAATTGCCCTGCCAATGCAGCATTGTTCTTGACTTCGGCAATATCTTATGAACATTACCTTGAGATAGAAGCATCATTATCCTTCTATCTACCACTCTGCCAAGAGTAATCTTGCGCGAAGGTAGACACATTTGAAGGCCCATATTAGATGCTCTTTGAGTTTTGGCCACTGTTGGGCCACTACTGCAAAGCAGGGGAGGCAATTTGTGACGATATCATCGATTTACTCGTGCTGGATTGCCCAGGAAAGGAACAATAAACACAGTAAAGGATCTTCCTTTCTACCAAACACCCCAGTTAATGTAATCACACTACTGGCAAACCATAACGCAACAATTTAGGAATGGCAGCAGAAATTTGAATAGTTAACGTAAACATTTGCGGCCTTCGCACAAATCTGCATCATCTCATAACACTCGTACATAAATATCATCCTGATTTTATAATGGTTCAAGAAACCAGCATACACACAGACGAACATGCATCTCACATCATGACACAACTAGGACATTCATGTTTTAGCCTGAGATATTCAGAATTTGGGTTCAGGAGTAACTATCGTGCAAACATCTGACAGATTGGAAATTATCAGGAAAAACAGAGATAGCAAAGGTATAATAACTATAGATCAGGTAAGAAACAACACACCATAGTAAACAAACAGGCACCACCTCTTATTTTACGGTAACCTGGAATGCTTACTCGTGCATTCATACAAGGGACAGAACATCATATTAGGGGGCAGATTTTAATTGTATACTGATAAAAATGGATGTTATGGGCGGGGATGTCAGAACACAAATTCGGATGGCAAACAAGGAGAGCACTCACCAGCTAGATATGTTACAAACCGTAGTAGACACACACATCTTAAAAGACACCTATAGAGAGGCGCATCCCAATGGGACTGACACCACACACTCAAACAACGCACATGGCTGAACAGCACGATTAAATAGAATTTATATGCCATCATTGTACTGTATAATCGAGCCCAAACACTTAACAGACGCACTCAGATTAACCGGTTACAAAGCTGTCTTGGCAACTATAAACACTACGCACACAAATATCATATCCAAACGCTCTCCTCACTGGAAATTCATCAACACACTGCCGCAGAATAAAACATACGTAGAGCACATTACGTAGTTTATTCTTACTTACACAAACCAACTACCTACGGAAAACATACAAAAACACTGGGAAATATGAAAGAATACTGTACGCGAGAGAACACAAATACAAACAACCAAGATACACAGAGACAAAATACGACAGGAAAAGATAATAGAGCAAGCCTTCAAACTGATAACTATACTACTGGACAAAAGTTAATGGCCGCCATTCAGTTTAGACAAGGTTTATATAATTCTTCCTGAGCAAGGTCGATTTTCCAAATGTCCGGTAGCTTGAAATCTCTCAAGAAGTCTCTGAATGGTAGAGTGGGACACTGCTAAACGTCTTGCAACATGACGAACAGAATGACCATCCTGAATCCATGCCATGGCTCGACCACGGTCTACAGTGCTGAGACTTCTCCTTGGTGGCATGGCTAATGCAGTGATCATTTCGACCACTTGTCATATTTTGGGTAAAATTGGGTACCAGACCAACTCTGGGAAGGTTAAGGCGGCTGGCGTGATGCTGACCACATCACCCCTAGTGTGCCGATGGTCAAGAAAATATGGGCCTAACACCAAATGCCCAGCATGCCTCAGTGGGCATGTAACGGAATCCTTTCCTCTTTACCTGTTACCTTGGGGATTCTAGAACAAGGACTGCCTTGTAATGCTTACTTACTTAGTCGTTCCTCTTCTACCCTGGGCTGTAGAGGTTTGCCAGAGAGAGCCCCGTACTTAGTCGTTCCTCTTCTACACGAGGCTGTAGAGGTTTGCCAGAGAGCGCCCCGTACTTAGTCGTTCCTCTTCTACCCGGGGCTGTAGAGGTTTGCCAGAGAGAGCCCTGTACTTAGTCGTTCCTCTTCTACCCTGTGCTGTAGAGGTTTGCCAGAGAGAGCCCCGTACTTACTTAGTCGTTCCTCTTATACCCTGGGTTGTAGAGATTTGCCAGAGAGCGCCCCGTACTTAGTCGTTCCTCTTCTACCCTGGGCTGTTGAGGTTTGCCAGAGAGAGCCACGTACTATCCTATCAGCTGTCTTCCACCTGGCCTGATTCAATCTAGTCCTCAGTCCTTCAGAGATTGTCTAATGTCTCTCAGTGAACTCTGTGTCATCCTGGAGGTCTGGATCCCTGGCTCTTGGTTTCATATCCCTGTAACGCTATCAGCTGATTTTTTCAGTGTTTTTCCTAACTGGTTGTTACGGTCAAATGGAAGTGACCCGTACTATGCTGATTGTACAGTGTGAATTCAGGGTTGTGGCACTTGTTGGCTTGTTTGATAGTGTGGCCGTGTACATAGTTGTTCCTTTGGAAACAGACTATATTCTTACAAGACAGAGGAAGCACAGACCACCCCATAATTTTATATTTTATGAGAAACAGAAAATAATAAATAGTGTCACATATTTAGGGTAGAGTCGCTTCTACACGCCATTTCTAATAATTGGGTGATTTCCCCTGACCAATCGGATAGCTCAGATTTACCCCGGGGAAAGTGGAACAACGACGCCATTTTGGCAGTAGAATGAAAGAGCGCAACTCAAGAGGTCGTATCTGGTCCAGCTCTACATATTTCTTAGTTTGAGAGAATCAAACTTCAACATTTCTTATAAAATGTGTATTTCAGGACATTGAGTGGTTATAATTTTCTTACTGGCGTAAGTAGTGACAATCGTTAAATATGTATTTTGAATAGAGCTCCCAACCCTAGTCGCAGCAGAACTAGGTTCGAGGATTTGAGTCAATTTGCAAAAAAATGTCTTACACCTCAAACCATATAGAGTAGAAAATATTCTTGTGTTGGAAAGCATTTAACTCAAGGAATGCTTATGATTATAAAGAAATCAAGAACAAATCTGAGGAGATGGGTAAATGTCGTCGAACCTAAAATAAGACTGTAACTTAAAAGAAGGAACACGGTGGAATGAGAAGGTTCGCCATATTTGACAATTCAGTAGGCCTACGAGACTAGGATGCAAAAAGGGATTTTTGCATCGATGAAAGCATCTGATGAGATGATAGAATTTTATTATACTTATTATTGTAAAAATGTTCTGAATTCCAGACTTTGTTGAAATTTTAAGTTTCATGCTGAAAGATATTAAAAGTTTTGCATGAAATCGAACGCTGTTGAAAAGGTGAATTACTACAGTTTTGAGATCTAGATAAGAAATCTATCCATTTCAATTAAATTCGCTACATCAACACCTAAGAGAAGAAAATCGAACCTGGTAACACAAATTTAAGAGAGAAATCTAAATCTCTGGTGATTAGGCCAGTTAAACATCTGCTCTCTGTAAAGTAAACTGAAAATACTGCATATACCGGCACTGCCACATGAAGGTAATATGGTGCCGTTCCAGTCCTAAGGAACACCTGCCCCGGCCACAATAGTGAGTTGTTTAAACATTTATATGTTAGAAAACAGAGAGTACAGAAAGCGTGTGAGCGCTAGTCATTTAGTTATTCTGTTCTGGTTTCGTGCTGTAGTGAATAGTTCACGGCTAGTCCGTGAACAGCCGAGTCCGGTGACTGTTTTAGCGGGAGATGTGTGATCCCGTGGCAGTCTGAGGGGAGTCTAAGTTTGGGCGTTGAATGGATAGTCAGCCCTGTGTCTTGGGTGTGTTCCCAGGGTAGTGTTCGGGAAAGATGTTGATTATTTTCGAGGTGTACCTGTGGATTTTGGTACAGGCATCATTGCCTATTATTTGCCTATTTATTTGTGATTATCTGCAGATAAGAGAACTTTATTTAATGAGATGTTCCTAAGGTCTTGGAGAGTAGGCGAGATTATTGCAAACTGCCTGGTGTGCAGTCTTATGAGAAATCGCTAAGATGTAATGTATTTGGAGACCTTATAACTATCAGTACTGCGATTGCCAGCAGCTTCTTGATGGATTAACTAGCGTTAAGATGTAATGTATTTAAGGCCAAATAATTATTAGTACTGCGATTGTCAGCAGTCGTTCTGGTGGATTTACTGATGTAACATTAGAACTGCGATGTAAACAGGGTTTACATCATACTGGAGAGCTATGACATTTTTGCGCAATTGATTCTTATTGGATTTGTATATGTTGTTGTACCTGTGTAGTGTATCGTACCGGATTGATGTTGCTGTGTGAATAAATTATGTGCTGTCAATTGAAAATGAACACTAGTCTGATTCGTTGATCTATGCTTGACAGTACAGGGTGAGTGACTGTACCCTCCATACCACTCACTACAGACTTTATACACAGTAACAGTTCAGTCCTAACCCATTTATCGTCTGCTCTGTGTGGGCGCATGTACTACAACAGTCTAATCACTTTAACAGAGATATACGCTACCAAATATATATTAACAGTACCAATTACCCTGGGATATCTTTATCAGCATTGTTAACTGAGCCTTACTTTATCAGTGGTGGCCAGTTCTAAAAAGAACGGATTTATCATTTGGTGCCCAGTTTTTCGGGCGTAATGACCACGAATTCGCGTTATAAGAGCAATGGATAGCCCTGTGTGGGCGTGGATGGTATTTAGAAACAACGGCGAATCTTCTACAGTTTTTGTGCCGATCGTGACCTGTAATCGGCAACGCCTCTATTATTCACAGACAGTTTTGTGTCGCTCATGACCTGTAATCGGTGACACGGTGATGCGTCTTGTGTTTACATGCCTCCATATGACGTTCCTGCAGCGTGTCCAGTTCTACGTTTCGGAGTGAAATTTTCAAGTAAACTTTGACATGGTAAACGACCTGTCCTGATTCGTCATCATCAGCGATATCTGCATTATGAGAATTACAGTATGTTCCAGTTTTATATGCAAGTTCGAAATATCAGGTAATTCTTTTCAACAAGATTGACAGACAGTGTACCTTCGCGACGACAGGGGGAGCAAGTGGATAACTTGTACTGTTTCCAGTTTCCAGTTTCCTGTGCTGTGTACGATCACATAGCATACTGTTTCCAGTTTCCAGTTTCCTGTGCTGTGTACGACAACATAGCATACTGTGTCAAGGTGGAGTGAGAGTTGACATGGGAGTCTGCTTATGGTGTGTCATCTGATGCCCATCGGTTGTAACGGGAAAAGAAGGGACTTTTTGCTATTTGCAAGATAAGTGGTTTTTTGTTGTTGTGGAAACTGTGTTTATGTATGTATGCTGTCAAGTCTTCTCATATCACGCATTATGTATTCTACTAACTGTTTAGTATAGGATTTAGTGCATAATAATTGAGAATTGATAAAAGTTCTATGCAGAAGAACTTGATAAGATATTAACATATAATTTTGATTCTCTTGAGGAGATATTTATGATGTGAGGTGGAAATTAATTGTCCAAATTTCTCAGGGGAATACCTGGTGATAATTATAAATAGGTAATAAGGCGGGTACACTCAGTGATTGAATCACTTTGGATCATGATATGGATCCTACAGATATAAGACCTATGTTGGAGTGTGCATTGGTGGTAGGTAGAGATAATAAGGGATTGATAGGCCCACAACTTGGAGCATGGGTGATGGACGATTTTTTGATTAATGTGTCAGCATCCCTAGAGTCATTTGCTGAACATAACTTTAAGTTTGTTTGTAATTTGGTAATGGCTAAGGATTTGGTTAATTTGCTACGGCACCTTCATGTGTTTTTGCAACAATATATTGAGGTTGAACACGGACATATAGTGCAGGGTATATACAAATTAATCCACAACGATATTTCTGACGAGCAGAAAAGGGAATTGAGAAATGATAAACAAACAAAAGTAAAAAAAACAGAGTGCTCGACAGGAAAGGGCAAATTTTTCGCAGGATAGTGCTGACAAGAATAAATTACAAGAAACAGTGTCTAAGCTCACAAGTGAGTTACATAAATCAAACTTGGAGCTTGCTGGTGTAAAAACAGCATTAGACTCTGCGTGCAGTAAAATAAAAGATTTGGAAGTTCAGATAGAACACAAGAATAGCAAAGTATGTAATCTCACTCGAGAAATTGAAGAAAAGAAAGAGATGTGTCGCAAATTAAAAGTTCAGGCCAGGCAAGATAAGACGTCTTATCAAGAAATAATTGTGGATTTAAGAAGTGAGGTGGATTTTTTACAAAGTGTTGCTATAAAGAAGAATATTGTATCTCTGGAGGAAATTGATGAGTGTAGTGACTTCTAAATACAATATCTAAATTAATATATAACAGTATAGGGCATAAAGGCAAAGATAAGAAAGTACAAAAGAATTTTCTGCTAGAACGGTTGGTATCGCCTACGTCTTCAGATTATTATTTGCTAACGAATAGCTGAACAAAACGGTACCCAATTTTTCAAATTCGTCCTTGACATAAACAACCACTTTTCCTAGTTCTAAGAAAATATTTGCCTAAAATGCATTGTGTAACGAGGAGGGGCAAGGATAGATGAAATGCTAATTCGTTTCGCATTGGTTCTAACTCTACAACCAACTTGCACGCTTTGCCTTAGGGGTTTCCCCAAATACAATGAAAAAGTTAGAATTGTGGACACTACGTCATGGAAACATGTTAAGCTCTTATTATGAATGACCTAAGCTCTCGTATTTATCTCGTAAGTACATGAGAAAAGAAGTGAACAGGAGGTAGTTTAAAAATAAACAACTAACATAGAAAAAAAAGATAGAATTTTGAACCAAACCACATAGCCCCTTAAAAATGGTATATTCGTGTACCTGAAGACTTGCTGACCAAGAATATGTTATTAGTTATATAAATAGTCCCTTAACTAATTAAATATTGATAAAACAATACATAGAGATCAGAGATACTGTCAGGTCAAGTCATATCTGCTTAGATTGGATCGCATATTTTTTGGGGAAAAAGTAGGTGACCGATAGGCTAGGATAGTACAGTGAATCCGATTGGGTGGCATTTGAAGTGAGACTAAATATTATTGGCTGACCTTTGAATAAACATAAATAACCTAGTAACGTAGGAAAGGTTTGAATGAGATTTTTTGAAAAGACTGTTTACCCTTGTGATATTAATAGCGATTGGCTAACTGAATCGATATTGTCAGAATAAGCGTTGGGGAGGACGCCATTTCTAGAAAAGTCTCAACAGTGATAGATGAGATCAGGCTGTGCTTTAAAATACAAGTTCTAAGCAGCCTGGGCAATAAAACAGATCGAAACTGTGTCAGTCATCGTCTCTGTGTATATTTCATTGAAAATTGTGGTAAGATTGACCTTTATTAACATGTATTTTATATAAAAATTGAATGTGAAATAATAATATATGTCTGGACATGAGTGGGTCTATAGCGAACATGAGGCAAAGCCTAAAGATTGATCCACCATGTGATAGACTGTCAGAGAGGTGTAAAACTACAAGAATATGTATGAGTGTCATAAAGGAGCATAACACCTATCCTATTATATGGAGGAGATTACAGCTGGAATTTCAGTGGCGTTGTAACTATTAGGGAAAGGATTACTGGTGTACATTGTCACATCAAAAGAAAATGGTGGCATAGGTTTGTATAAGGATATAATCCTTTTTGTTTGTTTGTAATGTACATGTCCTTAACTGTGGACTATTAGTGTATGCTAGATATTACGAAGGATGCATACCTTCACATTTCAGAGGTCCTGGGTACTGACGTTAATGTGGTACCAAACGCTTGAAAACTGATTGATTCAGGACTCTGCCTGTTTACTACGAGCCCATGTGTGGTGAAGTGGGATGTTATAAATATTTCTAGGGGACTTAGTGTACTGACTGAGATCAGCTGTGAAGGTATCTATATCTAATAAGAGTAGTGTATTATAGATAACCTTACTTGCTGCCACATATATATATATATATATCTCAGTCAGAATTATTCTGGAATAGTGTGATGACTACGTTGTATGTCTAGGGTATGTGTATGATGAAGTGTAAGTCATAACAACAACAGACAGATAAACAATTTAATTTATTCCACCACACTTGACAACACTGTGACACTCACATACATAAAACACTCTACAAGGATATCTTAAAGGAGTCACTGATAACTTTTCAAATAACAATATGTATTCATTGCTGTCATGAATGTATATGTGTCCTGATTCAAATACAAAGGAACCAGGAATCACAATCAATTTTAATTACAAGTTATATGTACAGAATTTATCAATATGAATATTGTAGTGACATATATTATTAAAAGTATCCTATGTGTGTCAGTTGTGTAGTAGTAATATGAAATAATACTGGTGTTGCGTGATAAATTCTCGCAACATCGTTTTATTTCAATATCTGTTTTATAACGCAAGGGCAACAACTGCTTGAAATCTATAGTCACTTTTCTCGGTAAGCATTTGTCTTCTCGCGTTAGTATCGAATGTAGTTAACTTTTGAGCTGTGGTCATTTTTGCGCTGGACTGCGCATGACTTGTCTTGTTGTTTGGTCGATCGGTTTCCGCCCACCACTAGTGTGAGTGAGCGATTTGGAATGGCGAAAGAGATGCCTCGTTGAAGAGGGGATCTCCGCTTTTTTTTGTTCTGTCAGGGATGTGTAGTCCTCTTATGGATATTTCGTTTATTCGGGATAATACCTCTAGTGTATTTGCACATGCCGGGAGGCGTGATATTTCTGTATTTCTTGAAAGCAAGGTAAATTGACTTTTTCATTAACTCTATCGATTTTGGGTCGTGAGCGATTTCGATTCATAGCCTGTCTGCGAAAGTCGTCGTCACGAGATGTTTTTTCCCAGCTCACATGTCGCTGCATTGTACTGCATCGGTTGATGCAGGTACCAAGGACCATTACTTGCTACTTTGTTAAATGAACTAGGTTTAGAAAACCTTTATTATCTAGAGGATATTTTTGAGGACATTATTTATACTTCGGCAGACGTGTCTGTCTTGCTGAAGTCAAACTAAGGAGAGTGAACTGATCTCATACATCTGGCTATCTCCTGGCTGTTATAGAAAGGATGGAGTTGTTCATCTGACTACATTTACAGCACTTTGAAATATAACATGCATCTGACTCATCATTGTAATGCTGTCTACCGTTTATTGCTGTATTGAATGTTGCTGTGATAATGACTGTTTGATGTGCCTACACATTTGCGTAACCATTTTGTCACTGTGGCGTCCACAATAAATAATGAAGAAAAACGTCAACGGCTGTTTCAAGACTCATTGACTTTATACGTCGTGAGTTTACTGACGTCCTATGTGGATTGCCCTGTTATTGTTGCATGAACATTGTTTTGACTGAACACATCTACACACTACACAAAACCAGACATGCGGATGCCATCCATCATCATATGGCATCACGCATCATTTGGTGGCCATAAGCTGGTTTGATTCTGGTACTAGCAAACACGGGGTCCCTTACCCACTTCATTTTCAACAAGAATTCATCAGCATCCTTCAAGAAATTAACATTCTTCAATACAGTCAACATCTTCAAAATTTTCAAAGTACTCGGCGTTGCCCGGTAAAAGTCAAAATTTCAACTTTTTGACGGAAACAAGAATTTGACAGTACCCGGCGTTGTTACATGTTGCCGGATAACTCGGACTGCTGTTATCTTTTACGCAAGTCAAGCAAGTTGCTGCTGTCAAGGTTCCAGTGCTGTCGTTTTTTGAGAAGGTCAAGTGCCGGTTGAAACGGGTTGTTTTCTGAAGAAGGCCAAGTACCGATTTCCATCAACTTACTTTTGGATTAGAAGGTCAAGTGCCGAAACAACTCAACACACAGTATTTCAGAAGCTCTTGTACCATCGTGTTAGCAGTGGAAGCAGTTCAGATGTGCCATCATCGTTGGAGCTTCGCTCTTTAGGACGTTGATTGACATCCGTTTTTCTGCTGTTCTACGATTGGAAGCCTATAAGTTAAGTGGCCTGTTTGTATGTAAACTGTGCCCTTATACTTCTGCTGAGTCTTCTGTGTATCATCTCATTCTATATGTTATATGTTTATATGTTATTTGTATATTTATATGTTTATATTTCAGCGGGTTCTCGGTTGGGTGGTGTCTCCGTTAGATTATGCCACGTCATAGAGGTCGTCTATTGTGAGCGTTTTCTGTAGGGTTTGCAAATTTCCGATACTGGAATTTGCTAAGCGACTTCTGTTGCTATTTATGTTAGCTGTGATGACATGTTTTAATATTGTTTTCGTTATTATTTCGCATTCTTTAGTTTTGTTTTGATTTGTTTGTATTTGTTAGCCTACTCTTGTCTATAATTTAGTTTCATACAACATTTTTTTGTTTATACACTGTGGTGTCATGTATTTTGTTTAATTCTATCGCAGATATCGTCACATTTTTTGTGATATTTCATTAATTTCTGCTTTATTTTTAGTTGATTTCTGCGAAAGTTTTTGTATTGTTGCTGATCTTTGTTATTGTTTACATTGTTATTGTTTACATTGTTTGTAT
Organism: Oreohelix idahoensis; assembly: GCA_024509875.1. Taxonomy (NCBI): domain Eukaryota; kingdom Metazoa; phylum Mollusca; class Gastropoda; order Stylommatophora; family Oreohelicidae; genus Oreohelix; species Oreohelix idahoensis. The sequence goes on from JAMPIV010019151.1 coordinate 113,378, forward strand.
TGTTTACATTTTCAATGTTTACATTCTGCATGTGTTTACATAGTCATTGTTTACAGTTATAGTAATTAGTTAATGGGCTATGCTAATGCACTGTTACTACTATACTGATGATAAATGAATGATGAATAGTGTCGTGCACTATTGAATGAGAAGTGCACTTATGATCAAGATTTGAGTGCTGATATTTCATATACAAGTTCTTTGATTGGAGACTTGTTTCCCACAGAGACTGGGATAATATAATGTGATGTGAATATACAAGTGCTTAATTAAGACTTGTTACACTTAGGTTTGAAATAAATTAGTTAATTATTTCAGGTTTTGGACTCATATGTTGGACAACATGTCTACATTTGAGCACTTTATTGAGCAGGGTAAATTGCTTGGGAAGACTGGTGATAAGTTAGAAGAATTTGCAACTGCTCGATATGATAAAGCAATGGAAGCTGAACAAAAGAAACTGCATATGGAAGCTGAACAAAAGAAACTGCAGATGCAGGTGGATGAAAAGAGATTCCAAATGGAAATGGAAAAACAAAAAAGGGAATCAGAAGCTGAGGAAAGAAAGCTACAGCTAGAGGCTGAGAATAAAAGACTTGAAAAAGAAGCTGAGAATAAAAGACTTGAAAAAGAAGCTGAAAATAAAAGACTTGAAAAAGAAGCTGAAAATAAAAGACTTGAAAAAGAAGCTGAAAATGAAAGACTTCAAATGCAGGCTCAAGCTGAAGAAAGGAAGTTACAAAGAGAGTCTGATGAGAGGAAAGCAAAAATGGAACATGAAGAAAAACTCTTAGCTTTAGAGTTGGAGAAATTGAAATTGACGAGCATGAGTAATGGTAATGATTCAAACAAGGGTTCATCTTCTGGGAAGGCTAATAATGATACTTTTAAGATTAAGTTACCAACATTTAGTCCTTCCAGTGATGACATAATGTTCTATCTGGACAGATTTGAACAAGCATGTACAGCTCATAACATAGACAAAGCAAAATATGTTTATCAGTTATCAGGGATACTGACAGGTAAAGCTCTAAGTATATTAAATATGGTGGATGAACCTGACAAGAGCAATTATGAGGTTGTCAGGGCCGCTTTGTTAAAGAAATATCAGCTTAACGAAGACGGCTATCGTCTACAATTTAAAAACATGTTACCTGAAAATGGAGTTGAATTCTCCGAGTTTATTGCAAGAATACGCATTACTTTCTCACGATGGGTTGAACTATCTAAGACGGAAAAAACTTATGAAGGACTTATGGACTTAATACTTAGAGACAAAGTCATGTCGTCTGTCAATGAGTCTTTCCTTGCTTTCCTTCATGAACGTAAACCTAAAACAATAAAAGAAATGGAAGATTTCTGTTGCCAATACGTAACTGCGCACCCACACATAACCATGGGTAACTCTAAGGTGAAAGAAGGTTTACCAGTTGCTTCGGCAGCTCCGTATGGTCAAAACTTTGCTCGTAGATCCCAACAAAATTTTGATAGAAAGGGCAGCGGTAATTTCTGTCAAAATCATGGAAACCAATTTCATGGTGATTCTTCTTCGAAGAATTGGAGACAACCTGATAGTACTCGTTACTATCACCCTAATAATTATAGGCATTTCAAAAGAGGATATGGTAATAGAGGTTATTCCTGCCGAAGACCTCAAACCAAACAAATAGATGTTCGCATCAATGTGAACATGATAGTAATCGTGGAAACTGGAATTCGAACCAGTATAACAATTACAATAGAGACAATAATAACTGCAGAGATAATAATAACTCTGATAACTTCAGAGGTAATAATAGTCGGGGTAGATCTCAACACAAAAAAAAAGAGATATCAGCAGGCTAATGCTGTACAACAGGAAACTGAGGGAGCCTGTAATCATGTTGTTGATAGTAAAAACTTTGACGCTGTCACTAGTTCTGCTTTTGACTTTGAGAGAGCAAACAAATGCCCCCAATGCAGTACTTTATTCGAACCGGGTACCATAACTACTTTGAGTTGTGGTCACCCACTTCCCGCTCTTCCTGCTGCTGTTGCGCATGACGGGAGGGGTTCTTTAATTCTACATAAGGGTCTTGTTAATGATACTCCGGTCTCACTACTTTTCGATTCCGGATGCACCACTATTGGTGTTAGACAATCGCTTGTAGATCCATCTTGTGCTACAGGAAGGGTTATATTAAATGTGTCACATTTGGCGGCACTCTAGAAAAATATCCTACTGCTGTAATTCGCATTGCCACTCCTTTCTTTACTGGAGATGTGCATGCTTGTCTCTTACCTAATCCTATTGCGGACCTTATTATTGGTCGTATTCACGGAGTTAGGGAGTGTACCCCAAGCAGATTGCTGCTTGGGAAGATAATAACATGCAAGCTACAAATGCAGTAGTTACAAGAGCACAAGCTCTACAAACACCCGAAACTTCACTGAATAGTGATAATGAAGTTGATAGCCAAGATAGTCACTTAGTAATTACTCGTGACTCTTTCATAAAATTGCAAGAAGAAGATCCTTCTTTAAAAAAATTCTTCGTTCTTGCGAAGAAAGGTGATCCGAATCAGGATACAAATAGAAAATCTTGGATTGCAATGAGAAACGGTGTACTTGTACGTATGGTACAAGATTCGACTACGTCGGCACATTCGCAAATTCTTGTTCCCAAGAGCATGAGAGTCCAAATATTACAACATGCTCATGACTCGCAATGTGCTGGACATATGGGTTTTGCCCGTACGAAGTCGAGAGTCCTTGCGGCTTTCTTTTGGCCTTTTGTCAATAAGGACATTCGTATTTACTGCCGATCATGCAAGGTATGTCAGGAGGTCAAATCTAGAGGACCACGACATGCTGCGCCTATCCAGGCTGCTGACATTCCTATTCGGCCGTTTCAGAAAATGGCCATAGATATTATTGGCCCTTTTAAGGTCAAGTCGGCCAGAGGACATCAGTTTATCCTTACATGTGTCGATATGTGCACACGTTGGCCAGAGGCTATTCCTCTTAAGAGCATATCTACTACAGATATCGCAGATGCTCTTTGGTTGATATTTTCTCGCTTGGGGTTCCCCAGAGAAATATTGTCAGACCATGGCACTCAACTCATATCTGACACTATGTCACAGGTAATGTCTACCTTACATATTGAACGATCTCTCAGTAGTATCTACCATCCTATGTCTAATGGGTTAGTTGAGCGTCTGAATAGAACGCTCAAGACTTTGCTTGGTAAGATAACTGAAGATCATCCTCAAGATTGGGACAGGGTTTTACCCGCGGCTCTCTTTGCCTATAGAGAAGTCCCTAATGAACACACAGGATTTTCTCCCTTCGAACTTGTCTTTGGCGCGCGTCCACGCGGCCCTATGTCTTTATTACACGATCTCATCACTGCCGATGATATTAGCGATGAAACTCAATCCTCATATGAGTATGTCATTGCTCTTAGACAAAAGATCATTGGGGCATGTAAGCTAGCAACTGCTTCATCAGAAATTGCTAAAGAGAAGGCAAGGCAGTTTGCTAACAAGAATAGATGTCTACGACAACTTTGTCCAGGTGACAAAGCATTCGTCCTACTCCCCAGTAGGGAAAATAGACTTCTTATTGCATGGAAAGGTCCGTATGCAATAGTCTCTCGGATTTCCGATGTTGACTATGTGGTCGATATTGATGGAAAGCATAAAACTTTCCACATAAACATGCTTTCGGAATTTCACGAACGTCCGGACTATTTGCTGCCTATTTTCCAGGCAACGGATGATGCTCCTGCACCTCACGGTCATTATTCATCCCTGTCTGTCATTCAGGATGAGGAAGCTACCTTCTCTGATGTCAACCTTCCCCTTCCAGTGGTTCCATTACATTCTACGGAATCTTGGAAAAACGTTTCTGTTTCTCCTAATCTTTCTGGTGACGAACATCGACAAGTCTCGTCGATGTTACAAACATTTCAGGATGTTCTCACTGACATTCCTGGACACACAGATGTCATAGAACATGACATAATTCTTACCGACAATAATCCAATTAGGGTTAGGCCGTATCCTATTCCTATACACTTTCAGTCGCAAGTGGAAAAGGAATTGGATGAAATGATTCAATTAAATATAATTGAACCATCGACTTCACCATATTCTTCTTCCATGGTTATTGTCCGGAAGAAGGATAAGAACATACGAATTTGCGTTGATTATCGCAAATTGAATCAGGTCACAAAGTTCGACGCTGAACCGATGCCTTTGTTAGAAGATCTACTGATTAGACTTTCTAATTCTAGATTCTTCACTAAACTTGACTTGTCTAAAGGTTATTGGCAAGTGCCTTTAGCAGAGCATGCCAAACCTCTTACTGCTTTTTCTACACCTAGGGGTCTATTTCAATGGAATGTTATGCCTTTTGGTCTCATGAACGCCCCTGCCACTTTCGTTCGCATGATGCGTCGAATTCTGTCACATCGTTCGGATGTCATCGCATACTTAGATGACATCTGTCTCTTCAGTGATACCTGGGAAGATCACTATTTAGGGTTATATGACTTACTGTCCACTCTACGTGAGAATAATTTGACAGCAAAACCTTCTAAAGCTTTTGTTGGTTTTGGTGAAATCTCTTTCCTGGGTCATCGTGTTGGTCATGGTCTCTTGAAGACAGAAGACCACAATACTTCCAAAATACTGAACATCTCTGTTCCTAAAACGAAGAAACAAGTTAGGAGTCTCTTAGGTTTAATTCAATTTTATGGGAGATTTATTCCAAATTTATCTTCGATCATGGCACCTCTATCAACATTGTTGAAGAAAGGTTCGCCTAATCTGGTCCGTTGGTCTGAAGAATGCCAATCTTCACTAGACCAAATCAAGAATATATTTTCTTCTCCTCCCATCTTAAGATTACCTACTCTTGATAGGACTTTTGTTCTTCGGAGTGATGCTTCATCCACTGGGATTGGAGCAGCACTGATGCAAGAATATGCAAATACTCTGCATCCTGTTATGTACATTTCTAGAAAACTAAATGCGGCAGAGAGGAACTACTCGGTTTTAGACCGTGAGTTGTTAGCGATGGTTTGGTCAATTCTAAAGCTACAAAGATTCCTCCTGGGCGCACATTTCATTCTAGAGACTGATCAGAAAGCTCTTACAGCTATTCAGACTAAGAATTTGAAGAGTTCGAGATCCACTCGATATGCTATAGCTCTTCAACCTTTTCACTTCACGGTACGAGCTATCCGTGGTGCGGATAATGTGATGGCTGACATTTTGTCTAGATGCCCACATGACTCCAACTAATACTTCTGTCCTATATTTCTATATATTACAGAGTCATAACACACCTATATTTCTACAATAGATTAGCACATCTGTACTTACTTTATATGTACACACTATCGTGCTTTGTTGTCATCTTCTTCTGTTCGTTTTTTAAGATGATAGAGGAGGACTGAGTAGTTAATATAAGGGCCGTTAGTTTACTAAACAGCCACAATTATTAATAATGTATTGTACCTTATGAAGCATATTAGTTATTAATTAGCATTATATTGCTTGTACTTTCTCAGAATGTCATTGTTGAGCTGAGGACTTACCTTACGAGTTCTAGATTGTGTACTTACCCTCGGAATACCAGAGCATATGTCCTGGATCGTCATGTAGTTTAACTTTACTATGTACTTATGTCATTACATGTCAAAGAATGTACTATTTAAATTTTCCTATCAGATTTGTACATCCATTTTTAAAGACAATATTAGAGTATGCTGTTTAATGATGATTATAGTAACTTGCATACGTATATTGTGTTTACATGCTAACGTGATGTGTGTTGGTGACACCTCCCCGATGTGAATATTTTTTGAGACATATTTATTTTTCTGTTGAGGTATATCCTCACCAGACACTCTATAATTAGCCTATTGTTTGGCAATTTAATTAATTATCAGCGCATAATTCGTGCGTTTTGAGCCGCTTATCGCTTGCTCTTTGATATTGAAAAAAAAATATGTTCCACATTTTTTTTTTATCGGGAGGAGGTGGTGATATGTTGCGTGATAAATTCTCGCAACATCGTTTTATTTCAATATCTGTTTTTATAACGCAAGGGCAACAACTGCTTGAAATCTATAGTCACTTTTCTCGGTAAGCATTTGTCTTCTCGCGTTAGTATCGAATGCAGTTAACTTTTGAGCTGTGGTCATTTTTGCGCTGGACTGCGCATGACTTGTCTTGTTGTTTGGTCGATCGGTTTCCGCCCACCACTAGTGTGAGTGAGCGATTTGGAATGGCGAAAGAGATGCCTCGTTGAAGAGGGGATCTCCGCTTTTTTTTGTTCTGTCAGGGATGTGTAGTCCTCTTATGGATATTTCGTTTATTCGGGATAATACCTCTAGTGTATTTGCACATGCCGGGAGGCGTGATATTTCTGTATTTCTTGAAAGCAAGGTAAATTGACTTTTTCATTAACTCTATCGATTTTTGGGTCGTGAGCGATTTCGATTCATAGCCTGTCTGCGAAAGTCGTCGTCACGAGATGTTTTTTCCCAGCTCACATGTCGCTGCATTGTACTGCATCGGTTGATGCAGGTACCAAGGACCATTACTTGCTACTCTGTTAAATGAACTAGGTTTAGAAAACCTTTATTATCTAGAGGATATTTTTGAGGACATTATTTATACTTCGGCAGACGTGTCTGTCTTGCTGAAGTCAAACTAAGGAGAGTGAACTGATCTCATACATCTGGTTATCTCCTGGCTGTTATAGAAAAGGATGGAGTTGTTCATCTGACTACATTTACAGCACTTTGAAATATAACATGCATCTGACTCATCATTGTAATGCTGTCTACCGTTTATTGCTGTATTGAATGTTGCTGTGATAATGACTGTTTGATGTGCCTACACATTTGCGTAACCATTTTGTCACTGTGGCGTCCACAATAAATAATGAAGAAAAACGTCAACGGCTGTTTCAAGACTCATTGACTTTATACGTCGTGAGTTTACTGACGTCCTATGTGGATTGCCCTGTTATTGTTGCATGAACATTGTTTTGACTGAACACATCTACACACTACACAAAACCAGACATGCGGATGCCATCCATCATCATATGGCATCATGCATCAACTGGTTTTGTTTTGTTCAAGCTCTGTTGGTATTTGTCATCATGACTTCAATAGTTTGTCTTTATTGGAACTAGTATTGGAGATGTTCTCAGTTCCTGATATTAAAACAATTAAATTCCCCTCTTAATGTTATTTTTACAAGGTCATTTTAAGATGGGGGTACATAATGTTGAGCCCAGCTGGCCACATCAGCTTATCTTGCGTGATGGCGGCAGGAAAAGACTCCTCTGCTCGATTTCTCCCCTGTGCTCTGGAGACACCTCACTGATAGCTAAATGGACCAAGGAGTATGCTGTCCGACTCTGGATTCAGCAAAGCTCTGACCAGGTGCTGCTCAATACCATCAAGACCACGGTCCCTGACAACAAGAAGGATGTACCTTCTACTTCATAACTAATTGATACTCTAGTTCTACACTGAGCACAATACATCACAAACATTGAGTTCAGAGCGTTAGGCCAACTGTCAGCTTCATCTGAAATACTTTATACCAGTATTAACCTCCTTAATGGTTACTACGCCTCTGCAATTCCAGCATTATTTCTTTCTAGTCAATCATCTAGGTGTCAGTGTACTGTGTGGCCATTCCATGCCGTTTTACTTTCCTCCGACACCTTCTGTTCAGGCTGGAGCATTATAGGCTTTACATCATGTTTGCAACTGAACTACACATATATACAGGCATAAATTAACAATTCACATTCAATTTTCATTAAAAGATACTGAATGTTTCAAGCTTACCACAATTCATAGAATAAACACAGATACGTTGACTAGCAATGAATTCTGGCACAAATTCCCATCTGCTTATGTTCCAGGCTTTTATTTAGCAAAAATATGAGCTGGCTTCAACGCACTGTTGCTTTATCAAGCTTATTTGAACTAGTGGTCTCGAACTAACGCTCCTAAGTGATTATATCAGCGAGTCTGGCCAATGGAGCCACGTTTCGACAAGTGTTGAAAAAATTTTACCTTCCTACGTCTCCCCTAACAACCAAAGATAGTATTTATAGTCCGACCAATCGTGTTTAGTCTTATATTTGTTGCGCTCCAATCAATTTGGAGTTTACATGGTAGGCTATTTCCGTACGCAAGGTTTTTTCAAACACGTTATAAAAAAATTTTATGAGCAGAAATGATTTCATGCTGTCAGGCATCCCCACTATTTTATTTTGGTTATAACTTGTTAATTCCTAGACTATTTGCGTAACGTTTTACATATTCTTTGTCAGCAAGCCCTAAGGAACCCAAATATACAAATTTAAAAGAGGCTAAGTGGCTTTCGTTCAAAATATGCAATTTCTTCTACCTCCTGTTTCGAAGATGTGCTGTCTGGGTACTGTAATGTTTTCAAACGTAAACCCATCTATTGTCATCTTTTCTAATAAGAGTTTTTCAGGATTTAAAAACCTAACTCTGGGAAGGTTAGTGAATTTTATCACTGTCGATTTGAAATAAAGTTAGTGCATGTGGCCTTACACGCGTGATAGTAGTAATTGTGTATCGCGTTACGCTTGTTGGGGTGGCATTAATAGCGAGACGCGTGTTTAATTTTGCATGCGTTCGGCTTTCTGCCTCTCCCTTCTCTCTATCCTGCTTTATCTGTCTTTAGTTACGCCGTGTATAAAATGGAATGAATGAAATATTAAAATTAGGTCATTGTTCAGCTTGCGTATCTCAAATGTTTTTCCAAGAAATACAGCACACGTTTCATTGAAGAAAGCGGGTAATAAATACAGTAGGCTTTTACTATCAACGTGAAAGCGTTACAATTTGCAGACGAAGCAGAAAACAAGGGGGATTTCGAGTACATTCCTTGTGACAGCACTGTTATTTTACCATTGCTCTTTTCTTTATTAGAATTTATTTGTTAGGCTTTACATTTACCTTTTAATTTATATATGTGGATTAGAATATTTCACGACACCTCCCCTCTTAAAACAGACATCCCATGTCAGTCCTTTATTCTATATACACATAGATAAATGTAAGTCAACTTGACTTTACTCTGCTGTGGTGCTATCATGGTTTTTATGTAGTTGGGTCCATTCAGAGTAGGCACTACTCATGAAATCTGCCTCAGACTTCTACAACCAATAATATATTTCGGTTATGTTACTGAACAGCCGCAAGTGTGAGTGCTTGTCTTAATGCTGCTTCGCAACCGTATTCCATTTCTCTTCTCTGAGTCTGCGCAATGACATGTCCAGAGAACATTATATTTCCCTCAAAATGTACGTTATGAGGAGATAACATATACCTGGTGATAGCAGAGTTTTCGTAGTGGATCCCATAATCTTCTTATTATCCTGTATGAAACATACGGAATATCCTCAATCAAAGAGGCAACTCAGGGATTCGTTACGTTCCTCCGAAATGTTTACATCCAACAATTTTCTCATCATTCTAGAGAAGACACTTGGCGCATTCTTCAATCCAAATGGCAATCTATTAAACTCATAGTGTCCTTCTGAGGTACTAAAAGCTAGGTATGGTCTAACCTCAGGCTTTACTGGAATCTGATAGTATCCTTTACTCAGATCCACTTTTGAGAAATATTTAGCTTTATTTAGTCTGGCAAACAGCTGATTTGTATCCGGCAATGGATCCACCTGTCCTTCTGTAATAGCATTCAGTCTCCTGTAATCTATACAGAGTCTATGTTCTCCAGAGGGCTTCCTTAAGAGTACAACACCGGAACTATATGAGGATTCACTGTGCGAAATAATTCCTTACTTCAACAGATAGTCTATCTCTTCCTTCAAAGCTTTCTCCTTAGCAAACGGAATCGAATATGGTTTCATACATACAGGTGTGGGGTCTATCAGTTTCATATCATATTCCAATAGGTTTGTATGCCCTGGTCGGTCTGTTAACACCTCTGCATGATTATTTAGAACCTGTTGCACTCTCTCTTTCTGAGTTTTCGTTAAATGTGTACTGATTTTCACCTGGGCTGCTGTCTCACAGGGGTGTAATGGATATTCAAATGATGAAAGTGGTTCCTTTTTCATCTCCATGGCGATGGACAAGGTCAACAAGTGTGTCTCTTCCTGATGTTCTCTTTCCAAATATTTCTTCAGGAGATTCACATGATAGATTTTTTCTTTCCCCTTCTTATCTATCTTATAATTTGTTCTAGACACCTTCTCTAAAACTGTATATGGACCCTGCCATCCAATTTGTAACTTATTCTGACTCCCGGGCAAAAGAAGCAGTACTTTCTCTCCCACAGCCAAATTTCTGTCTTTCGCCTTCCTGTTATAATAGGCAGCATGTTTCTTTCTGGCTTGTTTCAAATTTTCATTGGCAAGTTTCCAGCCAGTTTTTAAACGAGTGGTCAGCTCATTCACATATTGGTATGAAGATGTAATGTTTTCCTCTGCCTTTTCATCAGTCCACGTTCTTAACAAAGCTACATATGGACCTTTAATTTTGTGGACCTATTTGTCCATGCACCGGTATGGTCTCTTCCACTCGAAGCTCTATAGTGATGATTTTTCCTCCCAGAATTATCATGCACAAAACGACCGCTACCAATTTTTCTCTTGGGGCTTTCTCCCCACTTAAAATTCTTGATGAGAGATTTCCTCTCTACATCCTCTTCCTCCAGTTTGTTTAAGTCCGATTGAGGGATTTTCGGCTTATCCTGGGGTAAGACATCTGTTTGCACTCTCCGCATAGTGGCCATTGTAAAACAGTTAAGTGAAGCTTGTCCGTGAAAAGGGGCTTCCCATTCCATTTGGTCCACTTTATCAAATCTATTTTTCTTTTTATTATCAGGCCTAATTTTGCCCCGTGGCGTGTCCAGGTCATGATCCATGTTCCCACTTGTGGGTGTTCCCTCATGTGCTATGCTACACCTTTCTACAAAATTCTCAATGTCCCATCTTGCTTTGGGCCAATAATAATTGTGAGCCACCTTTTGAATGATGGTACCTATCTTCTCATGGTCCCCATCTGGTTTCACATGTAGGCTCCTTATTAATTCTGTCCTATATCTCTTTGGAAGAACCAGCTGTCCGTGACCATGGGATCTAGTTCCGGCCTTCCTATACATCAACTTGTTTTTCATGTAAAAATCTCCCTTGCCTGGAGTTGTATGACAAGTTGACAATTTTCTGAAACAAGGCTTGAGTGTTTTATCCCCAGCCTGTGCCTTCCTCATCTCTTCTGGAGTGGTATCCAACATAATATCCTCCTCCTGTCTTGAGGTCGACCTGACCTGAAGGGTTGCCATATACACATGTTTCCTTCTGCAACGGTCAGTGTCATGATTGTCCATCTGACAATTCTTACACCACCTTTTTCCTTGGTTGAAAGATTTTCTTTCATCATATTTCCTTTCATCGAATTGTGGGAATTTATTTTTATTTTCATACCGTGGCCTATCAAACTGGTGCTTACCTTGGTTTTGATCCCTAGGATCAAATTTATTAAAGTTCTGTGGTGCCCTAAAGTTATCCACTTGTTTCTTTTTATTACCTGTTACCTCTGCTTGAGCTGCTTGATATCTTTCAGCAACATTTAGCAACTCACCCAGCCTCTCTGCACCTTGTTCCATGAGAAACTTTCTCAGGTCTGGAGCCATGGACTCTCTTAATTGCTCTATAAGGACCATTTCCTTAAGATCTTGGGTTTTCCCCAGAGAAGTCCATTTCTCCAAGTATGTCTCTATTCGTGCAGAGAACTGGTGATAGGTTTCACCTGACAGTAGTTTAGCATTCCTAAATTTTTTCCTATAGAATTCTGCATTCTTTTCATATCTTAACAAAAGAGCCTGCTTTAGCATGTCATAATTTTCCTGATCACCTCTGCTCATTTTTGCAAAAACTTCATAAGCTGCCCCACGAAGTCCCTGAGATAACTTTAAGCTCCACCTTTATCTCTCTAACCCATATGTGGTAGCTAATAGTTCATACCTATTTAGGTAGCTCTCTATATCATCGTCTTTCTCAACAAAATGATCTAAATGAAAATTCATAGCTGAGGTTGAGGCTCCTTGGCTAGCAGTGGCATCAGAGGCAAAGGGACTGGCACCATTTTCAGGAGCATGGCCTTGAAACTCAAACTCCCTTAGTCGTAACTCATGTTCCCTTTGTAATCTTTTATCTTCTGCTTCCCTTTCTGCAGTCAATCTTCTTTCTTCTGCTTCCCTTTCTGCAGCTAATTTCTTCTCTTCCCTTTCTGCAGTCAATCTTCTTTCTTCTGCTTCCCTTTCTGCAGCTAATTTCTTCTCTTCCCTTTCTGCAGTCAATCTTCTTTCTTCTCTTTCTGCTTCCAATTTCTTAGCCTCAGCCTCAATCTGCAACCTCTTAATTTCTTTTTCAGCCTCTAACTTTCTTTCGGCTTCAAACCTTCTTTCTTCGCGTTCAATAAATTTGTCACATTCCGTAGTGACATAGGCAACCATAACTGCCCATCTAATCCTAACTCTTTTGCAGTCTGAACAGCAGCAGATCGAAATTGGGCCAGGTCCGCCATTGTCTATCAGGTAAATTTATACAATGTCTAACCAACAATTCAATCTCTAACTATATATCTAATGGACAACACAGGCACCGTGAGCTCAACCTTATTTAATTCCACCCAAGGATACCTTTTAATTCTTATATTCCCTGAAGTGAATTACCCCCAATATTTTTAATAAGGAAAGATTCAAAATCCCAAGAGCGAGCCCCCAATATATGTGGTGAAGTGGGATGTTATAAATATTTCTAGGGGACTTAGTGTACTGACTGAGATCAGCTGTGAAGGTATCTATATCTAATAAGAGTAGTGTATTATAGATAACCTTACTTGCTGCCACATATATATATATATCTCAGTCAGAATTATTCTGGAATAGTGTGATGACTACGTTGTATGTCTAGGGTATGTGTATGATGAAGTGTAAGTCACACAACAGACAGATAAACAATTTAATTTAATCCACTACTCTTGACAACACTGTGACACTCACATACATAAAACACTCTACAAGGATATCTTAAAGGAGTCACTGATAACTTTTCAAATAACAATATGTATTCATTGCTGTCATGAATGTATATGTGTCCTGATTCAAATACAAAGGAACCAGGAATCACAATCAATTTTAATTACAAGTTATATGTACAGAATTTATCAATATGAATATTGTAGTGACATATATTATTAAAAGTATCCTATGTGTGTCAGTTGTGTAGTAATAATATGAAGTAATACTGGTTTTGTTTTGTTCAAGCTCTGTTGGTATTTGTCATCATGACTTCAATAGTTTGTCTTTATTGGAACTAGTATTGGAGATGTTCTCAGTTCCTGATATTAAAACAATTAAATTCCCCTCTTAATGTTATTTTTACAAGGTCATTTTAAGATGGGGGTACATAATGTTGAGCCCAGCTGGCCACATCAGCTTATCTTGCGTGATGGCGGCAGGAAAAGACTCCTCTGCTCGATTTCTCCCCTGGGCTCTGGAGACACCTCACTGATAGCTAAATGGACCAAGGAGTATGCTGTCCGACTCTGGATTCAGCAAAGCTCTGACCAGGTGCTGCTCAATACCATCAAGACCACGGTCCCTGAAAACAAGAAGGATGTACCTTCTACTTCATAACTAATTGATACTCTAGTTCTACACTGAGCACAATACATCACAAACATTGAGTTCAGAGCGTTAGGCCAACTGTCAGCTTCATCTGAAATACTTTATACCAGTATTAACCTCCTTAATGGTTACTACGCCTCTGCAATTCCAGCATTATTTCTTTCTAGTCAATCATCTAGGTGTCAGTGTACTGTGTGGCCATTCCATGCCGTTTTACTTTCCTCCGACACCTTCTGTTCAGGCTGGAGCATTATAGGCTTTACATCATGTTTGCAACTGAACTACACATATATACAGGCATAAATTAACAATTCACATTCAATTTTCATTAAAAGATACTGAATGTTTCAAGCTTACCACAATTCATAGAATAAACACAGATACGTTGACTAGCAATGAATTCTGGCACAAATTCCCATCTGCTTATGTTCCAGGCTTTTATTTAGCAAAAATATGAGCTGGCTTCAACGCACTGTTGCTTTATCAAGCTTATTTGAACTAGTGGTCTCGAACTAACGCTCCTAAGTGATTATATCAGCGAGTCTGGCCAATGGAGCCACGTTTCGACAAGTGTTTGAAAAAAATTTTACCTTCCTACGTCTCCCCTAACAACCAAAGATAGTATTTATAGTCCGACCAATCGTGTTTAGTCTTATATTTGTTGCGCTCCAATCAATTTGGAGTTTACATGGTAGGCTATTTCCGTACGCAAGGTTTTTTCAAACACGTTATAAAAAAATTTTATGAGCAGAAATGATTTCATGCTGTCAGGCATCCCCACTATTTTATTTTGGTTATAACTTGTTAATTCCTAGACTATTTGCGTAACGTTTTACATATTCTTTGTCAGCAAGCCCTAAGGAACCCAAATATACAAATTTAAAAGAGCTAAGTGGCTGCGTTCAAAATATGCAATTTCTTCTACCTCCTGTTTCGAAGATGTGCTGTCTGGGTACTGTAATGTTTTCAAACGTAAACCCATCTATTGTCATCTTTTCTAATAAGAGTTTTTCAGGATTTAAAAACCTAACTCTGGGAAGGGTAGTGAATTTTGTCACTGTCGATTTGAAATAAAGTTAGTGCATGTGGCCTTACACGCGTTATAGTAGTAATTGTGTATCGCGTTACGCTTGTTGGGGTGGCATTAATAGCGAGACGCGTGTTTAAGTTTGCATGCGTTCGGCTTTCTGCCTCTCCCTTCTCTCTATCCTGCTTTATCTGTCTTTAGTTACGCCGTGTATAAAATGGAATGAATGAAATATTAAAATTAGGTCATTGTTCAGCTTGCGTATCTCAAATGTTTTTCCAAGAAATACAGCACACATTTCATTGAAGAAAGCGGGTAATAATACAGTAGGCTTTTACTATCAACGTGAAAGCGTTACAATTTGCAGACGAAGCAGAAAACAAGGGGATTTCGAGTACATTCTTTGTGACAGCACTGTTATTTTACCATTGCTCTTTTCTTTATTAGAATTTATTTGTTAGGCTTTACATTTACCTTTTAATTTATATATGTGGATTAGAATATTTCACGACACCATGCTAGTGGCCATTGCCTATCAAACAGGGAACAGATTGTCAAGCGAGCAGAGGAAAGGTTCAACCTATATTCTACTGCCAAGTTAAGTTCTCGTTCGGCACCTGAAAGCTCAACTACAGAACTTTAAAAGAACTATATAATGACAGTGAATAAAACTGGGACAAATATTTAATAGTTCCACAAGTGACAAAGTAGAAACAAACATTAATAAAAGGATATGATTTAAAACAACAACCTAGTGGTACTACCAGTATTATCTTAAAGAAGGAGAACACTACAGACGTATATTAGAAAAATATTTTATATATGGACAGAGGATCTATTGTGCTATTTGACTGATGTAAATGATTATTTTGATTTCACTTTTAAATTGTCAGTCCTGATTACAAATAAATTTGAATCAGGATAATAAAACTGTAAAAAATCATATTTACACAAAATTCAACCACAGTCTTTTAATAAGATAGCCTTTTAGAGTGTCGTTTGTATGTATTGTGGTAGTACTGTGTGCTGTTGTGAATAATAAACTATTTGTTTGTATGTTTGTTGATTATTGTACATTACACTCTACATTCATAACCCTAGACACAACACGAAGTCATTTAATATACTAATATAAATACATTTTGAATGAGATAAAAAGGTGGTAGTGGAAAGGTACCCTGAAAAGTTCACAATATTATTGTGTATATTCAGGGACCTTCATAGCTAATCTCATTTAATACAAATATAATAATACCTACAACAATTCATAACATCAAATCCACCACAATGAGCTTAAAAATAGCTATGATAATAAGATCAAAGTACTTCAACTGGAATTAACACAGTTGAGAGCACAAGCTGCTCAAGTCGAAGGTCTTGAGGCCCAGGTGGCCCGACTTCAACAACAGATAGCAGAGGTGCAAAGGAAAAGATTAAGGAAAATGGCACGACAGATAAGGGAAAGCAAAGAAAAGGATGTAGAAAAGAGAGTAGAGGAGTTATCGTTTAAGAAAGAGGAAATGACTGATATTGAGAAATTACTCATGGAGGAGAAGAGTAAGGTTTTAACATCTAATGACTTAATTAAGAAACAAACCGAAGACATCTCACTTAGAAATGCTGAGATTAATGATCTAAGAAAAAGAGTGGATGCATTAGTAGATGTTGTTTTAGGCATCAAGGGGTTGTCTACTGTCAATATTGACAATAGTAGACAGAAGGTTGTTTATCACCAAGTAAAACAAGCAAGGAGTCAGCTCTTTACACTATTTGCTGAGTCGAAAATCGAGCATGGTGGACGTAAATCCTTACGTGGCAAATACAATTTTCCACGTACTACTGCTGCTAACATTACTGACTCTTGGCGTCAGGCCAGCAAAGATAATTCTACGTTATCATTCAGTTCGGCAGATTACAAAAAAAATGGAGATAACTGTCAATTTAAAGTTCAAAAGACCAACCATTATTCTGGTTATGGAAATTCTGACAAACTGATAATAAGGGACAAAGCTATTAGTAATACTTGTGCCCAAAATGTTGATAACCATAAGGATTTTGTTATCACTAGTACTGAGCAATTTGGTAAGCATATTGTCACAAAGGAGAATAGAAACAGTTTGGGTGAGAGAAATAACTACATTAAAGGTTATCAGCCTTATAATGATGGTTCTAGAACACAACAAAATCCATCGGTTAGATATTTTTATAAAAGGAGAAATACTAATCATAATAATGTTGCACAACAAAAGAACAAACTTGGTTATAAACAAGGTAACAATAAGAGTATTGTTTCAAATACTACTGCTTGTTATGCTTTTTGAGTTCGAGAGAATATCTCGTTGTGTGTAAGTAGGATTTTATTTCAGCCTACTGCTGTGATGACCTTCATTTTCGGTCAGGATGTTCTTATCCTTTTGTGTTATCGGCTATGTGACGAGGAAATGATGGCATCATATAGAAACCAGACGTTTTCACTGCCACAAGTTTGGGTAAATGTAAGACTAACTTTCCGTTTTACTTCAATAGATCTAACAAGTTGATTAAAATAGAAATTTTCATTTGTATTTTCCCACAGCATTCGGCTTTGCGTTAAGAATCTTCGCGGCGAAGTTATTTTCCGCTGTGAGAGGAATGTAGGTCAACCTACGACCATGTGTCTATTCAAGCGCAGCCAAGCCAGCCTGTTTACCCAGTATTGTATGACGTTACCCCGTGCGGTGTAAAGAATACTATCAAGGACCCCGGAGTTGTGACCTATTTATTTTTTTTCTTTAGGAGTTGGTTTAAGATTGTTACAGTGTTTTTTACACTTAATTTATTTTCTGGATAATAAATTATTGTATTGCATAGTAGCATACATTATATAATGTCTTAGTGCGTATTGTGTATGTTCATATGTATGCACTGTTGTAACTCTATGTTATGGTTTTCATGATTGTTTTGTGGATAAACATTATATGTATTATGATTGCAATGAAATTGTATCATATCACTTTGTAGTGACTTATCTTTAATTTTTGTAATGAGATTGTGGATTTGTGGTATTTTCATACGCTAGTCGGAAGACTATTCCACTTAGACCATATTATGTTTGACCATAGGTGCTCCGTTGTAAAGTTTGAAGCTATGATAGTTGATACATCAAACATTGATATGTTTTAGCAACTTTGGTTTTTAGGATAATTTTGTACTTGATGAGATTGCCAGCCCTATGCACAAACTCATTAGCGAGGAATATGCGTTAGTTGCTTCAGGGAGTCTTGTTATTAATTAAATTTATTTTTTTCTTTTCTTATATTCTGGTGTTATGTCTAATTAATATACTTCCATATACAGAGGTTGCATGCAGTAACTATTGTGTTGTGAAATGTAATTTTGAAACTAAACTTGTATGTGTTATTTATGATTTTGTATTTGTATTTGAAAACATATTTGAAACGTTGGTTTCTGGTTTTTTTTTTTTTTGCCATGTGCTTTTTTCTGCTGAATTCTGTTTAAACTAGTATGCGTTTATTATGAGTCTACTTAAGAATGGGAATTCTTTTTGTTAGATGTCATTCATTTGGTTAAAGATGATTTCATTTAAAATAATATTTTTATTTAACTTAGCTTTAAGAAACTGTTTTGTATTGTAATTTTTTAGGGAAATGTATTTTTCGTTGACATTGTTATATTTTTTCTGCGCCAAAGCGCTTAATAAGGTGTAATAATATATGTTGATATTTCCGAATTTGAAATAGTAATATTTTTTTTTTGGGATTGTGATATTTTTATATATCGCACTTTTTTGTGTGTGATGCCTGTGATAAGTCATTTTAGTTATGAATAAGTTTTGTAATTTGGCTAAATTGTTTATTATGCGTTATTTAGTTGGATAGTTGTTGGGATGTATTGTTGTCGTCTTTCATTCATCTTTTGAATTTCCTTCTTCCTTTTCGGATGATTCTTCGTTTCACTCTATTTCTTTGGAAGCGGTCTATGCTTTGGTTATGCTTCCATGTTTCATCTGGATGTTACTTGATACTATTTGTATACGTTTACTTCTTACACTTCTTATACTTCCATCCTTTGTATTGTTTGTATTGTAATATGGATTAGTATATGTAACTATTGGTGACAGTTCTATTTATTTCATGCAAGAAATTGATTTGCTTAATTGTTACTATTAGGTATTATGGATCTTTCTTCCTATTTTCGATTTCATTGACTTTACTTTCTATTTATTGTATCCTTCTTGGTCTACAGTAATCATACTTAACTTTGTTTGTAAATGATTATTTCGGTGTATTTAGCAGATTATTATGGGTAATTAGTTTATTGTACACTTGCTTTATTATTTGGTGATGTATTATTTTGACCTTATCATAAAACTATTGTTGTAAGCATATATTAGAGCTTAGCTGACCCCTCATTATTCGTTGATGTAGTTTTTTCAAAAAAAGATAAATCATTTTTTTCTCTGGAGGGGGTGGTAGTCTGTTACGGTCAAATTGAAGTGATCCGTACTATGCTGATTGTACAGTGTAAATTCAGGGTTGTGGCACTTGTTGGCTTGTTTGATAGTGAGTTATTTAAACATTTATATGCTAGAAAACAGAGAGTACAGAAAGCGTGTGAGCGCTAGTTATTTAGTTATTCTGTACTGGTTTCGTGCTGTAGTAAATAGCTCACGGCTAGTCCGTGAACAGCCGAGTCCGGTGACTGTTTTAGCTATAGATGGGTGATCCCGTGGCAGTCTGAGGGGTATCTAAGTTTGCGCGTTGACTGGATAGTCAGCCCTGTGTCTTGTGTAAGTTCCCAGGGTAGTGTTCGGGAAAGATGTTGATTATTTTCGAGGTGTACCTGTGGATTTTGGTACAGGCATCATTGCCTATTATTTGCCTATTTATTTGTGATTATCTGCAGATAAGAGAACTTTATTTAATGAGATGTTCCTAAGGTCTTGGAGAGTAGGCGAGATTATTGCAAACTACCGGGTGTGCAGTCTTATGGGAAATCGCTAAGATGTAATGTATTTGGAGGTCTTATAACTATCAGTACTGCGATTGCCAGCAGTCTTCTTGATGGATTAATAGCGCTAAGATGTAATGTATTTGGAGACCTTATAACTATCAGTACTGCGATTGCCAGCAGCTTCTTGGTGGATTAACTGGCGCTAAGATGTAATGTATTTGAGGCCAAATAATTATTAGTACTGCGATTGTCAGCAGTCGTTCTGGTGGATTTACTGATGTAACATTAGAACTGCGATATAAACAGGGTTTACATCATACTGGAGAGCTATGACATTTTTGCGCAATTGATTCTTATTGGATTTGTATATGTTGTTGTACCTGTGTAGTGTATCGTACCGGATTGATGTTGCTGTGTGAATAAATTATGTGCTGTCAATTGGAAATGAACACTAGTCTGATTCGTTGATCTATGCTTGACAGTACATGGTGAGTGACTGTGTCCTCCATACCACTCACTACAGACTTTATACACAGTAACAGTTCAGTCCTAACCCATTTATCGTCTGCTCTGTGTGGGCGCATGTACTACAACAGTCTAATCACTTCAACAGAGATATACGCTACCAAATATATATTAACAGTACCAATTACCCTGGGATATCTTTATCAGCATTGTTAACTGAGCCTTACTTTATCACTGGTTTGGGAAAGGAAAATATTATGCCATCAAGGAGGTTAAGTAAATTTGTTTTTAGCTCCATGCCTTTGCATGACACTATTTGACCTGTTTGAAATTTTCATATTTGCAGCTCAGAATCACCTGACTTTGTTTACGATCCTACGCCTAAGACAAAACACAGGATCAAGAAATATAATGGGGCTGTAAAAGCTTCAGATTTTGCCAGACATGAAACGACTAGTGTAGATCTACATGCGGCATGAGAAGAACCAAAGAGATGTGGAGAATAAAAAAATAGTGTGTGTTTGTATGTATGTGTGTGGTCCTGTCCGTCAGACAGAGAGTGCGAGTCTCTGTATGCAAGTTATGAAAGTAAGAATACTTTCCTTCTATGTTTTGATGAGAATAAGAATTATTAATTTCCATCATTTAAAAGGTAGCAAAAAATGTTATTTCATTCTGTTATCAACATCATCATTGTGACGATATTCTAAATACAATATCTAAATTAGAATATAACATTAAAGTACATAAAGTCTAAAATAGGATAGAACTAAAAATTTGGGAGAGAATAGCGTCTTCACCCACGCCAGCGCATTAGTTTAATAACGCCTTATGGCCGAATAACATGTACCCAATGCTTCTAAGTAACCTTGAAAAAAAAAATGTAACATTTTTCCAAGTTCAAACAAATATTTGCCTAGGAGACAGAAGTATATAGGAAAACGGGGGAAGAGAAGGATAGATGGCCCAATGCTAATTCGTTTCGCGTTGATTTCAAACTAAAAGCCAACCGCAACGCAGTGGCAAGACTTGCCTAGGGCGATTTTCACAATACGATGAAAAAGAAAAAAATATGTAATTCTGAACCAAGGTACCTAGGGCCATAAAAGTTATATATTCGTGTGCCTTGGGACTTTCTGAGCAAAAATATGTTATCAATTACACAAATAGTCCACTAAATGACCAAATTATAGCCATAATACTATAGAGGATCCGACAGACTGTCAGGACAAATCATGCCTGCTTATTTTTATTATGGCATATTTTGAAAACAACTTTTGGGAAAGAAGGTACGGGGAATAGGATTGGATAGTATTTAAAGCAAGGCGAAATATTATTGGCTGACCTAAATATACAAATATAGTTGGTAGTAGTAACGCATAGTGGTTTGAGATATATTTTTTTTAAAGTTCATTCAAAAATAAGAGATGCTTGGTCCCATTGGCCAAAGCTTTTTACATTATAGGAAAAGTAGGCTGCTCGATGCCATTTTTTTCAAAATATTCTGAGGAGCAAGCAGCGATGAGCAGACTTGTGCTTTGTTTAAAATACTAATAACAGAAAGCAGTCTGGACAGGGGCAGTGCTGAAAGTGTGCCATATTCTATTGCCTATTCATCGTTACTTGTTTATATTTCCTTGATATGTGGTAAGATTGATTTTATTGACGTTTTAATTAAAAAAGGGTTGTGTGTAAGAAAAGGCCATATAAAAAGATTGTAATTAAATGGTTCCATGGCGGACTTAGGCATGGCCTAGATGTTGATCCATCATATAATGGACTATCCAAGAAGTTTAGAACTACAGGACTATATATATGATGGTCATACAGGAACATTACACCTATCTTATTGCATTGAAAAGATTACTGCTGGAATGACAGAGGCGTAGCAGCCATTAGGGAAAAGAAAAGAAAACTGATACAATTTGTTCCATCAAACTAGAGTGGAGAAGCTAGGTTTGTCAGAGAGAGCTGACCAAGTTCTTTATGTTGAATGTATTATTATATGTAACTTTGGAGGAATTAGTTTGATATTAAGACAGAAACACAACTTGCATTTACAAGGGTTTCTGCTGGCACTTGTCGGGTGCTGGTACTTGCTGATTGAGAAATTCTGCACGATTTCTAAGAGTCTCTGGTACCTGCTTATAGTAAAGAAGTTCAAGACCAGAGGAGACTGAGGTGTTTGGCCAAACCAACTACAACTGCTGTGATTCCAGGGTCCAGATAAGTCTTAGTATCTGGCCTGGGACAACTTATCAGTGACTAAAGAAAATCTCCTGTGTATACATAAACATTCCTCCCAAAGAATAAAATAAACAATCCTAGTGAAACAAAAGAACTTTGGGATGATGACAATCCCCAACCTGCCTCCAAGTACCAGTTAGTTAAAATAGAGTAATTAACATCAAATTGAAATTTTGTGACAATGTACTTTGGACATATTGTCTGTTGTATGTAAATATATATATATATATATATATATATATATATATATATATATATATATATATATATATATATATATATATATATACATACATACATACATACATATATATATATATATATATATATATATATATATATATATATATATATATATATATATATATATATATATATATATATTTATATATATATATATATCTATCTAAATTGATTCTCATTGAGAGGTAGTCCTGACCAAAACAACTTTAGGCTCAGGACCAATAAAGTTTAACAAAAGAAATTCTAAATATAAAATGTAACAACTGGAGTTAGTTGAGTTTATCATAGTACTTAGTATATGTATGTGTATGTTTTTGTATTGAGGTTCTTTAACATCACTCTTACCTTACCCTAGACACTAAACATAGCTCTCAATCATACTAGGCCAAAATATAACTTAAAGTGAGATCGTAGGTGGTATCAGCAAGGTACTCTGAAACACAGTTATCAATTGTCTACATCAGGGACCTTCACAGATTGACCTCACTCAAGTACAACCTCACCATACACCAACCTTCTTAACATCAAAACCCACCACAATCATCATCTGATATTTTGTTCTCTGTGAGTAGGAGAAGATGTATGTGTGTCTTTGAGTCAGTAAGTGAATGAGTGATTTTGTCAACCATTGGCTTTGGGTGACTCTTCCAAGACCATAGTTGTTAACTGAACATGAGTGATGTTGTCAAACATTGGTTTTGGGTGACTCTTCCAAGGTCATAGTTGTTAATTAAACATGAATGATGTTGTCAACCATTCGTTTTTGGGTGACTCTTCCAAGATCATAGTTGTCAACTGAACATGATTGATGTTGTCAACTATTGGTTTTGGGTGACTCTTCCAAGATCGTAGTTAATTGTGCATTTCATGTGCATTCACTCGAGCCAAGAGTATTTTTCCACAGCCAATATTTGTATAGTTTCTGGTAGAAAAATTTCTCATTGTCATTTATGTTACGTAATTGTAGTTCAAAATTGTACTTAATTTTGTTTGATGATGGATTGACTCATTCATTACCTTTGACCTCCCTGTAGAGCACAGCTATTATCTTTGACCTCCCCATGGAGCACAGGCCTTTAACAAACACGTGCCAGACCTTGCTGTCCTGTGCAATCCTTTGAGGCTTCATCCATGTCTAATTCCTTTCTCCATGTGTTTGTTAGTCTCCTACTAATACCTATTACCCTGGGGGGTTCCAGAGCAGGGATTGCCTTGTAATGGTTTTTCTCAATATGTGTTCGATCCAATACCAACGTCTTCTCCTCACAACTTATTCCACTGGCATTTGTCTGGTTCTTGGGACAACAATTTTACTTGGATGTTCCATTATTTGTAGAATTTTCTTTTCAACAAATGATACAGAATTGCTAGTTTAGAGTAAATGGTTAGAGATTTGATTTGTGAACAGTTTATCAGCTGTTATAGTTTTGTTTGTACATTATGTTGCTTTGCTTTATTCTACCACTCTAATCATTCAGTGTCATGAGAACGTCCTGTGATATTCTTGAGTGCTTTGCGTGTTCTATTACATGGTGTATCTCTCTCCTCTGAGAGTTTCAGCCACTTCCCCCAATGCATCATTCTTTCTCTTTGCGCTAATTTCTTTGGTAAGTACGAGTATATTGATTATCAGACAGTGATTTGTCAGTTTTCATTCTGACCAAAGTTGAAACCATTTCATTTGTTTTTGCTATATGCATTCCAATGAAGATGTATTAGGTGCCATCCGAAAGTCCTCAATAGGGCAGCAGGGAGCATTAACTGGACATAGCTTGGACTAGCGCCCCTAAATGGTGCTAAAGACTTCGTTTTAAGAAACCTAAACAAGACTGGACTCCAGCTGCAGGAGCTTCTCGTGCTCTGGATTTATATATTGCCAATACTTTACATATTCCAATACTTTACATGACATTGACCAGCTCACTCTGCACCGTCTCCGCCGATCTAACCTCACGTTTTCTAAATGGCGGGCATTGTCATGCCTTAAAAACCATGATGATATTGTTATTAAGCCGGCAGACAAAGGTGGTGCTGTGGTTGTTTGCCGTAATGACTTATACATTCATGAAGGAGTTACACAGCTAGGTGACACCACTTTTTACTCATCTCGTTCTGGTGATGCTACAGTCCTGAATAATCTAACTTTTATGAGACTATCCATGGCCTTGTGTTGCGTAGCAAATATGTTGTTGCCTGGTATTTACGTTGTTGGATAAATGTTTCGTGGATCATTATTTGCCACACAAGGTTGAGGGTGTCATATTTCTTCTACTTGCCAAAGGTAAGGTAATGCTGGCACATGAAGCGTGGTGTATCACCCTCAGACACCAGGGATGATAAAGGCGTAATTTTATGGTGTCTTTAGTCTGGTATGTATGAATGATGTGAGTGTGGAGTTCAACAGCTACAGTTTCAAACAGGGACGTCACATCGACCCATAACGTAAAAAGTCAAGGAATCTTTAAACAGCAAGTGACGTTTTCATAATGTATTGTGGACGCCACAATGACGAGGTGCATAAACATTAATATGCAGATACATTACGTGTACGGTAGAACAGTCATCATTACATTGACATAGTCAGCACAACACTGGATAGCAGACAGCATCATAATAATGGTGAATCATATGAATATCAGTACATCATAACCAGCTGTACATGTAGTCAGGGGAAACCTCCATCCCTTTCCATAACAGCCAGAAGATATCCGTAGGAGATCAAATCCACTCTCCTTTATCTGATCTCAGCAAGACAAGCATATCTTCTGAAGTACCTAACAATGTCCTCAAAGTTCCTTTAGTCAACAAAGGTATCAAACCTAGATCGAGCAGCAGAGTTCAACAAGTAAATAGTCCTTAGGACATGCATCAACCCGATGCATAACAATGTACGTGATTCGTGAGAAACTTCTCATAACGTAGGCTCTTCAATAAGCAGGCTACAAACAATGTCAATCTCGAAAGATGGCGATAATGTTATTCAAAATGTCATTACCTTTTCTTCAGGAAATAAACTACATAACTCACACGCCTCCAGGCGCTTCGAATCACAAGAGAGATATCATCTCAAATGAACAAACAATGTATAGAGGACTCCATTTCATGATAGAATAAGCACAAACGCTGCCAAAACAGTCGTCTTGCTCTCGAACTAATATGCCACAGACTGCTCCAGACTGCCCGGGTGGAAACCCGTTCAAAAACTTTAGACATGCGCAGAAACGCGCGATTCGAATACAGTTCAGATAATATACGAAGATAGTACCTTCTCGATCGAGCCTTAAAAGGATAGGAATCGGAAACATTGCAAGTTGCCAAATGTTATCAAGAAAAGTGGGCCCGAGCGCTCCATACATGGACATGACTTAAGATCGCTCCATATATGGACATGACTTAAGATCGCTCAAACAAACTTATCGGCAACCGAACGCCAACAAGAAACCAAAACTGTTGTAAGTAAAAGTGACATACAATTACACGAGTTATTTCCCTTTGCATAAGAAAAATATAAAGTACACAGAATACGTTGCGACATTC
The DNA here is from genome assembly GCA_024509875.1 of Oreohelix idahoensis. Classification (NCBI taxonomy): domain Eukaryota; kingdom Metazoa; phylum Mollusca; class Gastropoda; order Stylommatophora; family Oreohelicidae; genus Oreohelix; species Oreohelix idahoensis. The sequence continues at coordinate 139,562 of JAMPIV010019151.1, forward strand.
TTGCGCAACATATTACCGCAACCTCCCGATAAAAAAAAATGTGCAACTTTTTTCTTCTTTTTAAATATCCAAGAGCAAAGCGAAAAGCGGCTCAACAACGCACGAATTATGCGCGGATAAATAACTAAACTGCCTAACCTGAGGCTAAATTGACACATAGAGTGTCTGGTGAGAATATATCTCAACAGAAAAAAAAATACATATCGGGGAGGTGCCACCAACACACACTACGTTAGCATGTAAGTACAATATACATATGCACGTGTAATACAATCATTATCAAATAGCGGTGTCATATTCTAATACCGCTTTAAAATGGATGTACACATCTGATAGAAAATATTAAATAGTACATGTAATATTATCAGTACATAATGAAATTACAATACATGAAGATGCAGGAAACATCTCCTGTCGTTCCAAAGGTAAGTCCACAATTTAGAACTCTTCATGCTTGACAACAGTACGGTAACTTCTCAGATCATCAATGACATACTGAGAAAATACAAACAATATAATTCTATGTAACAACTATTATGTTTCATAATACACAATACATTATTATTAATAATAACTGTGGCCGAGTGAATTTTCGGCCCTTTTATTGTCTACTCAGCCTTCCTTTGTTATTAAAGAAGGTAACAGAACAAGATGAAAACAAAGCACAATATTATGTGTTCACATAAAGTGCTAATGTATTGTAGCAATATAGGTGTGTTATGACTCTGTAGTATATCTAGAAATATAGGACAGAAGTATTAGTTGGAATCATGTGGGCATCTAGACAGAATGTCAGCCATCACATTATCCGAACCACGGATAGCTCGTACCGTGAAGTGAAAAGGTTGAAGAGCAATAGCATATCGAGTGGATCTCGAACTCTTCAAGTTCTTAGTCTGAATAGCTGTAAGAGCCTTTTGATCAGTTTCTAGAATGAAATGTGCGCCCAGGAGGAATCTTTGTAGTTTGAGAATTGCCCAAACCATAGCCAACAATTCACGGTCTAAAACCGAGTAGTTCCTCTCTGCCGCATTTAGTTTTCTAGAAATGTACATAACAGGATGCAGAGTTTCTGAATATTCCTGCATAAGTGCTGCTCCGATCCCAGTGGATGAAGCATCACTTTGAAGAACAAAAGTCCTATCAAGAGTAGGTAATCTTAGGATGGGAGGAGATGAAAATATATTCTTAATCTGGTCTAAGGAAGATTGACATTCTTGAGACCAACGAACCAGATTAGACGATCCTTTCCTCAACAACGTTGAGAGAGGTGCCATGATCGAAGATAGATTCGGAATGAATCTCCCATAAAATTGAATTAAACCCAAGAGACTACGGACTTGTTTCTTCGTCTTAGGTACAGAGATGTTCAATATTTTCGAAGTATTGTGGTCTTCTGTCTTCAACAGACCATGACCAACACGATGACCCAGGAAAGAGATTTCACCAAAACCAATATAGGCTTTAGAAGGTTTTGCTGTCAAATTATACTCACGTAGAGTGGACAGTAAGTCATATAAATCCAAATAGTGATCTTCCCAGGTATCACTGAAGAGACAGATATCATCTAAGTATGCGATGACATCTGAACGATGAGAAAGAATTCGACGCATCATGCGAACGAAAGTAGCAGGGGCGTTCATAAGACCGAAAGGCATAACATTCCATTGAAATAGACCCCCAGGTGTTGAGAAAGCAGTAAGAGGTTTGGCATGATCTGCTAAAGGCACTTGCCAATAACCTTTAGATAAGTCAAGTTTAGTGAAGAATCTAGAATTAGAAAGTCTAATAAGTAGATCTTCTAGTAAAGGCATCGGTTCAGCATCGAACTTTGTGACTTGATTCAATTTGCGATAATCAACGCAAATTCGTATGTTCTTGTCTTTCTTCCGGACAATAACCATGGAAGAAGAATATGGTGAAGTCGATGGTTCAATTATGTTCAATTGAATCATTTCATCCAATTCCTTTTCCACTTGTGACTGGAAGTGTATAGGGCTAGGGTATGGTCTAACCCTAATTGGATTATTGTCGGTAAGAATTATGTCATGTTCTATGACATGCGTGTGTCCAGGGATGTCAGTTAGAACATCCTGAAATGTCTGTAACATCGACGAGGCTTGTCGATGTTCCTCAACGGAAAGATTAGGAGAAATGGAAACGTTTTTCCAAGATTCCATGGAATGTAGTGGAACCACCGGAAGAGGAAGATTGACATCAGAAAAAACAGATTCATCATCCTGTATGACAGACAGGGATGAGTAATGACCATGAGGTACAGAAGAATCGTCCGTTGCCTGGAAAATAGGCAGCAAATAGTCCGGACGTTCGTGAAATTCCGAAAGCATGTTTATGTGGAAAGTTTTATGCTTTCCGTGTTCTATTCAAACGCTCAACTAACCCATTAGACATTGGGTGATAGATACTACTGAGAGATCTTTTAATATGTAAGGTAGACATCACTTGTGACATAGTGTCAGATATGAGTTGAGTGCCATGGTCTGACAATATTTCTCTGGGGAACCCCAAGCGAGAAAATATCAGCCAAAGAGCATCTGCGATATCTGTAGTAGATATGCTCTTAAGAGGAATAGCCTCTGGCCAACGTGTGCACATATCGACACATGTAAGGATAAACTGTTGTCCTCTGGCCGACTTGACCTTAAAAGGGCCAATAATAGCTATGGCCATTTTCTGAAACGGCCGAATAGGAATGTCAGCAGCCTGGATAGGCGCAGCATGTCGTGGTCCTCTAGATTTGACCTCCTGACATACCTTGCATGATCGGCAGTAAATACGAATGTCCTTGTTAAACGAAAGGCAAAGAAAGCCGCAA
>JAMPIV010019151.1:148560-394911 GCA_024509875.1 Oreohelix idahoensis
AAGTTACCAACATCTAGTCCTTCCAGTGATGACATAATGTTCTATCTGGACAGATTTGAACAAGCATGTACAGCTCATAACATAGACAAAGCAAAATATGTTTATCAGTTATCAGGGATACTGACAGGTAAAGCTCTAAGTATATTAAATATTGTGGATGAACCTGACAAGAACAATTATGAGGTTGTCAGGGCCGCTTTGTTAAAGAAATATCAGCTTAACGAAGACGGCTATCGTCTACAATTTAAAACATGTTACCTGAAAATGGAGTTGAATTCTCCGAGTTTATTGCAAGAATACGCATTACTTTCTCACGATGGGTTGAACTATCTAAGACGGAAAAAACTTATGAAGGACTTATGGACTTAATACTTAGAGACAAAGTCATGTCGTCTGTCAATGAGTCTTTCCTTGCTTTCGTTCATGAACGTAAACCTAAAACAATAAAAGAAATGGAAGATTTCTGTTGCCAATACGTAACTGCGCACCCACACATAACCATGGGTAACTCTAAGGTGAAAGAAGGTTTACCAGTTGCTTCGGCAGCTCCGTATGGCCAAAACTTTGCTCGTAGATTCCAACAAAATCTTGATAGAAAGAGCAGCGGTAATTTCTGTCAAAATCATGGAAATCAATTTCATGGTGATTCTTCTTCGAAGAATTGGAGACAACCTGATAGTACTCGTTACTATCACCCTAATAATTATAAGCATTTCAAAAGAGGATATGGTAATAGAGGTTATTCCTGCCGAAGACCTCAAACCAAACAAATAGATGTTCGCATCAATGTGAACATGATAGTAATCGTGGAAACTGGAATTCGAACCAGGATAACAATTACAATAGAGACAATAATAACTGCAGAGATAATAATAACTCTGATAACTTCAGAGGTAATAATAGTCGGGGTAGATCTCAACACAAAAAAAAGAGATATCAGCAGGCTAATGCTGTACAACAGGAAACTGAGGGAGCCTGTAATCATGTTGTTGATAGTAAAAACTTTGACGCTGTCACTGGTTCTGCTTTTGACTTTGAGAGAGCAAACAAATGCCCCCAATGCAGTACTTTATTCGAACCGGGTACCATAACTACTTTGAGTTGTGGTCACCCACTTCCCGCTCTTCCTGCTGCTGTTGCGCATGACGGGAGGGGTTCTTAATTCTACATAAGGGTCTTGTTAATGATACTCCGGTCTCACTACTTTTCGATTCCGGATGCACCACTATTGGTGTTAGACAATCGCTTGTAGATCCATCTTGTGCTACAGGAAGGGTTATTAAATGTGACACATTTGGCGGCACTCTAGAAAAATATCCTACTGCTGTAATTCGCATTGCCACTCCTTTCTTTACTGGAGATGTGCATGCTTGTCTCTTACCTAATCCTATTGCGGACCTTATTATTGGTCGTATTCACGGAGTTAGGGAGTGTACCCCACAGCAGATTGCTGCTTGGGAAGATAATAACATGCAAGCTACAAATGCAGTAGTTACAAGAGCACAAGCTCTACAAACACCCGAAACTTCACTGAATAGTGATAATGAAGTTGATAGCCAAGATAGTCACTTAGTAATCACTCGTGACTCTTTCATAAAATTGCAAGAAGAAGATCCTTCTTTAAAAAAATTCTTCGTTCTTGCGAAGAAAGGTGATCCGAATCAGGATACAAATAGAAAATCTTGGATTGCAATGAGAAACGGCGTACTTGTACGTATGGTACAAGATTCGACTACGTCGGCACATTCGCAAATTCTTGTTCCCAAGAGCATGAGAGTCCAAATATTACAACATGCTCATGACTCGCAATGTGCTGGACATATGGGTTTTGCCCGTACGAAGTCGAGAGTCCTTGCGGCTTTCTTTTGGCCTTTTGTCAATAAGGACATTCGTATTTACTGCCGATCATGCAAGGTATGTCAGGAGGTCAAATCTAGAGGACCACGACATGCTGCGCCTATCCAGGCTGCTGACATTCCTATTCGGCCGTTTCAGAAAATGGCCATAGATATTATTGGCCCTTTTAAGGTCAAGTCGGCCAGAGGACATCAGTTTATCCTTACATGTGTCGATATGTGCACACGTTGGCCAGAGGCTATTCCTCTTAAGAGCATATCTACTACAGATATCGCAGATGCTCTTTGGTTGATATTTTCTCGCTTGGGGTTTCCCCCAGAGAAATATTGTCAGACCATGGCACTCAACTCATATCTGACACTATGTCACAGGTAATGTCTACCTTACATATTGAACGATCTCTCAGTAGTATCTACCATCCTATGTCTAATGGGTTAGTTGAGTCGTCTGAATAGAACGCTCAAGACTTTGCTTGGTAAGATAACTGAAGATCATCCTCAAGATTGGGACAGGGTTTTACCCGCGGCTCTCTTTGCCTATAGAGAAGTCCCTAATGAACACACAGGATTTTCTCCCTTCGAACTTGTCTTTGGCGCGCGTCCACGCGGCCCTATGTCTTTATTACACGATCTCATCACTGCCGATGATATTAGCGATGAAACTCAATCCTCATATGAGTATGTCATTGCTCTTAGACAAAAGATCATTGAGGCATGTAAGCTAGCAACTGCTTCATCAGAAATTGCTAAAGAGAAGGCAAGGCAGTTTGCTAACAAGAATAGATGTCTACGACAACTTTGTCCAGGTGACAAAGCATTCGTCCTACTCCCCAGTAGGGAAAATAGACTTCTTATTGCATGGAAAGGTCCGTATGCAATAGTCTCTCGGATTTCCGATGTTGACTATGTGGTCGATATTGATGGAAAGCATAAAACTTTCCACATAAACATGCTTTCGGAATTTCACGAACGTCCGGACTATTTGCTGCCTATTTTCCAGGCAACGGATGATGCTCCTGCACCTCACGGTCATTATTCATCCCTGTCTGTCATTCAGGATGAGGAAGCTACCTTCTCTGATGTCAACCTTCCCTTCCAGTGGTTCCATTACATTCCACGGAATCTTGGAAAACGTTTCTGTGTTTCTCCTAATCTTTCTGGTGACGAACATCGACAAGTCTCGTCGATGTTACAAACATTTCAGGATGTTCTCACTGACATTCCTGGACACACAGATGTCATAGAACATGACATAATTCTTACCGACAATAATCCAATTAGGGTTAGGCCGTATCCTATTCCTATACACTTTCAGTCGCAAGTGGAAAAGGAATTGGATGAAATGATTCAATTAAATATAATTGAACCATCGACTTCACCATATTCTTCTTCCATGGTTATTGTCCGGAAGAAGGATAAGAACATACGAATTTGCGTTGATTATCGCAAATTGAATCAGGTCACAAAGTTCGACGCTGAAACGATGCCTTTGTTAGAAGATCTACTGATTAGACTTTCTAATTCTAGATTCTTCACTAAACTTGACTTGTCTAAAGGTTATTGGCAAGTGCCTTTAGCAGAGCATGCCAAACCTCTTACTGCTTTTTCTACACCTAGGGGTCTATTTCAATGGAATGTTATGCCTTTTGGTCTCATGAACGCCCCTGCCACTTTCGTTCGCATGATGCGTCGAATTCTGTCACATCGTTCGGATGTCATCGCATACTTAGATGACATCTGTCTCTTCAGTGATACCTGGGAAGATCACTATTTGGGTTATATGACTTACTGTCCACTCTACGTGAGAATAATTTGACAGCAAAACCTTCTAAAGCTTTTGTTGGTTTTGGTGAAATCTCTTTCCTGGGTCATCGTGTTGGTCATGGTCTCTTGAAGACAGAAGACCACAATACTTCAAAATACTGAACATCTCTGTTCCTAAAACGAAGAAACAAGTTAGGAGTCTCTTAGGTTTAATTCAATTTTATGGGAGATTTATTCCAAATTTATCTTCGATCATGGCACCTCTATCAACATTGTTGAAGAAAGGTTCGCCTAATCTGGTCCGTTGGTCTGAAGAATGCCAATCTTCACTAGACCAAATCAAGAATATATTTTCTTCTCCTCCCATCTTAAGATTACCTACTCTTGATAGGACTTTTGTTCTTCGGAGTGATGCTTCATCCACTGGGATTGGAGCAGCACTGATGCAAGAATATGCAAATACTCTGCATCCTGTTATGTACATTTCTAGAAAACTAAATGCGGCAGAGAGGAACTACTCGGTTTTAGACCGTGAGTTGTTAGCGATGGTTTGGTCAATTCTAAAGCTACAAAGATTCCTCCTGGGCGCACATTTCATTCTAGAGACTGATCAGAAAGCTCTTACAGCTATTCAGACTAAGAATTTGAAGAGTTCGAGATCCACTCGATATGCTATAGCTCTTCAACCTTTTCACTTCACGGTACGAGCTATCCGTGGTGCGGATAATGTGATGGCTGACATTTTGTCTAGATGCCCACATGACTCCAACTAATACTTCTGTCCTATATTTCTATATATTACAGAGTCATAACACACCTATATTTCTACAATAGATTAGCACATCTGTACTTACTTTATATGTACACACTATCGTGCTTTGTTGTCATCTTCTTCTGTTCGTTTTTTAAAATGATAGAGGAGGACTGAGTAGTTAATATAAGGGCCGTTAGTTTACTAAACAGCCACAATTATTAATAATGTATTGTACCTTATGAAGCATATTAGTTATTAATTAGCATTATATTGCTTGTACTTTCTCAGAATGTCATTGTTGAGCTGAGGACTTACCTTACGAGTTCTAGATTGTGTACTTACCCTCGGAATACCAGAGCATATGTCCTGGATCGTCATGTAGTTTAACTTTACTATGTACTTATGTCATTACATGTCAAAGAATGTACTATTTAAATTTTCCTATCAGATTTGTACATCCATTTTTAAAGACAATATTAGAGTATGCTGTTTAATGATGATTATAGTAACTTGCATACGTATATTGTGTTTACATGCTAACGTGATGTGTGTTGGTGACACCTCCCCGATGTGAATATTTTTTGAGACATATTTATTTTTCTGTTGAGGTATATCCTCACCAGACACTCTATAATTAGCCTATTGTTTGGCAATTTAATTAATTATCAGCGCATAATTCGTGCGTTTTGAGCCGCTTATCGCTTGCTCTTTGATATTGAAAAAAAAAAAATATGTTCCACATTTTTTTTTTATCGGGAGGAGGTGGTGATATGTTGCGTGATAAATTCTCGCAACATCGTTTTATTTCAATATCTGTTTTATAACGCAAGGGCAACAACTGCTTGAAATTTATAGTCACTTTTCTCGGTAAGCATTTGTCTTCTCGCGTTGGTATCGAATGCAGTTAACTTTTGAGCTGTGGTCATTTTTGCGCTGGACTGCGCATGACTTGTCTTGTTTGTTTGGTCGATCGGTTTCCGCCCACCACTAGTGGGAGTGAGCGATTTGGAATGGCGAAAGAGATGCCTCGTTGAAGAGGGGATCTCCGCTTTTTTTTGTTCTGTCAGGGATGTGTAGTCCTCTTATGGATATTTCGTTTAGTCGAGATAATACCTCTAGTGTTTTCCCACATGTCGGGAGGCGTGATATTTCTGTGTATTTCATGAAAGCAAGGTAAATTGACTTTTTCATTAACTCTATCGATTTTGGGTCGTGAGCGATTTCGATTCATAGCCTGTCTCCGAAAGTCGTCGTCACGAGATGTTTTTTCCCAGCTCACATGTCGCTGCATTGTACTGCATCGGTTGATGCATGTACCAAGGACCATTACTTGCTACTTTGTTAAATGAACTAGGTTTAGAAAACCTTTATTATCTAGAGGATATTTTTGAGGACATTATTTATACTTCGGCAGACGTGTCTGTCTTGCTGAAGTCAAACTAAGGAGAGTGAACTGATCTCATACATCTGGTTATCTCCTGGCTGTTATAGAAAAGGATGGAGTTGTTCACCTGACTACATTTACAGCACTTTGAAATATAACATGCATCTGACTCATCATTGTAATGCTGTCTACCGTTTATTGCTGTATTGAATGTTGCTGTGATAATGACTGTTTGATGTGCCTACACATTTGCGTAACCATTTTGTCACTGTGGCGTCCACAATAAATAATGAAGAAAAACGTCAACGGCTGTTTCAAGACTCATTGACTTTATACGTCGTGAGTTTACTGACGTCCTATGTGGATTGCCCTGTTATTGTTGCATGAACATTGTTTTGACTGAACACATCTACACACTACACAAAACCAGACATGCGGATTGTTAATTTTACAAGGTCATTTTAAGATGGGGTACATAATTTTGAGCTCAGCTGGCCACATCAGCTTATCTTGCGTGATGGCGGCAGGAAAAGACTCCTCTGCTCGATTTCTCCCCTGGGCTCTGGAGACACCTCACTGATAGCTAAATGGACCAAGGAGTATGCTGTCCGACTCTGGATTCAGCAAAGCTCTGACCAGGTGCTGCTCAATACCATCAAGACCACGGTCCCTGAAAACAAGAAGGCTGTACCTTCTACTTCATAACTAATTGATACTCTAGTTCTACACTGAGCACAATACATCACAAACATTGAGTTCAGAGCGTTAGGCCAACTGTCAGCTTCATCTGAAATACTTTATACCATTATTAACCTCCTTAATGGTTACTACGCCTCTGCACTTCCAGCATTATTTCTGTCTAATCAATAATCTAGGTGGCAGTGTACTGTTTGGCCATTCCATGCCGTTTTACTTTCCTCCGACACCTTCTGTTCAGGCTGGAGCATTATAGGCTTTACATCATGTTTGCTACTGAACTACACATATATACAGGCATAAATTAACAATTCACATTCAATTTTCATTAAAAGATACTGAATGGTGCAAGCTTACCACAATTCATAGAATAAGCACAGATACTTTGACTAGCAATGAATTCTGGCACAAATACTGGCACATATTCCCAGCTGCTTATGTTCCAGGCTTTTATTTAGCAAAAATATGAGCTGGCTTCAACGCACTGTTGCTTTATCAAGCTTATTTGAACTAGTGGTCTCGAACTAACGCTCCTAAGTGATTATATCAGCGAGTCTGGCCAATGGAGCCACGTTTCGACAAGTGTTTGAAAAAATGTTACCTTCCTACGTCTCCCCTAACAACCAAAGATAGTATTTAAAGTCCGACCAATCGTGTTTAGTCTTATATTTGTTGCGCTCCAATCAATTTGGAGTTTACATGGTAGGCTATTTCCGTACGCAAGGTTTTTCAAACACTTTTTCAATTAAAAAAATTTTATGAGCAGAAATGATTTTCATGCTGTCAGGCATCCCCACTATTTTATTTTGGTTATAACTTGATTAATTCCTATACTAAATTTGCGTAAACCCGTTTTGTTACATATATCCCCTTGACAGCAAGCCCCTAAGGACCCCAAATATACAAATTTAAAAGAGCTAAGTGGCTGCGTTCAAAATATGCAATTTCTTCTACCTCCTGTTTCGAAGATGTGCTGTCTGGGTACTGTAATGTTTTTCATACGTAAACACCATCTATTGTCCATCTTTTCTAATAAGCAGATTTTTCAGGAAATTTAAAAACCTAACTCTGGAGAAGGGGTAGTGAATTTTGGTCACTGTCGATTTGAAATAAAGTTAGTGCATGTGGCCTTAACAACCTGGGGGGTGGGGGTGGGGGGGGGGGAATAAAAAATAGTAGTAATTGTGTATCGCGTTACGCTTGTTGGGGTGGCATTAATAGCGAGACGCGTGTTTAATTTTGCATGCGTTCGTCTTTCTGCCTCTCCCTTCTCTCTATCCTTCTTTATCTGTCTTTTAGTTACGTTACGCCGTGTATAAAAAATATGGAATGAATGAAATATTAAAATTAGGTCATTGTTCAGCTTGCGTATCTCAAATGTTTTTCCAAGAAATACAGCACACGTTTCATTGAAGAAAGCGGGTAATAATACAGTAAGCTTTTACTATCAACGTGAAAGCGTTACAATTTGCAGACGAAGCAGAAAACAAGGGGGATTTCGAGTACATTCCTTGTGACAGCACTGTTATTTTACCATTGCTCATTTCTTTATTAGAATTTATTTGTTAGGCTTTATATTTACCTGATAATTTATATATGTGGATTAGAATATTTCACGACACCTCCCCTCTTAAAACAGACATCCCATGTCATTCCTTTATTCTATATACACATAGATAAATGTAAGTCAACTTGACTTTACTCTGCTGTGGTGCTATCATGGTTTTATGTAGTTGGGTCCAATCAGAGTAGGCACTACTCATGAAATCTGCCTCAGACTTCTACAACCAATAATATATTTCGGTTATGTTACTGAACAGCCGCAAGTGTGAGTGCTTGTCTTAATGCTGCTTCGCAACCCGTATTCACCATTTCTCTTCTCTGAGTCTGCTCACTGACATGTCCCCAGAGCACATTATATTTTTCCCTCACAATGTTACGATAATGAGGAGATAACATATACCTGGTGATAGCAGAGTTTTCGTAGTGGATCCCATAATCTTCTTATTATCCTGTATGAAACATTCGGAATATCCTCAATCAAAGAGGCAACTCAGGGATTCGTTACGTTCCTCCGAAATGTTTACATCCAACAATTTTCTCATCATTCTAGAGAAGACACTAGGCGCATTCTTCAATCCAAATGGCAATCTATTAAACTCATAGTGTCCTTCTGAGGTACTAAAAGCTAGGTATGGTCTAACCTCAGGCTTTACTGGAATCTGATATTATCCTTTACTCAGATCCACTTTTGAGAAATATTTAGCTTTATTTAGTCTGGCAAACAGCTGATTTGTATCCGGCAATGGATCCACCTGTCCTTCTGTAATAGCATTCAGTCTCCTGTAATCTATACAGAGTCTATGTTCTCCAGAGGGCTTCCTTAAGAGTACAACACCGGAACTACATGAGGATTCACTGTGCGAAATAATTCCTTCCTTCAACAGATAGTCTATCTCTTCCTTCAAAGCTTTCTCCTTAGCAAACGGAATCGAATATGGTTTCATACATACAGGTGTGGGGTCTATCAGTTTCATATCATATTCCAATAGGTTTGTATGCCCTGGTCGGTCTGTTAACACCTCTGCATGATTATTTAGAACCTGTTGCACTCTCTCTTTCTGAGTTTTCGTTAAATGTGTACTGATTTTCACCTGGCTGCTGTCTCACAGGGGTGTAATGGATATTCAAATGATGAAAGTGGTTCCTTTTTCATCTCCATGGCGATGGACAAGGTCAACAAGTGTGTCTCTTCCTGATGTTCTCTTTCCAAATATTTCTTCAGGAGATTCACATGATAGATTTTTTCTTTCCCCTTCTTATCTATCTTATAATTTGTTCTAGACACCTTCTCTAAAACTGTATATGGACCCTGCCATCCAATTTGTAACTTATTCTGACTCCCGGGCAAAAGAAGCAGTACTTTCTCTCCCACAGCCAAATTTCTGTCTTTCGCCTTCCTGTTATAATAGGCAGCATGTTTCTTCCTGGCTTGTTTCAAATTTTCATTGGCAAGTTTCCAGCCAGTTTTTTAAACGAGTGGTCAGCTCATTCACATATTGGTAATGGAAGATGTAATGTTTTCCTTTTCCTCTGCCTTTTCATCAGTCCACGTTCTTAACAAAGCTACATATGGACCTTTAATTGTGTGGACCTATTTGTCCATGCACCGGTATGGTCTCTTCCACTCGAAGCTTTATAGTGATGATTTTTCCTCCCAGAATTATCATGCACAAAACGACCGCTACCAATTTTTCTCTTGGGGCTTTCTCCCCACTTAAAATTCTTGATGAGAGATTTCCTCTCTACATCCTCTTCCTCCAGTTTGTTTAAGTCCGATTGAGGGATTTTCGGCTTATCCTGGGGTAAGACATCTGTTTGCACTCTCCGCATAGTGGCCATTGTAAAACAGTTAAGTGAAGCGTGTCCGTGAAAAGGGGCTTCCCATTCCATTTGGTCCACTTTATCAAATCTATTTTTCTTTTTATTATCAGGCCTAATTTTGCCCCGTGGCGTGTCCAGGTCATGATCCATGTTCCCACTTGTGGGTGTTCCCTCATGTGCTATGCTACACCTTTCTACAAAATTCTCAATGTCCCATCTTGCTTTGGGCCAATAATAATTGTGAGCCACCTTTTGAATGATGGTACCTATCTTCTCATGGTCCCCATCTGGTTTCACATGTAGGCTCCTTATTAATTCTGTCCTGTCTCTTTTTGGAAGAACCAGCTGTCCGTGACCATGGGATCTAGTTCCGGCCTTCCTATACATCAACTTGTTTTTCATGTAAAAATCTCCCTTGCCTGGAGTTGTATGACAAGTTGACAATTTTCTGAAACAATGCTTGAGTGTTTTATCCCCAGCCTGTGCCTTCCTCATCTCTTCTGGAGTGGTATCTAACATAATATCCTCCTCCTGTCTTGAGGTCGACCTGACCTGAAGGGTTGCCATATACACAGGTTTCCTTCTGCAACGGTCAGTGTCATGATTGTCCATCTGACAATTCTTACCCCACCTTTTTCCTTGGTTGAAAGATTTTCTTTCATCATATTTCCTTTCATCGAATTGTGGGAATTTATTTTTATTTTCATACCGTGGCCTATCAAACTGGTGCTTACCTTGGTTTTGATCCCTAGGATCAAATTTATTAAAGTTCTGTGGTGCCCTAAAGTTATCCACTTGTTTCTTTTTATTACCTGTTACCTCTGCTTGAGCTGCTTGATACCTTTCAGCAACATTTAGCAACTCACCCAGCCTCTCTGCACCTTGTTCCATGAGAAACTTTCTCAGGTCTGGAGCCATGGACTCTCTTAGCTGCTCTATAAGGACCATTTCCTTAAGATCTTGGGTTTTCCCCAGAGAAGTCCATTTCTCCAAGTATGTCTCTATTCGTGCAGAGAACTGGTGATAGGTTTCACCTGACAGTAGTTTAGCATTCCTAAATTTTTTCCTATAGAATTCTGCATTCTTTTCATACCTTAACAAAAGAGCCTGCTTTAGCATGTCATAATTTTCCTGATCACCTCTGCTCATTTTTGCAAAAACTTCATAAGCTGCCCCACGAAGTCCCAGAGATAACTTTAAGCTCCACCTTTCTCTCTCTAACCCATACGTGGTAGCTAATAGTTCATACCTATTTAGGTAGCTCTCTATATCATCGTCTTTCTCAACAAAATGATCTAAATGAAAATTCATAGCTGAGCTTGAGGCTCCTTGGCTAGCAGTGGCATCAGAGGCAAAGGGACTGGCACCATTTTCAGGAGCATGGCCTTGAAACTCAAACTCCCTTAGTCGTAACTCATGTTCCCTTTGTAATCTTTTATCTTCTGCTTCCCTTTCTGCAGCTAATTTTCTTTCTTCTGCTTCCCTTTCTGCAGCTAATTTCTTCTCTTCCCTTTCTGCAGTCAATCTTCTTTCTTCTGCTTCCCTTTCTGCAGCTAATTTCTTCTCTTCCCTTTCTGCAGTCAATCTTCTTCTTCATCTCTTTCTGCTGCTTCCAATTTCTTAGCCTCAGCCTCAATCTGCAACCTCTTAATTTCTTTTTCAGCCTCTAACTTTCTTTCGGCTTCAAACCTTCTTTCTTCGCGTTCAATAAATTTGTCACATTCCGTAGTGACATAGGCAACCATAACTTGCCCATCTAATCCTAACTCTTTTGCAGTCTGAACAGCAGCAGATCGAAATTTGGCCAGGTCCGCCATTGTCTATCAGGTAAATTTATACAATGTCTAACCAACAATTCAATCTCTAACTATATATCTAATGGACAACACAGGCACCGTGAGCTCAACCTTATTTAATTCCACCCAAGGATACCTTTTAATTCTTATATTCCCTGAAGTGAATTACCCCCAATATTTTTAATAAGGAAAGATTCAAAATCCCAAGAGCGAGCCCCCAATATATGTGGTGAAGTGGGATGTTATAAATATTTATAGGGGACTTAGTGTACTGACTGAGATCAGCTGTGAAGGTATCTATATCTAATAAGAGTAGTGTATTATAGATAACCTTACTTGCTGCCACATATATATATATCTCAGTCAGAATTATTCTGGAATAGTGTGATGACTACGTTGTATGTCTAGGGTATGTGTATGATGAAGTGTAAGTCATAACAACAACAGACAGATAAACAATTTAATTTATTCCACCACACTTGACAACACTGTGACACTCACATACATAAAACACTCTACAAGGATATCTTAAAGGAGTCACTGATAACTTTTCAAATAACAATATGTATTCATTGCTGTCATGAATGTATATGTGTCCTGATTCAAATACAAAGGAACCAGGAATCACAATCAATTTTAATTACAAGTTATATGTACAGAATTTATCAATATGAATATTGTAGTGACATATATTATTAAAAGTATCCTATGTGTGTCAGTTGTGTAGTAGTAATATGAAGTAATACTGGTTTTGTTTTGTTCAAGCTCTGTTGGTATTTGTCATCATGACTTCAATAGTTTGTCTTTATTGGAACTAGTATTGGAGATGTTCTCAGTTCCTGATATTAAAACAATTAAATTCCCCTCTTAATGTTATTTTTACAATGTCATTTTAAGATGGGGGTACATAATGTTGAGCTCAGCTGGCCACATCAGCTTATCTTGCGTGATGGCGGCAGGAAAAGACTCCTCTGCTCGATTTCTCCCCTGGGCTCTGGAGACACCTCACTGATAGCTAAATGGACCAAGGAGTATGCTGTCCGACTCTGGATTCAGCAAAGCTCTGACCAGGTGCTGCTCAATACCATCAAGACCACGGTCCCTGAAAACAAGAAGGATGTACCTTCTACTTCATAACTAATTGATACTCTCTTTCTACACTGAGCACAATACATCACAAACATTGAGTTCAGAGCGTTAGGCCAACTGTCAGCTTCATCTGAAATACTTTATACCAGTATTAACCTCCTTAATGGTTACTACGCCTCTGCAATTCCAGCATTATTTCTTTCTAGTCAATCATCTAGGTGTCAGTGTACTGTTTGGCCATTCCATGCCGTTTTACTTTCCTCCGACACCTTCTGTTCAGGCTGGAGCATTATAGGCTTTACATCATGTTTGCAACTGAACTACACATATATACAGGCATAAATTAACAATTCACATTCAATTTTCATTAAAAGATACTGAATGTTTCAAGCTTACCACAATTCATAGAATAAACACAGATACGTTGACTAGCAATGAATTCTGGCACAAATACTGGCACAAATTCCCATCTGCTTATGTTCCAGGCTTTTATTTAGCAAAAATATGAGCTGGCTTCAACGCACTGTTGCTTTATCAAGCTTATTTGAACTAGTGGTCTCGAACTAACGCTCCTAAGTGATTATATCAGCGAGTCTGGCCAATGGAGCCACGTTTCGACAAGTGTTTGAAAAAATTTTACCTTCCTACGTCTCCCCTAACAACCAAAGATAGTATTTATAGTCCGACCAATCGTGTTTAGTCTTATATTTGTTGCGCTCCAATCAATTTGGAGTTTACATGGTAGGCTATTTCCGTACGCAAGGTTTTTTCAAACACGTTATAAAAAAATTTTATGAGCAGAAATGATTTCATGCTGTCAGGCATCCCCACTATTTTATTTTGGTTATAACTTGTTAATTCCTAGACTATTTGCGTAACGTTTTACATATTCTTTGTCAGCAAGCCCTAAGAAACCCAAATATACAAATTTAAAAGAGCTAAGTGGCTGCGTTCAAAATATGCAATTTCTTCTACCTCCTGTTTCGAAGATGTGCTGTCTGGGTACTGTAATGTTTTCAAACGTAAACCCATCTATTGTCATCTTTTCTAATAAGAGTTTTTCAGGATTTAAAAACCTAACTCTGGGAAGGGTAGTGAATTTTGTCACTGTCGATTTGAAATAAAGTTAGTGCATGTGGCCTTACACGCGTGATAGTAGTAATTGTGTATCGCGTTACGCTTGTTGGGGTGGCATTAATAGCGAGACGCGTGTTTAAGTTTGCATGCGTTCGGCTTTCTGCCTCTCCCTTCTCTCTATCCTGCTTTATCTGTCTTTAGTTACGCCGTGTATAAAATGGAATGAATGAAATATTAAAATTAGGTCATTGTTCAGCTTGCGTATCTCAAATGTTTTTCCAAGAAATACAGCACACATTTCATTGAAGAAAGCGGGTAATAATACAGTAGGCTTTTACTATCAACGTGAAAGCGTTACAATTTGCAGACGAAGCAGAAAACAAGGGGGATTTCGAGTACATTCCTTGTGACAGCACTGTTATTTTACCATTGCTCTTTTCTTTATTAGAATTTATTTGTTAGGCTTTACATTTACCTTTTAATTTATATATGTGGATTAGAATATTTCACGACACCATGCTAGTGGCCATTGCCTATCAAACAGGGAACAGATTGTCAAGCGAGCAGAGGAAAGGTTCAACCTATATTCTACTGCCAAGTTAAGTTCTCGTTCGGCACCTGAAAGCTCAACTACAGAACTTTAAAAGAACTATATAATGACAGTGAATAAAACTGGGACAAATATTTAATAGTTCCACAAGTGACAAAGTAGAAACAAACATTAATAAAAGGATATGATTTAAAACAACAACCTAGTGGTACTACCAGTATTATCTTAAAGAAGGAGAACACTACAGACGTATAGTAGAATAATATTTTATTTATGGACAGATGAGCTACTGTGCTATTTGACTGATGTAAATGAATTATTTTGATTTCACTTTTAAATTGTCAGTCCTGATTACAAATAAATTTGAATCAGGATAATAAAACTGTAAAAAATCCATATTTACCACACAAAATTCAACCACAGTCTTTTAATAAGATAGCCTTTTAGAGTGTCGTTTGTATGTATTGTGGTAGTACTGTGTGCTGTTGTGAATAATAAACTATTTGTTTGTATGTTTGTTGATTATTGTACATTACACTCTACATTCATAACCCTAGACACAACACGAAGTCATTTAATATACTAATATAAATACATTTTGAATGAGATAAAAGGTGGTAGTGGAAAGGTACCCTGAAAAGTTCACAATATTATTGTGTATATTCAGGGACCTTCATAGCTAATCTCATTTAATACAAATATAATAATACCTACAACAATTCATAACATCAAATCCACCACAATGAGCTTAAAAATAGCTATGATAATAAGATCAAAGTACTTCAACTGGAATTAACACAGTTGAGAGCACAAGCTGCTCAAGTCGAAGGTCTTGAGGCCCAGGTGGCCCGACTTCAACAACAGATAGCAGAGGTGCAAAGGAAAAGATTAAGGAAAATGGCACGACAGATAAGGGAAAGCAAAGAAAAGGATGTAGAAAAGAGAGTAGAGGAGTTATCGTTTAAGAAAGAGGAAATGACTGATATTGAGAAATTACTCATGGAGGAGAAGAGTAAGGTTTTAACATCTAATGACTTAATTAAGAAACAAACCGAAGACATCTCACTTAGAAATGCTGAGATTAATGATCTAAGAAAAAGAGTGGATGCATTAGTAGATGTTGTTTTAGGCATCAAGGGGTTGTCTACTGTCAATATTGACAATAGTAGACAGAAGGTTGTTTATCACCAAGTAAAACAAGCAAGGAGTCAGCTCTTTACACTATTTGCTGAGTCGAAAATCGAGCATGGTGGACGTAAATCCTTACGTGGCAAATACAATTTTCCACGTACTACTGCTGCTAACATTACTGACTCTTGGCGTCAGGCCAGCAAAGATAATTCTACGTTATCATTCAGTTCGGCAGATTACAAAAAAAATGGAGATAACTGTCAATTTAAAGTTCAAAAGACCAACCATTATTCTGGTTATGGAAATTCTGACAAACTGATAATAAGGGACAAAGCTATTAGTAATACTTGTGCCCAAAATGTTGATAACCATAAGGATTTTGTTATCACTAGTACTGAGCAATTTGGTAAGCATATTGTCACAAAGGAGAATAGAAACAGTTTGGGTGAGAGAAATAACTACATTAAAGGTTATCAGCCTTATAATGATGGTTCTAGAACACAACAAAATCCATCGGTTAGATATTTTTATAAAAGGAGAAATACTAATCATAATAATGTTGCACAACAAAAGAACAAACTTGGTTATAAACAAGGTAACAATAAGAGTATTGTTTCAAATACTACTGCTTGTTATGCTTTTTGAGTTCGAGAGAATATCTCGTTGTGTGTAAGTAGGATTTTATTTCAGCCTACTGCTGTGATGACCTTCATTTTCGGTCAGGATGTTCTTATCCTTTGTGTTATCGGCTATGTGACGAGGAAATGATGGCATCATATAGAAACCAGACGTTTTCACTGCCACAAGTTTGGGTAAATGTAAGACTAACTTTCCGTTTTACTTCAATAGATCTAACAAGTTGATTAAAATAGAAATTTTCATTTGTATTTTCCCACAGCATTCGGCTTTGCGTTAAGAATCTTCGCGGCGAAGTTATTTTCCGCTGTGAGAGGAATGTAGGTCAACCTACGACCATGTGTCTATTCAAGCGCAGCCAAGCCAGCCTGTTTACCCAGTATTGTATGACGTTACCCCGTGCGGTGTAAAGAATACTATCAAGGACCCCGGAGTTGTGACCTATTTATTTTTTTTCTTTAGGAGTTGGTTTAAGATTGTTACAGTGTTTTTTACACTTAATTTATTTTCTGGATAATAAATTATTGTATTGCATAGTAGCATACATTATATAATGTCTTAGTGCGTATTGTGTATGTTCATATGTATGCACTGTTGTAACTCTATGTTATGGTTTTCATGATTGTTTTGTGGATAAACATTATATGTATTATGATTGCAATGAAATTGTATCATATCACTTTGTAGTGACTTATCTTTAATTTTTGTAATGAGATTGTGGATTTGTGGTATTTTCATACGCTAGTCGGAAGACTATTCCACTTAGACCATATTATGTTTGACCATAGGTGCTCCGTTGTAAAGTTTGAAGCTATGATAGTTGATACATCAAACATTGATATGTTTTAGCAACTTTGGTTTTTAGGATAATTTTGTACTTGATGAGATTGCCAGCCCTATGCACAAACTCATTAGCGAGGAATATGCGTTAGTTGCTTCAGGGAGTCTTGTTATTAATTAAATTTATTTTTTTCTTTTCTTATATTCTGGTGCTATGTCTAATTAATATATTTCCATATACAGAGGTTGTATGCAGTAACTATTGTGTTGTGAAATGTAATTTTGAAACTAAACTTGTATGTGTTATTTATGATTTTGTATTTGTATTTGAAAACATATTTTGAAACGTTGGTTTCTGGTTTTTTTTTTTTTTTGCCATGTGCTTTTTTCTGCTGAATTCTGTTTAAACTAGTATGCGTTTATTATGAGTCTACTTAAGAATGGGAATTCTTTTTGTTAGATGTCATTCATTTGGTTAAAGATGATTTCATTTAAAATAATATTTTTATTTAACTTAGCTTTAAGAAACTGTTTTGTATTGTAATTTTTTTAGGGAAATGTATTTTTCGTTGACATTGTTATATTTTTTCTGCGCCAAAGCGCTTAATAAGGTGTAATAATATATGTTGATATTTCCGAATTTGAAATAGTAATATTTTTTTTTTGGGATTGTGATATTTTTATATATCGCACTTTTTTGTGTGTGATGCCTGTGATAAGTCATTTTAGTTATGAATAAGTTTTGTAATTTGGCTAAATTGTTTATTATGCGTTATTTAGTTGGATAGTTGTTGGGATGTATTGTTGTCGTCTTTCATTCATCTTTTGAATTTCCTTCTTCCTTTTCGGATGATTCTTCGTTTCACTCTATTTCTTTGGAAGCGGTCTATGCTTTGGTTATGCTTCCATGTTTCATCTGGATGTTACTTGATACTATTTGTATACGTTTACTTCTTACACTTCTTATACTTCCATCCTTTGTATTGTTTGTATTGTAATATGGATTAGTATATGTAACTATTGGTGACAGTTCTATTTATTTCATGCAAGAAATTGATTTGCTTAATTGTTACTATTAGGTATTATGGATCTTTCTTCCTATTTCGATTTCATTGACTTTACTTTCTATTTATTGTATCCTTCTTGGTCTACAGTAATCATACTTAACTTTGTTTGTAAATGATTATTTCGGTGTATTTAGCAGATTATTATGGGTAATTAGTTTATTGTACACTTGCTTTATTATTTGGTGATGTATTATTTTGACCTTATCATAAAACTATTGTTGTAAGCATATATTAGAGCTTAGCTGACCCCTCATTATTCGTTGATGTAGTTTTTTCAAAAAAAGATAAATCATTTTTTTCTCTGGAGGGGGTGGTAGTCTGTTACGGTCAAATTGAAGTGATCCGTACTATGCTGATTGTACAGTGTAAATTCAGGGTTGTGGCACTTGTTGGCTTGTTTGATAGTGAGTTATTTAAACATTTATATGCTAGAAAACAGAGAGTACAGAAAGCGTGTGAGCGCTAGTTATTTAGTTATTCTGTACTGGTTTCGTGCTGTAGTAAATAGCTCACGGCTAGTCCGTGAACAGCCGAGTCCGGTGACTGTTTTAGCGGGAGATGTGTGATCCCGTGGCAGTCTGAGGGGAGTCTAAGTTTGGGCGTTGACTGGATAGTCAGCCCTGTGTCTTGGGTGTGTTCCCAGGGTAGTGTTCGGGAAAGATGTTGATTATTTTCGAGGTGTACCTGTGGATTTTGGTACAGGCATCATTGCCTATTATTTGCCTATTTATTTGTGATTATCTGCAGATAAGAGAACTTTATTTAATGAGATGTTCCTAAGGTCTTGGAGAGTAGGCGAGATTATTGCAAACTACCGGGTGTGCAGTCTTATGGGAAATCGCTAAGATGTAATGTATTTGGAGGTCTTATAACTATCAGTACTGCGATTGCCAGCAGTCTTCTTGATGGATTAATAGCGCTAAGATGTAATGTATTTGGAGACCTTATAACTATCAGTACTGCGATTGCCAGCAGCTTCTTGGTGGATTAACTGGCGCTAAGATGTAATGTATTTGAGGCCAAATAATTATTAGTACTGCGATTGTCAGCAGTCGTTCTGGTGGATTTACTGATGTAACATTAGAACTGCGATATAAACAGGGTTTACATCATACTGGAGAGCTATGACATTTTTGCGCAATTGATTCTTATTGGATTTGTATATGTTGTTGTACCTGTGTAGTGTATCGTACCGGATTGATGTTGCTGTGTGAATAAATTATGTGCTGTCAATTGGAAATGAACACTAGTCTGATTCGTTGATCTATGCTTGACAGTACATGGTGAGTGACTGTGTCCTCCATACCACTCACTACAGACTTTATACACAGTAACAGTTCAGTCCTAACCCATTTATCGTCTGCTCTGTGTGGCGCATGCGCATGTACTACAACAGTCTAATCACTTCAACAGAGATATACGCTACCAAATATATATTAACAGTACCAATTACCCTGGGATATCTTTATCAGCATTGTTAACTGAGCCTTACTTTATCACTGGTTTGGGAAAGGAAAATATTATGCCATCAAGGAGGTTAAGTAAATTTGTTTTTAGCTCCATGCCTTTGCATGACACTATTTGACCTGTTTGAAATTTTCATATTTGCAGCTCAGAATCACCTGACTTTGTTTACGATCCTACGCCTAAGACAAAACACAGGATCAAGAAATATAATGGGGCTGTAAAAGCTTCAGATTTTGCCAGACATGAAACGACTAGTGTAGATCTACATGCGGCATGAGAAGAACCAAAGAGATGTGGAGAATAAAAATAGTGTGTGTTTGTATGTATGTGTGTGGTCCTGTCCGTCAGACAGAGAGTGCGAGTCTCTGTATGCAAGTTATGAAAGTAAGAATATTTTCCTTCTATGTTTTGATGAGAATAAGAATTATTAATTTCCATCATTTAAAAGGTAGCAAAAAATGTTATTTCATTCTGTTATCAACATCATCATTGTGACGATATTCTAAATACAATATCTAAATTAGAATATAACATTAAAGTACATAAAGTCTAAAATAGGATAGAACTAAAAATTTGGGAGAGAATAGCGTCTTCACCCACGCCAGCGCATTAGTTTAATAACGCCTTATGGCCGAATAACATGTACCCAATGCTTCTAAGTAACCTTGAAAAAAAAAATGTAACATTTTTCCAAGTTCAAACAAATATTTGCCTAGGAGACAGAAGTATATAGGAAAACGGGGGAAGAGAAGGATAGATGGCCCAATGCTAATTCGTTTCGCGTTGATTTCAAACTAAAAGCCAACCGCAACGCAGTGGCAAGACTTGCCTAGGGCGATTTTCACAATACGATGAAAAAGAAAAAAATATGTAATTCTGAACCAAGGTACCTAGGGCCATAAAAGTTATATATTCGTGTGCCTTGGGACTTTCTGAGCAAAAATATGTTATCAATTACACAAATAGTCCACTAAATGACCAAATTATAGCCATAATACTATAGAGGATCCGACAGACTGTCAGGACAAATCATGCCTGCTTATTTTTTATTATGGCATATTTTGAAAACAACTTTTGGGAAAGAAGGTACGGGGAATAGGATTGGATAGTATTTAAAGCAAGGCGAAATATTATTGGCTGACCTAAATATACAAATATAGTTGGTAGTAGTAACGCATAGTGGTTTGAGATATATTTTTTTTAAAGTTCATTCAAAAATAAGAGATGCTTGGTCCCATTGGCCAAAGCTTTTTACATTATAGGAAAAGTAGGCTGCTCGATGCCATTTTTTTCAAAATATTCTGAGGAGCAAGCAGCGATGAGCAGACTTGTGCTTTGTTTAAAATACTAATAACAGAAAGCAGTCTGGACAGGGGCAGTGCTGAAAGTGTGCCATATTCTATTGCCTATTCATCGTTACTTGTTTATATTTCCTTGATATGTGGTAAGATTGATTTTATTGACGTTTTAATTAAAAAAGGGTTGTGTGTAAGAAAAGGCCATATAAAAAGATTGTAATTAAATGGTTCCATGGCGGACTTAGGCATGGCCTAGATGTTGATCCATCATATAATGGACTATCCAAGAAGTTTAGAACTACAGGACTATATATATGATGGTCATACAGGAACATTACACCTATCTTATTGCATTGAAAAGATTACTGCTGGAATGACAGAGGCGTAGCAGCCATTAGGGAAAAGAAAAGAAAACTGATACAATTTGTTCCATCAAACTAGAGTGGAGAAGCTAGGTTTGTCAGAGAGAGCTGACCAAGTTCTTTATGTTGAATGTATTATTATATGTAACTTTGGAGGAATTAGTTTGATATTAAGACAGAAACACAACTTGCATTTACAAGGGTTTCTGCTGGCACTTGTCGGGTGCTGGTAATTGCTGATTGAGAAATTCTGCACGATTTCTAAGAGTCTCTGGTACCTGCTTATAGTAAAGAAGTTCAAGACCAGAGGAGACTGAGGTGTTTGGCCAAACCAACTACAACTGCTGTGATTCCAGGGTCCAGATAAGTCTTAGTATCTGGCCTGGGACAACTTATCAGTGACTAAAGAAAATCTCCTGTGTATACATAAACATTCCTCCCAAAGAATAAAATAAACAATCCTAGTGAAACAAAAGAACTTTGGGATGATGACAATCCCCAACCTGCCTCCAAGTACCAGTTAGTTAAAATAGAGTAATTAACATCAAATTGAAATTTTGTGACAATGTACTTTGGACATATTGTCTGTTGTATGTAAATATATATATATATATATATATATATATATATATATATATATATATATATATATATATATATATATATATATATATATATATATACATACATACATACATACATACTATATATATATATATATATATATATATATATATATATATATATATATATATATATATAATTCTCATTGAGAGGTAGTCCTGACCAAAACAACTTTAGGCTCAGGACCAATAAAGTTTAACAAAAGAAATTCTAAATATAAAATGTAACAACTGGAGTTAGTTGAGTTTATCATAGTACTTAGTATATGTATGTGTATGTTTTTGTATTGAGGTTCTTTAACATCACTCTTACCTTACCCTAGACACTAAACATAGCTCTCAATCATACTAGGCCAAAATATAACTTAAAGTGAGATCGTAGGTGGTATCAGCAAGGTACTCTGAAACACAGTTATCAATTGTCTACATCAGGGACCTTCACAGATTGACCTCACTCAAGTACAACCTCACCATACACCAACCTTCTTAACATCAAAACCCACCACAATCATCATCTGATATTTTGTTCTCTGTGAGTAGGAGAAGATGTATGTGTGTCTTTGAGTCAGTAAGTGAATGAGTGATTTTGTCAACCATTGGCTTTGGGTGACTCTTCCAAGACCATAGTTGTTAACTGAACATGAGTGATGTTGTCAAACATTGGTTTTGGGTGACTCTTCCAAGGTCATAGTTGTTAATTAAACATGAATGATGTTGTCAACCATTCGTTTTTGGGTGACTCTTCCAAGATCATAGTTGTCAACTGAACATGATTGATGTTGTCAACTATTGGTTTTGGGTGACTCTTCCAAGATCGTAGTTAATTGTGCATTTCATGTGCATTCACTCGAGCCAAGAGTATTTTTCCACAGCCAATATTTGTATAGTTTCTGGTAGAAAAATTTCTCATTGTCATTTATGTTACGTAATTGTAGTTCAAAATTGTACTTAATTTTGTTTGATGATGGATTGACTCATTCATTACCTTTGACCTCCCTGTAGAGCACAGCTATTATCTTTGACCTCCCCATGGAGCACAGGCCTTTAACAAACACGTGCCAGACCTTGCTGTCCTGTGCAATCCTTTGAGGCTTCATCCATGTCTAATTCCTTTCTCCATGTGTTTGTTAGTCTCCTACTAATACCTATTACCCTGGGGGGTTCCAGAGCAGGGATTGCCTTGTAATGGTTTTTTCTCAATATGTGTTCGATCCAATACCAACGTCTTCTCCTCACAACTTATTCCACTGGCATTTGTCTGGTTCTTGGGACAACAATTTTACTTGGATGTTCCATTATTTGTAGAATTTTCTTTTCAACAAATGATACAGAATTGCTAGTTTAGAGTAAATGGTTAGAGATTTGATTTGTGAACAGTTTATCAGCTGTTATAGTTTTGTTTGTACATTATGTTGCTTTGCTTTATTCTACCACTCTAATCATTCAGTGTCATGAGAACATCCTGTGATATTCTTGAGTGCTTTGCGTGTTCTATTACATGGTGTATCTCTCTCCTCTGAGAGTTTCAGCCACTTCCCCCAATGCATCATTCTTTCTCTTTGCGCTAATTTCTTTGGTAAGTACGAGTATATTGATTATCAGACAGTGATTTGTCAGTTTTCATTCTGACCAAAGTTGAAACCATTTCATTTGTTTTTGCTATATGCATTCCAATGAAGATGTATTAGGTGCCATCCGAAAGTCCTCAATAGGGCAGCAGGGAGCATTAACTGGACATAGCTTGGACTAGCGCCCCTAAATGGTGCTAAAGACTTCGTTTTAAGAAACCTAAACAAGACTGGACTCCAGCTGCAGGAGCTTCTCGTGCTCTGGATTTATATATTGCCAATACTTTACATATTCCAATACTTTACATGACATTGACCAGCTCACTCTGCACCGTCTCCGCCGATCTAACCTCACGTTTTCTAAATGGCGGGCATTGTCATGCCTTAAAAACCATGATGATATTGTTATTAAGCCAGCAGACAAAGGTGGTGCTGTGGTTGTTTGCCGTAATGACTTATACATTCATGAAGGAGATACACAGCTAGGTGACACCACTTTTTACTCATCTCGTTCTGGTGATGCTACAGTCCTGAATAATCTAACTTTTATGAGACTATCCATGGCCTTGTGTTGCGTAGCAAATATGTTGTTGCCTGGTATTTACGTTGTTGGATAAATGTTTCGTGGATCATTATTTGCCACACAAGGTTGAGGGTGTCATATTTCTTCTACTTGCCAAAGGTAAGGTAATGCTGGCACATGAAGCGTGGTGTATCACCCTCAGACACCAGGGATGATAAAGGCGTAATTTTATGGTGTCTTTAGTCTGGTATGTATGAATGATGTGAGTGTGGAGTTCAACAGCTACAGTTTCAAACAGGGACGTCACATCGACTCATAACGTAAAAAGTCAAGGAATCTTTAAACAGCAAGTGACGTTTTCATAATGTATTGTGGACGCCACAATGACGAGGTGCATAAACATTAATATGCAGATACATTACGTGTACGGTAGAACAGTCATCATTACATTGACATAGTCAGCACAACACTGGATAGCAGACAGCATCATAATAATGGTGAATCATATGAATATCAGTACATCATAACCAGCTGTACATGTAGTCAGGGGAAACCTCCATCCCTTTCCATAACAGCCAGAAGATATCCGTAGGAGATCAAATCCACTCTCCTTTATCTGATCTCAGCAAGACAAGCATATCTTCTGAAGTACCTAACAATGTCCTCAAAGTTCCTTTAGTCAACAAAGGTATCAAACCTAGATCGAGCAGCAGAGTTCAACAAGTAAATAGTCCTTAGGACATGCATCAACCCGATGCATAACAATGTACGTGATTCGTGAGAAACTTCTCATAACGTAGGCTCTTCAATAAGCAGGCTACAAACAATGTCAATCTCGAAAGATGGCGATAATGTTATTCAAAATGTCATTACCTTTTCTTCAGGAAATAAACTACATAACTCACACGCCTCCAGGCGCTTCGAATCACAAGAGAGATATCATCTCAAATGAACAAACAATGTATAGAGGACTCCATTTCATGATAGAATAAGCACAAACGCTGCCAAAACAGTCGTCTTGCTCTCGAACTAATATGCCACAGACTGCTCCAGACTGCCCGGGTGGAAACCCGTTCAAAAACTTTAGACATGCGCAGAAACGCGCGATTCGAATACAGTTCAGATAATATACGAAGATAGTACCTTCTCGATCGAGCCTTAAAAGGATAGGAATCGGAAACATTGCAAGTTGCCAAATGTTATCAAGAAAAGTGGGCCCGAGCGCTCCATACATGGACATGACTTAAGATCGCTCCATATATGGACATGACTTAAGATCGCTCAAACAAACTTATCGGCAACCGAACGCCAACAAGAAACCAAAACTGTTGTAAGTAAAAGTGACATACAATTACACGAGTTATTTCCCTTTGCATAAGAAAAATATAAAGTACACAGAATACGTTGCGACATTCTTGCGCAACATATTACCGCAACCTCCCGATAAAAAAAAATGTGCAACTTTTTTCTTCTTTTTAAATATCCAAGAGCAAAGCGAAAAGCGGCTCAACAACGCACGAATTATGCGCGGATAAATAACTAAACTGCCTAACCTGAGGCTAAATTGACACATAGAGTGTCTGGTGAGAATATATCTCAACAGAAAAAAAATACATATCGGGGAGGTGCCACCAACACACACTACGTTAGCATGTAAGTACAATATACATATGCACGTGTAATACAATCATTATCAAATAGCGGTGTCATATTCTAATACCGCTTTAAAATGGATGTACACATCTGATAGAAAATATTAAATAGTACATGTAATATTATCAGTACATAATGAAATTACAATACATGAAGATGCAGGAAACATCTCCTGTCGTTCCAAAGGTAAGTCCACAATTTAGAACTCTTCATGCTTGACAACAGTACGGTAACTTCTCAGATCATCAATGACATACTGAGAAAATACAAACAATATAATTCTATGTAACAACTATTATGTTTCATAATACACAATACATTATTATTAATAATAACTGTGGCCGAGTGAATTTTCGGCCCTTTTATTGTCTACTCAGCCTTCCTTTGTTATTAAAGAAGGTAACAGAACAAGATGAAAACAAAGCACAATATTATGTGTTCACATAAAGTGCTAATGTATTGTAGCAATATAGGTGTGTTATGACTCTGTAGTATATCTAGAAATATAGGACAGAAGTATTAGTTGGAATCATGTGGGCATCTAGACAGAATGTCAGCCATCACATTATCCGAACCACGGATAGCTCGTACCGTGAAGTGAAAAGG
Organism: Oreohelix idahoensis; assembly: GCA_024509875.1. NCBI lineage: Eukaryota > Metazoa > Mollusca > Gastropoda > Stylommatophora > Oreohelicidae > Oreohelix > Oreohelix idahoensis. The sequence goes on from JAMPIV010019151.1 coordinate 174,625, forward strand.
TTGAAGAGCAATAGCATATCGAGTGGATCTCGAACTCTTCAAGTTCTTAGTCTGAATAGCTGTAAGAGCCTTTTGATCAGTTTCTAGAATGAAATGTGCGCCCAGGAGGAATCTTTGTAGTTTGAGAATTGCCCAAACCATAGCCAACAATTCACGGTCTAAAACCGAGTAGTTCCTCTCTGCCGCATTTAGTTTTCTAGAAATGTACATAACAGGATGCAGAGTTTCTGAATATTCCTGCATAAGTGCTGCTCCGATCCCAGTGGATGAAGCATCACTTTGAAGAACAAAAGTCCTATCAAGAGTAGGTAATCTTAGGATGGGAGGAGATGAAAATATATTCTTAATCTGGTCTAAGGAAGATTGACATTCTTGAGACCAACGAACCAGATTAGACGATCCTTTCCTCAACAACGTTGAGAGAGGTGCCATGATCGAAGATAGATTCGGAATGAATCTCCCATAAAATTGAATTAAACCTAAGAGACTACGGACTTGTTTCTTCGTCTTAGGTACAGAGATGTTCAATATTTTCGAAGTATTGTGGTCTTCTGTCTTCAACAGACCATGACCAACACGATGACCCAGGAAAGAGATTTCACCAAAACCAATATAGGCTTTAGAAGGTTTTGCTGTCAAATTATACTCACGTAGAGTGGACAGTAAGTCATATAAATCCAAATAGTGATCTTCCCAGGTATCACTGAAGAGACAGATGTCATCTAAGTATGCGATGACACCCGAACGATGTGACAGAATTCGACGCATCATGCGAACGAAAGTAGCAGGGGCGTTCATAAGACCGAAAGGCATAACATTCCATTGAAATAGACCCCCAGGTGTTGAGAAAGCAGTAAGAGGTTTGGCATGATCTGCTAAAGGCACTTGCCAATAACCTTTAGATAAGTCAAGTTTAGTGAAGAATCTAGAATTAGAAAGTCTAATAAGTAGATCTTCTAGTAAAGGCATCGGTTCAGCATCGAACTTTGTGACTTGATTCAATTTGCGATAATCAACGCAAATTCGTATGTTCTTGTCTTTCTTCCGGACAATAACCATGGAAGAAGAATATGGTGAAGTCGATGGTTCAATTATGTTCAATTGAATCATTTCATCCAATTCCTTTTCCACTTGTGACTGGAAGTGTATAGGGATAGGATAAGGTCTAACCCTAATTGGATTATTGTCGGTAAGAATTATGTCATGTTCTATGACATGCGTGTGTCCAGGGATGTCAGTTAGAACATCCTGAAATGTCTGTAACATCGACGAGGCTTGTCGATGTTCCTCAACGGAAAGATTAGGAGAAATGGAAACGTTTTTCCAAGATTCCATGGAATGTAGTGGAACCACCGGAAGAGGAAGATTGACATCAGAAAAAACAGATTCATCATCCTGTATGACAGACAGGGATGAGTAATGACCATGAGGTACAGAAGAATCGTCCGTTGCCTGGAAAATAGGCAGCAAATAGTCTGGGCACTCATGAAATTCCGTCAGCATGTTGATATGAAAAGTTTTATGCTTTCCATCAATATCGACCACATAGTCAACATCGGAAATTCGTGAGACTATTGCATATGGACCTTTCCATGCAATAAGAAGTCTATTTTCCCTACTGGGGAGTAGGACGAATGCTTTGTCACCTGGACAAAGTTGTCGTAGACATGTATTCTTATTAGCAAACTGCCTTGCCTTTTCTTTAGCAATTTCTGATGAAGCAGTTGCCAGTTTGCATGCCTCAATGATCCTTTGTCTAATCGCAATGACATACTCATATGAGGATTGACTGTCATCGCTAATATCATCGGCAGTGATGAGATCGTGTAGTAAAGACATAGGGCCGCGCGGACGAGCGCCAAAGACAAGTTCAAAGGGAGAAAATCCTGTGTGTTCGTTTGGGACCTCTCTGTAAGCAAAGAGAGCCGCGGGTAAAACCCTGTCTCAATCTTGAGGATGATCTTCAGTTATCTTACCAAGCAAAGTCTTGAGTGTTCTATTCAAATTCTCAACTAACCCATTAGACATTGGATGATAGATACTACTGAGAGATCTTTTAATATGTAAGGTAGACATCACTTGTGACATAGTGTCAGATATGAGTTGAGTGCCATGGTCTGACAATATTTCTCCGGGGAACCCCAAGCGAGAAAATATCAGCCAAAGAGCATCTGCGATATCGGTGGTACATATGCTCTTAAGAGGGATAGCCTCTGGCCAACGTGTGCACATATCGACACATGTAAGGATAAACTGATGTCCTCTGGCCGACTTGATCTTAAAAGGGCCAATAATATCTATGGCCATTTTCTGAAACGGCCGAATAGGGATATCAGCAGCCTGGATAGGCGCAGCATGTCATGGTCCTCTAGATTTGACCTCCTGACATACCTTACATGATTGGCAGTAGATACGAATGTCCTTGTTAACGAAAGGCCAAAAGAAAGCCGCAAGGACTCTCGACTTCGTACGGGAAAATCCCATATGTCCAGCACATTGCGAGTCATGAGCATGTTGCAATATTTGTACTCTCATACTCTTGGGAACAAGAATTTGCGAATGTGCCGACGTAGTCGAGTCTTGTACCATACGTACAAGTACGCCGTTTCTTATTGCAATCCAAGATTTTTTTTTGTGTATTCTGATTTGGATCACCTTTCTTCGCAAGAATGAAGAATTTTTTTAGAGAAGGATCTTCTTCTTGTAATTTTATGAAAGAGTCCCGGGTAATAACCAAGTGACTATCTTGGCTATGAACTTCACTATTTCTATTCAATGAAGTTTGGGGTCTTTGTAGAGCTTGTGCTCTTGTAACCACTGCATTGGTAGCTTGCATATTATGATCTTCCCAAGCAGCAATCTGCTGTGGGGTACATTCCCTAACTCCGTGAATACGACCAATAATAAGGTCCGCAATAGGATTAGGTAAGAGACAGGCGTGCACATCTCCCGTAAAGAAAAGAGTGGCAATGTGAATTAAAGCAGTAGGATATATCTCTAGAGTGCCGATAAATGTGACAGATTTGATAACCTTTCCTGTAGCACAGGATGGATCTACAAGCGATTGTCTAACACCAATAGTGGTGCATCCGGAATCGAAAAGTAGCGAGACCGGAGTATTATTAACAAGACCCTTATGAAGGATTAGAGAACCTCTCCCGTCATGCGCAACTGCAGCAGGCAGAGCGGGAAGAGGGTGACCACAACTCAAAGTAGTTATGGTAGTCGGTTCAAACAAAGTACTGCATTGGGGGCATTTGTTTGCTCTTCCAAAGTCAAAAGTAGAACAAGTGACAGCGTCAGAGTTTTTATTATCAACAACCTGATTACCGGCTCCCTGAGATTCTTGTTGTACAGAGTTAGCCTGCTGATATTTCTTTTTTTGTGTGTTGAGATCTACCGCGACTATTATTACCTCTGAAGCCATCAGAGTTATTATTATCTCTGAAGTTATTAGTGTCTCTATTGTAACTGTTATCCTGTTTTGAACCCCAGTTTCCATGATTATTATCATGTCCACATTGATGCGAACATCTATTTGTTTGGTTTTGAGGTCTTCGCGAGGAATAGCCTCTGTTACCATATCCCCTTCTAAAATGCCTACAATTATTAGGTTGGAAGTAACGAGGACTGTCAGCTTGTCTCCAATTCTGTGAAGAAGAATCACCTTGAAATTGATTGCCATAATTCTGAGCATAATTACGGTTAGTCTTACTTACTACTTACTTAGTCGTTCCCCTTCTACCGTGAGGTGTAGAGGTTTGGAAGAGAGAGCGCCAGACTATCCTATCGGCTGTCTTCCTCCTGGCCTGGTTCCATTCTAGTCCTCGATCCTTCAAAGATTGTCTAATGTTGTCCTCCCAGCGGACTCTGGGTCGTCCTCGGGGTCTGGATCCTTGGCTCTTTGTTTCCCATGCTTGTCGTGGTATCCGATCTTCTCCCATTCTGCAGACATGGCCAAACCATCTTAATTGGGACTGTTCTACTTGGGTCTGCAGGGGGTAGGATTTAAGGCCTTGACGTATCGTCTGGTTGCGTACCATGTCTCTTCTTGTTACTTCAACCACCTTCCTCAGATACCTCATTTCTGAGGTTTGGATCTGGCTTTTATGGGTTGTAGTCATTGCCCATGACTCGCATCCGTATGTCAAGACTGGGACATAGGTGGAGCGGTATACAGCCATCTTCGTTTTCTTACCAACCTCTCTCTTGCTGAGGAATCCTCGATTTATGGCCTGAAAAAGTCTCCCAGCTGCTGCTTTTCGAGTGGCCAACTCTTCTTTGATGCCTCCCTTTCGGTCTATAATAGCTCCGAGGTATTTAAAGTGGTCGACCTGCTCCAGGACTTGTTCCCCCAGCTTAATCTGATGTTTTCTTTCTTCTCGTTAGTCTTCTTATTAAAATTTTGTTGGAATTCACGATCAAAGTTTTGACCATATGGTGCTGCCGAAGCAACTGGCAGACCTTCTTTTACTTTAGAGTTGCCAATGGTCACGTGATGATGCGCAGTAACATACTGGCAACAGTATTCTTCCATTTCTTTTATGTTTTTAGGCTTACGCTCATGAAGAAAAGAAAGAAAAGATTCATTGACAGAAGACATAACCTTATCTCTAAGTAGTAAGTCCATCAGTGCTTCAAATGTATGCTCTGTCTTAGACAGTTCAACCCAACGTGTAAAAGTAAGACGTATCTTTGAAATGAATTCAGAGAATTCCACTCCAGTTTCTGGCAACATATTTTTAAATTGAAGACGATATCCGTCTTCGTTAAGATGGTATTTCTTTAACAAGATAGCCCTGACAACATCATAGTTGTTATTGTCAGGCACATCTACCATGCCCAACATAATCAAAGCATCATCCCTAAGTATTTTGGACAAATGATAAACATAGAGTGATTTATCTATGTTATGCACCTTACATGCACTTTCAAATCTGTCTAGATAAAACGTTATATCATCAATGAAAGCATTGAATGCTGGGAGATTAAGCTTGAAATTATTAGCCTTAGTCTTATCTGACACCTTATTTGCATCATTAGCCTTACCCATGTTCATCAACTTTAACTTCTCTAACTCCAAAGCTAAGAGTTTTTCTTCATGCTCCATTTTTGCTTTTCTCTCCTCAGATTCTCTTTGTAACCTTCTTTCCTCAGCCTCTTTTTCAAGTTGTTTATTTTCAGCCTCTGTTTCAAGTCTTTTATTTTCAGCCTCTGTTTCGCTTTGTAGCTTTTTCTCTTCAGATTCTCTTTCAAGTTGTTTATTTTCAGCCTCAATCTGTAGTCTTTTCTCTTCAGCTTTTGCTTCTGCTTCTCTTTTTTGTTTTTCCATTTCCATTTGGAATCTCTTTTCCTCCACCTGCATCTGCAGTTTTAAATTCTCAGCATCTATTTTCTTCTGTTCAGTTTGTTTTTTCATTTTCTTTTCTTCCGACTTCAATGCCTTGGCATATTGAACAGTCGCAAATTCTTCTAATTTATCACCAGTCTTTCCAAGGGATTTATCCTGCTCAATAAAGTACTCAAATGTAGACATGTTGTCTAAAATATGAGTCCAAAACCTGAAATAATTAATTACCTTATTTCAAACTTAATAATAACAAGTCTTAAATCAAGTGCTTGCTTAATCACATCACATTATATTATCCCAATCTCTGTGGGAAACAACTCTTTGCCAAAGAACTTGTGTATGAACCTTCTTGAAATATCATCAATCAATTCTTGATCATAGGTGCTATTCATTATTTATTTATCATCAGTGTAGTAGTAATAATGCATCAGCATAATCCACTAATTAATTACCCTATGTGTAACCAATGACTATGTAAACACAATCACAATGTAAACATTAACAATGTAAACATTAACAATGTAAACATTAACAATGTAAACAATAACAATGTAAACATTAACGAAAACACTCGCAGTAATCAACTAAAAATAAAGCGAAAAGTAAAGGAATATCACAAAAAATATGATGATATATGCGAGAAGATGATACAAAATACAAGACACCACAGTGTATAAATATAAATTGTGTATAAAAATAAACAATAGAAAAGAGGAGATCTACAAGTACGAACAAATCAAAACAAAACTAAAGAATGCGAAAAATAACGAAAACAACATTAACACATGTCATCACAACTAATAGAAATAGCAACAAAAGTCGCTTAGCAAATTTCACTATAGGAAATTTGCATACACTACAGAACACTCTCAATAGAAAACCTCTATCACGTGGTATGATCTATAGGAGTCACCACCCATCCAGACCCGCAGAAAAGTAAACATATAAATATACAAATAACATATAAACATATAAACATATAACATACAACAAAAGAATTAGAAATACAGAAGACTCAGTAGAAGTATAAGGGCACAGTTCACGAACAAACAGGCCACTTAACTTATGGTCATCCAACCGTCAGCAGAGCCAAGAACATGTGAAGATCAACATTCTATGGACAGAAGATCCAACGTTGATCGAGCATGTTGATCTTGCGTGGTAACTGCCAAGACGATGGTAGAACTTGAGTTTCTGATCAGTACAGGTAGTGTAGTTACGGAACTTGGCCTTCTTATGTAACAGTAAATTGCTTCAATCGGTACTTGGCCTTCTCAGTAAAGAACCCGTAGCAACCGGAACTTGGCCTTCTCAATGCAAGAACACGTAAGCAAAAAATGCCGCAACGCCGGGTAGTGTCATTTTCTTGCCTTAGGCTTAGCAAATAATTCTATGTTGCAAAAATACAGGGCAACGCCGAGTACTTCCAGGATTCCGTATGACGATGTCTTGGAGAATGCGGTATGTTGATTTCTTGTAGAATGTAGCGGGTAAGGGACCCCGTGTATGCTGGCACCAGACCAAACCAGCTTATGGCCACCAAATGTTGCGTAGCAAATATGTTGTTGCGTGGTATTTACGTTGTTGGATAAATGTTTCGTGGATCATTATTTGCCACACAAGGTTGAGGGTGTCATATTTCTTCTACTTGCCAAAGGTAAGGTAATGCTGGCACATGAAGCGTGGTGTATCACCCTCAGACACCAGGGATGATAAAGGCGTAATTTTATGGTGTCTTTAGTCTGGTATGTATGAATGATGTGAGTGTGGAGTTCAACAGCTACAGTTTCAAACAGGGACGTCACATCGACTCATAACGTAAAAAGTCAAGGAATCTTTAAACAGCAAGTGACGTTTTCATAATGTATTGTGGACGCCACAATGACGAGGTGCATAGACATTAATATGCAGATACATTACGTGTACGGTAGAACAGTCATCATTACATTGACATAGTCAGCACAACACTGGATAGCAGACAGCATCATAATAATGGTGAATCATATGAATATCAGTACATCATAACCAGCTGTACATGTAGTCAGGGGAAACCTCCATCCCTTTCCATAATAGCTGGAAGATATCCGTAGGAGATCAAATCCACTCTCCTTTATCTTACCTCAGCAAGACAAGCATATCTTCTGAAGTACCTAACAATGTCCTCAAAGTTCCTTTAGTCAACAAAGGTATCAAACCTAGATCGAGCAGCAGAGTTCAACAAGTAAATAGTCCTTAGGACATGCATCAACCCGATGCATAACAATGTACGTGATTCGTGAGCTGAGAAACTTCTCATAACGTAGACTCTTCAATAAGCAGGCTACAAACAATGTCAATCTCGAAAGATGGCGATAATGTTATTCAAAATGTCATTACCTTTTCTTCAGGAAATAAACCACATAACTCACACGCCTCCAGGCGCTTCGAATCACAAGAGAGATATCATCTCAAAGGAACAAACAATGTATAGAGGACTCCATTTCCTGATAGAATAAGCACAGACGCTGCCAAAACAGTCGTCTTGCTCTCGAACGAATCTGCCACAGACTGCTCCAGACTGCCCGGGCGGAAACCCGTTCAAAAACTTTAGACATGCGCAGAAACGCGCGATTCGAATACAGTTCAGATAATATACGAAGATAGTACCTTTTCGATCGAGCCTTAAAAGGATAGGAATCGGAAACATTGCAAGTTGCCAAATGTTATCAAGAAAAGTGGGCCCGAGCGCTCCATACATGGACATGACTTAAGATCGCTCCATATATGGACATGACTTAAGATCGCTCAAACAAACTTATCGGCAACCGAACGCCAACAAGAAACCAAAACTGTTGTAAGTAAAAGTGACATACAATTACACGAGTTATTTCCCTTTGCATAAGAAAAATATAAATTACACAGAATACGTTGCGACATTCTTGCGCAACACCTTGTCCATGATGATCTTCTTCCTTCTGGTGCTTTATCTCTCCATATTTTTTATAGCAGTCTTGGTAAACCTTCCTTTTGCATGCTTCCTAAGGTGCATAAAATTGCTAACCCTGGAAGACCTATTGTTTCAGCCTGTTCTTGTCCCACAGAACGTATTTCTGAATTCCTTGATAGTATTTTCCAGCTTTTAGTCGCCAATCTGCTTTCTTATTTGAAAGACACTACTCATGCTATCACTATCTTTGATTTGATCAGATTCACGCCTGATCGTACTTACCGTCTTTTCCTCCTTGATGCTTGTTCCCTTTATACTTCTATTCCACATGTTGATGGTCTCAAGGCACTCCAATTTTTTCTCGACCAGCGTACTGATCTTACTATAAGTACAGGTCCGCTTCTTTGCCTTGCTGAGTTGGTTCTTATTCTCAACTCTTTTGAGTTTAATGGCCAATTCTTCAACCAAATCAGTGGCGTCGCTATGGGTACTAAGATGGGCCCTAGTTACGCTTGCCTGTTTATGGGCCACTTTGAATATTTGGTCTTTCAAAGTTATGATGAACCAATACCCGAGTTTTACCGCCGCTATATTGATGATGGTATTGGCATTACAGACATGTCTGAGGTAGTCCTCCGTCGATTTATTGACTATGTTGGTAATTGCAACCCTGCCATCAAATTCACTTTTGAAATCTCTACGACCTCAATGAACTTCCTTGACATCACTGTGACTATTAGCCCTACTTGTCTTAAAACGTCTGTCTATTATAAGGCTGCTGACGCTCATGGTTTCCTTCTTTATACTTCATCGCATCCTCTTAGTTGTAAAAATTCCATTCCCTTTTCTCAACTTCTTCGCTTGCGTCGGTTATGTCACGATGACGATGATTTTCATCAGCGAGCTCAAGAGATGCTCGAGTTCTTTCGCCGACGTCTTTATCCAGAACATATTTTATCTGATGCTCTTAATCGTATCACACGCGTCACTCGTCAGACGGCACTCACTACTAAACCTTCAGTCCAATCTGACAGACTCAAACTGGTTCTAACTTTCCATCCTCACTGTCTGGCGGTGAAGAGAATTCTGTTTCGACATCTGCCTATTCTCCACTCTGATCCTGATACCAAAGAGTTTTTTCGTGATACACCTTTGGTAGCATAACGTAGGGATAGGAATTTTAGAGATATTCTTGTACACAGTCGCTTGCGACATACTAGCTCTTACCAACAGATTACTGGTGACAATGTATATTGTTGTTATAATATTTATCTGTCTGAGGGAAGGTATTTGTTTTTAGAATCAGGATGTTTTCCTGGCCAAAGATATATCACCCATGATTGATTGATACTTTGTTATATGAGTTATCTCCCCTGGAGATCGAATTTGGCGTATGATTCTAGATTTCGTTAGTCTGTGCCTTGTTGGGCCAGAAAACAGATTGTTCTTGCTTAGGTTTATGCAGGAATGTTTATGGTCCGAGTCTATGTTTACTCTGTGTCTATTTCAGACGATTCGGTCTTATATCGTGATATCTTGGTATGTCTAAGTGGAACTATTTTTCCTTGTACTGAACTTTGGGGTCAGGGAGTTTCTGCGCATGACGAGAGGAAAGGGGGTTGTCGGTGATGATGGAATGAACGGCAAAGGCCATGTTGAAGACGAGTCCTCAGTCTGTTGATATCTGTGATTTGTTATGGGGACGAAGATAATTTCTGATATGATTATTAAGTCTATTAGTCCCCAGTGTTTATTCTATAACGCCAGGAGAGGAGAGCGTTTGTGTTTGCTAGTGTATTTCCTATGCCAAGGTAAAAGAACTGTTCACTGAACTCTTTCATTCCTAGGCTCAAATGGGCAGACGTCTATATGAATTTACCGATGTCTATATGTCAGGACGACATGTTATCTAGCAGCACTGAATATGTTTATATGCAGCAATTATGAGGACAGAATATGCTGATACTTGTAGAAAATATTTGTGTTCATGAACTGAACCTTTATTGAAGCTTCATTATGCATCGTTATCGTGAGTGATGCTCACAGGACCAGAAGCCATTTTGGAATCCTATTTATTGTCGATCATCAATCAGAGAACAGGGATGCCCCTTATTATCAGGTGATGATTAAGAGATCACAGTTATAAAGAAAACCCAATACTGGTGGGTTAACATTGTCTTCAGATAGATTTGCTGAACTTTACCTAAAGGAATCTTCGCTAGAAAAGAGGTTCTGTTTAGGAGTCATGCTTGAACAGTATTTATTATCTGACACGCTGGGTCAGTAAGGCCTGATGATTATATTGATAAACAGTGGAAATCTAAGTGCTTGTCTATAGATGTTCCATTGGAATGTTCTTCAACCTGAATGCTAACTTAAGATGGTAGACCATTGATCAACTGTATGCTATTTATGTCGATCTGTGTTCCTGTAACTATACTCGTACTGTCCAAGTGTGTGTGTCCAATTAAACAGTATGAAACGACCACAGTAGTCTGCATCATTGACTTCTAGATACATGTGAGTGAGTGTTTGATCTTCTAGTCAACTCTTCAGAACAATCCATGCATTCGCGTACTGACACTCACATCAACACCCAAAGTCAACATTACATCCTTTTCGGGGCCTCATTACGTTTTTGGACAAGGTGACCTGTATGCCCAACACTGTGTCGGTTTTGAGTTGACCATCTACACCTATACCAGTTGTATTAACATTGTGCCTGGACGAGGTATATCACAAAAGAGCACTTATTAACGTGGTGACCGAAAATCAGACCTTATCACTAGCCCTTCATACTTTGGTACTAAACCGTGCCAACGCCGTATATGTAAGAGCTGTCCATTTGTACTCCAAACTCAGACAGTCACTTTTCCGAAAGGAAAATTTATCATTAGAGAGTCTTTCACATGCGAATCCAGAAACCTGATTTATGCTATCATCTGCAAGAGTTGTGGCATTACCTATATTGGTGAAACTGGCAGGCTTTTGGCAGACATTTATCATGGCAAACTTTTACCGGTGGCCCTTCATTTCAATAGGCCTGACCATTCAGGTAATTCCGATATTCATGTTACTGCCCTCCTTTCATGTGTCGGTGATGACAAGACTCGCTTTTCGTTGGAGAATCGTCTTATTTTTCAAATGGGCGTTTTAGCTCCTGTCTGTTTTTTTTCCTCGCATGAGGTCGCATATTTTTTCCTCGCATGAGGTCGCATTGGTACCCGCCCAAACCCGGCCCTGGTCAAGACCACATGTCCCAACACAAGAAGACCCAATGACTACATGTGTCACTGTAGTGATCTTCTGTGTTCTCACACAAAGAACCTAATGACACATGAATGTCACTGTACTGGTCCCTGTGTCTAGACACATGATCCTAGCCAAAGGCCGGATATTTATTTTTCCTCGCATGAGGTCGCATATTTTTTCCTCGCATGAGGTTGCATTGGCACCCGCCCAAACCCGGCCCTGGTCAAGACCACATGTCCCAACACTAGAAGACCCAATGACAAAATGTGTCACTGTAGTGATCTTCTGTGTTCTCACACAAAGGACCTAATGACACATGAAAGTCACTGTACTGGTCCCTGTGTCTAGACACATGATCCTAGCCAAAAGCCGGATATATTTTTTTTTCTTCCTCGCATGAGGTCGCACTGGCACCCACCCCAAACCCGGCTCTGGTCAAGACCACATGTCCCAACACAAAAAGACCCAATGACAAACTGTGTCACTGTAGTGATCCTCTGTGTTCTCACACAAGGGACCTAATGACACATGAATGTCACTGTACCGGTCCCTGTGTCTAGACACATGATCCTAGCCAAAAGCCGGATATTTTTTTTTTTCCTCGCTTGAGGTCGCATATTTTTTCCTCGCATGAGGTCGCATTGTCCCCGCCCCAAACCCGGCTCTGGTCAAGACCACGTGTCCCAACACAAGAAGACCCAATGACAAACCGTGTCACTGTAGTGATCTTCTGTGTTCTCACACAAGAGACCTAATGACACATGAATGTCTTTTTTTTTTTTTTTCATCGCATGAGGTTGCATTGTCCCCGCCCCAAACCCGGCTCTGGTGAAGACCACATGTCCCAACACTAGAGGACCCAGCGACAAAATGTGTCACCTAGTGATCCTCTGTGTTCTCACACAAGGGACCTAATGACACATGAATGTCTTTTTTTTTTTTTTCCTCGCTTGAGGTCGCATATTTTTTCCTCGCATGAGGTCGCATTAGCCCCGCCCAAACCCGGCCCTGGTCAAGACCACATGTCCTAACACAAGAAGACCCAATGACAAAATGTGTCACCTAGTGATCTTCTGTGTTCTCACACAAGAGACCTAATGACACATGAATGTCTTTTTTTTTTTTTTTTTTTTCCCCTCGCTTGAGGTCGCATATTTTTTCCTCGCATGAGGTCGCATTAGCACCCGCCCAAACCCGGCCCTGGTCAAGATCACATGTCCCAACACAAGAAGACCCAATGACAAACTGTGTCACTGTAGTGATCCTCTGTGTTCTCACACAAGGGACCTAATGACATATGAATGTCACTGTACCGGTCCCTGTGTCTAGACACATGATCCTAGCCAAAAGCCGGATATTAGGGCGTTGGTTTTGCCGGAGCAGTATTTATGCTGTAGACAAGGGTCAGATGAATAGTGATTCGGTTTTGATAAGATAAAAGAGTATGAAAAATGGTTTAGAAAATTTGAGTGGTCTAGAAAACAGGCTATTTGTCTCAAAGATGGGAGATAAAAGGTTGTACACCCGTACTTAGATGAGAAGGGAGAGAACCCTTTAAATCAGAGTTACGGAAAACAAGGCTGATTTAGACTTAAATACTTTCTGTGAGTACACAGTTATGGTTAAGAAAATTTGCATATCACGACTTTTCTAGTAAGCCTTAAAGAAGGGAATGTAACATTAAAGCAAAATCCTCGAAGGGAGACAACGAATAATTAACGCCCCTTGCAGGCTAAGCGAGCAGAGAGAAAATAGAATGCACGGGAAAACAATGACTGGAGTTTTAAAAAGTTACAGAGGACAGCTCATAGAGTTGCTAGCGTCGAAAAAGCGTGAGCTTGGGGTCGGTGAGTGAATATACGGCAGGACCAATCGCATTGACTGGAAAACAAGAACGAATCATGGGACAATGATTTTAAGGATAAAGAAATTAGTCCGGGCTGAGAAATTGACGCGGCAAGACATGTATTGCCGGGCTCTCAAGAAGAGACTCCTGTGGATGACAGAAGTTAGCACAGAACAAGTATATAGCTTTAGACTGAATAGTGGTAGTAATTCAGGAGACTAGATAGAACTGTGTTTAAAACATAGGGCTAGCTCTTAGATGTGATAGTAGGAACTGTGATAAGTGTTTGGATTCAGTTACTCACGGCAAGATGACACTTTACTTTTTTGTAAACAAAATAGATATTTTTTAGTGCTTAAGGGAAAGTCATTATTGAGTTACTTCCCTTGAAAGTTGTGCCGTCTCTTTCGATCGAACTCCGCGGATGAATCCAGTTTTACTGCGATTTATTCTTTGTTTGGGTAGTAATAGATTGTTCTTGCTTCAGAATATCTATGGCCTGAATTTATGTGTATTGTTTGTCTGTGTAGGACGAATCTGTCTTATATCTGTATATCTTTACATATCTAAGTCGAACTATATGTTCTGTTGTCTCTAGAGAGGTAAAAGGCTGTTCGGCGGATGTGTCGCGAGAGAGGTGTGTTTTTTGGCTTCGCCCTGATGATGGGCTGTGTTTTTCTATGTCGGCTTGACGCCGGGAAAAAGTGATCTCAGTGGTTTTTGGGGAAAGTGATAGTCGTCTAGACCTATCGTCTATGCTTTACCCCAGTGTTCATTCTTATTGCCAAGGAATGGCAAACTCATATTTCTGAAAACCAAGGTAATAAAGATACTCTTTTGAACTCTCGTACGAAGCCACCGTTTTTCGATAGGGATGATTTGTACGTCTGAGAGGATACATCTAACTAGATGAAAAAAACGATTCTGATTCCTAGCAGCACTATATCCTGTAGAATGCAGTCAATTGTTCATGATCAAATCTACAGAGCAATGAAATGTTTAATGAATGACTAACTTTAGGACAGATTCATTATCTGTATCCAAACGTGAGTGACAGCTCACTAGTGAAGCCATCTTGGAACCAAACATGTAGTGACTTTCAAGAAGAGAAAAGGGATGCCCGTATTATCGCTTGATTAGTCCAGAGATCACTGCTACACATGAGAACCCATTGCTAGCGGTTCAATATAATTATATGGAAAAATCTGTGCTGGACATTATGTTAAGGAATCTTCGCTAGACGAGATTAGGTCTAGAAGCCATCTTGGATATTGTTTATAATCTGACGTGCTTTGTCAGTAAACTCAGTTGATATATATATATATATATATATATATATATATATATATATATATATATATATATATATATATATATATATATATATATATATATATATATATATATATATATGGGCAATACTGAGTGCTTGGCTACTGACAGTCCATTATACTATTATTCTACATGAGTGCCCATGTAACATAACATTGCAAGACCATTTATCCACTGTACCATGATGTATTATGCCAACCTGTGATTTGTCACTATCTGTGCTGTCGAGTGTGTACGTCCAATTAAACTTTAGTAAAGGTACACAGTCGTTGGTGTCGATGACTTCCAGCCATACATGAGTGTGAGAAAAGAACATTTGTCAACACCACGAACTCTTCCTATCATTCGCACATTATACACTCCATCTATGTCTACACACCACTGCGTAGGTCAAGTTGACATTCCATACTCGAACCACGAGCAACACAACAACACAGTATTTAACTCTGGTGATGTTCGAGCGAGCTTCAGATTTCTCAGCATGTCTCTTGCTCAGGGCAAGGGTCTTGTATTAAGAGTTTATCAACTGATGATGATGATGTCTGCTTCCATCCACTTATATTTATCTTTTGGTGGACATCATTAATAAGAAAAAAGATTCTTATCAACTGGTGGACACACTTGCAGTATTGGTTTGCTCTTTGTCAACACTTCGTCACGTGACCTGTCAAGTGAATGCAGTATGTAGGTCAGCGTTGTTGACATTTTTACATTAGACATTACAGAGTTTCACAGAACAGTTGGATCAATTCTTGTCAATGTTAACAGGAAGACAGTATTATTGAACTAAGAAGTCCTATTTTCATCGATGGATCTTCTTGTTTTCTATATATGAACTTTAATATTTAAGGCCAGAATATATATTTCAATAAAGTGGCAGTTTATTTATTTTACAAGAATAACTTTGCCATTACTGTAAAACTGAGCCTATTTTGCAACACAATACACACATGATATATGTATTTATGATATGTTACATGTTACTTGTTTGTATAGTATGTTAGTTTATATGTCAGCGGGTTGTGTTTAAGGTTGGGCGGCGTCCTCACAACAGAATATCCCACGTCATAGAGGGTCCGTTGTGGGCGTTTTCTATAGGTGCAATTTTCTTGATTGAAAATTTGCTTGCGACAACTGTTGCTTTTGTGTTAGCTGTGAAGTCTGTAATTATTGTTATTTTTGTAATATTTCTTTGTTCTTTAGTTTTGTTTTGAATTGTTTGTAATTTGTTGGTCTACCCTTTTCTATCTTTCAGTTCTATTCACAATTTATATTCATATACTGTGACGTCATTTGTGTTGTTATTCTTTGCAGATTCAGTGATTATTTTCATTGATTTCCCTATTTGATTTATTTTGATTTCTGCAAACGTTTTCGTATTGTCAGTCCTATTTGTACTTTATGTATTCTGTTGGTTGACATATGTTTTATATAGGTATATTTCATAAGACACTATTACCTGTGCACTGCACTTGGGTTATGGTATAAACCAGTACTTGATTATTATTACTGTTATACAAGACCTTATTAAGGCTTGTGACCCACAGATATTGGGATAGTGTACTGATTAATCAAGTCATTAAGAACTTGTGGTATTATTATTGTTTCAGGTGATTAGTATTATTGTTAGACACCATGTCTACATTAGAATACTTCATTATACAAGGGAAAGCCCTTGATAAGACTGGTCAACAATTAGAAGAATGGACAGTTGCTCAATATGACAAAGCATTAGCTGCAGAAGAGAGAAAAGCTCTGGCTGAAGAGAAAAGATTAGAAAGAGAAGCTGAGGCTGCTGCTGAACAAAAGAAATTGCAGATGCAGGTGGAGCAAAGGAGATTTGAAGCTGAACAAAAGAAATTAGAAAGAGAAGCTGCTGCTGAACAAAAAAGATTAGACAGTGAAGCTGAACAAAAAAAATTAGAAAGAGAAGCTGCTGCTGAACAAAAAAGATTAGACAGGGAAGCTGAACAAAAAAGATTAGACAGAGAGGCTGAAGAAAAAAAAGCAATAAGAGAACATGAATCTGAGTTAGAGAAATTGAGATTGACAAGTATGATTAATGTTAATCAGGCATCTAGTGGTAATGGTAAACCTTCTACTTACAAGGTTAAGGTTCCACCGTTCAATCAGTCCAGTGACGATATTACATTCTGGCTGGATAGATTTGAACGTTCTTGTCGTACACATAATGTGGATAAATCACAATACGCTAATCAATTAGCAGAAAACTTGAAAGATGAATCTTTGACTAGATTATGCCTTGTAGGAGAAGCAGATAAAGATAATTATGATGTCATTAGGGCGGCTTTGATAAAAAAATACCAGCTAAGTGAGGAAGGCTATCGCCTTTTGTTTAAGACGATGGTGCCTGAGACAGGGGTAGAATTCTCAGAATTCACTGCAAAGGCACGTCTCACAGTTGATCGTTGGATTGAGCTTTCCAAAACAGAAAAAAACGTATGAAGGACTTATGGATTTGTTGCTCAGAGATAAGATTATGTCATGTGTTAACAAACCATTCCTGGAATTTATACATGAGCGTAAACCCAAATCTCTAAAGGAAATGGAAGAATATTGTTCCCAATATGTCACTGCACACCCCGACGTGACTTTTGGCAACACTAAGATTAAGGAGGGTATGCCAGTTGCTTCAGCAACACCATACAATCCCAATTATTCACACAGATTTCAGGGACCTCAAAACAGATTTGATAAAAAAGGTAACCATAATAGTTATCAAAACCAAGGTAACCAATCATTTCAGGGTTCTTCTTCAAAGAACTGGAGACGAGCTGATAGCTCTCGACACAGGGGTGGTCATAATTATAGGAATTTCCGTAGAGGAAGTAATTATAGAAACTATCAGGGTTATCCGTCTTGGAGTCAACAAGATCATAATTACAGAGATACTCATTATAATGAATATGATAATGGTAACAAAGGGAACTATGACTCAAACCCAAATAGGGGTTACAATAGAGGTAACAATAACTACAGAGGTGATAATAACCGAGGTAGATCTCAAAACAAAAGACATAAACCACATTTTCAGACAAACTCTGCACAACAAGAGTCCCATGAAGCCTATAAACAGAGTAAAGATAATAATGATGCTAGTAATATGGCATGTGCCGCTTTTGATTTTGGGAGAGCATCTCAGTGCCCCCAATGCAAAACGTTATTTGAGCCAACCACAGTGTCTACTTTAAGCTGTGGCCATCCTCTTCCTGCTCTTCCGGCATCAGTCGCGCATGATGGAAGAGGTTCTCTTGTCTTACATAAGGGTTTAGTGAATAACAATCCAGTCTCTGTGCTATTTGATTCTGGATGCACCACAATTGGTGTTAGGCAGTCACTCGTAGATCCTTCCCGTGCCACTGGACAAGTAGTCAAATGTGTAACATTTGGCGGCACATTAGAGAAATACTCTACTGCTATCATTAGAATTGCTACTCCTTTCTTTACAGGAGATGTACACGCATGTCTTCTCCCGAATCCGATCGCTGACCTCATCATCGGTCGCATTCATGGAGTCAAAGAATGCACTCCGCAACAAATTTCCGCGTGGGAAAGGCAAAACATGCAGATTGCTAACGCTGTAGTCACTAGAGCTCAGGCTCTTAATATGCCTCAAACTTCATCTACTGAAGATAATGAAGTGCATAACCAAGATGATCCCTTGGTAATTTCTCGTGACTCGTTTATAAAACAGCAAGAAGATGATCCCACTCTGAAGAAATTCTTCATTCTTGCAACTAAAGGTGATCCGAATAAAGACACAAGTCGTAAATCGTGGATTACAAAGAAGAATGGCGTACTTGTACGTATGGTTCAAGACTCCATTACGTCAAGTCATTCTCAAATCCTGGTTCCCAAGAATTTGAGAGTTAAAATTTTGCAGCACGCTCACGACTCTCAGTGTGCTGGACACATGGGTTTTTCCCGTACTAAGTCAAGAGTCCTTGCGGCTTTCTTTTGGCCATTGGTAAACAAGGACATACGGATTTATTGTCGATCTTGTAAAGTATGTCAGGAAGTTAAATCCAAAGGTCCACGGCATGCTGCACCCATTCAGGCGGCGGACATTCCTGTTCGGCCGTTTCAAAAAATGGCCATAGACATTATTGGTCCATTTAAGATCAAGTCTGCCAGAGGACATCAGTTTATCTTGACATGTGTTGATATGTGCACACGTTGGCCAGAGGCTATTCCTCTGAAGAGCATTACTACTGCTGATATTGCAGATGCTCTTTGGCTTATATTTTCTCGTTTGGGTTTCCCCGGAGAGATATTGTCAGACCATGGCACCCAACTAATATCAGATACCATGTCTCAAGTAATGTCTACTCTGCAGATAGATAGATCTTTAAGTAGTATCTACCATCCAATGTCTAATGGTATGGTCGAACGCCTTAATAGAACACTTAAAAACTTACTAGGGAAGATAACTGAGGATCATCCTCAAGACTGGGACAGAGTTTTACCTGCGGCCCTCTTCGCTTACAGAGAGGTACCCAATGAACATACAGGATTTTCTCCCTTTGAACTCGTCTTTGGCGCGCGTCCGCGTGGCCCTATGTCGTTGCTTCACGATCTCATAACATCTGACAATATTGACGATGACACAAAGTCATCCTACGAATATGTCATCGCGTTGAGACAAAAGATTATCGAAGCATGCAAATTAGCAACTTCTTCTTCTGAATTTGCGAAACAGAAGGCAAGGCAATTTGCCAATAAGAAGAGATGCTTACGACAACTTTGTTCTGGTGACAAAGCATTTGTATTACTACCTTGTAGGGAAAACAGACTACTTATTTCTTGGAAAGGTCCGTACGATATAATATCGAAAATTTCCGATGTCGACTATATTGTCGATATTGATGGGAAGCATAAAACCTTCCACATCAATATGCTTACTGAATTCCATGAACGTCCGGATTATTTGCAACCCATTTTCCAAGCAACGGACAATTCTCCAGTACAACATGGTCATTACTCATCACTGTCCGTGATACAGGATGAGGAAACAAGTTTTTCAGATGTAAATCTTCCTCTTCCAATGATCCCACTTCATTCTAGTGAATCATGGAAGAACGTTACTGTCTCTCCTGATTTGTCTCTAGGAGAACAGCGACAAGTTTCAACTATGTTGCAAACATTTCAGGATGTACTCACTGACATCCCTGGACAAACGAATGCCATTGAACATGACATTGTTCTAACTGACCATACTCCTATTAGGGTTAGACCTTATCCTATACCTATACATTTTCAAGCACAGGTCGAGAAAGAGTTGGATGAGATGATAGATTTGAAAATAATCGAACCATCCACCTCTGCATATTCTTCGCCGATGGTTATTGTGCGTAAAAAAGACAATAACATACGTCTTTGCGTTGACTATCGAAAATTGAATCAGGTAACGAAGTTCGATGCTGAACCTATGCCTTTACTGGAAGAACTACTTACTCGACTCTCCAAATCTCATTTTTTCACTAAACTTGATTTGTCTAAAGGATATTGGCAAGTTCCTTTATCTGAACGCGCCAAACCTCTCACGGCTTTTTCAACACCTAGAGGTTTGTTCCAATGGAATTTTATGACTTTCGGTCTTATCAACGCACCAGCTACATTCGTACGCATGATGCGCCGAATCCTATCTTATCGGTCAGATATCATTGCATATCTAGACGACATCTGTCTTTTCAGCGATACTTGGGAAGATCACTATTCAGGGTCAGATGAATTGCTGTCTACTTTGCGCGAGCACAACCTGACAGCGAAACCCTCTAAAGCCTATATTGGTTTTAGCGAAATTTCTTTCCTAGGCCACCGAGTTGGTCATGGTTTCCTAAAGACAGAGGACCATAATACTAGTAAGATACTTAACATCTCAATCCCTAAGACTAAAAAACAGGTGAGAAGTCTGTTAGGTCTTATTCAATTTTATGGCAGATTTATTCAGAATCTATCCTCTATCATGGCACCTCTTTCAACACTTCTAAAGAAAGGTTCGCCTAATGTGGTCCACTGGTCTCAGGAATGCCAATGCTCTCTGGATAAGATTAAAACATTGTTTTCAACACCACCTATTTTAGTGCTACCCACTAAAGATAAAACATTCGTTCTTCGTAGTGACGCTTCATCCACTGGGATTGGAGCGGCACTAATGCAAGAGTACTCTGGAACTCTGCATCCTGTAATGTATATTTCCAGAAAACTTAATGCGGCAGAAAGGAATTATTCGGTTTTAGACCGTGAGCTATTAGCTATGGTTTGGTCGATCCTCAAACTACAGAGATTCCTTCTGGGAGCACATTTCATAGTAGAAACCGACCAAAAAGCTCTTACTGCTATACAGAGTAAGAATTTGAAGAGCTCGAGGTCTACTCGATATGCAATTGCTCTTCAACCTTTTCATTTCTCTGTGCGAGCTATTCGTGGATCAGATAATGTGATGGCAGACATTCTGTCAAGATGCCCACATGATTCCACATAACTATTAGGGCTTAGACTTCTTGATATGTCTAGTTCTATAGTAGTTCCTTTTCTATATCATGATAGATACAAATTTGTAATTTAATAATATAATGATTGTATCACTACATAGCGGTTCATTGATGTTTATTCACCGCTGTGCTTTGATGATTTTTTTCTTCATAAATCATAAATGTAAGATATCTAATACGAAATGATGGTATGAATTTTTTAGGCATCGTGTAATTGCCAGAATTGTATTATACTTTGATGACACCTTCCTGGAAAAATATACTTATAGAGAAATAATTTCTCTCAGTTTATGAGACACATTCTCACCAGTCGCTCCATAAGTCGACTTAGCCTCATATTAGGCGTTATATGTATTCCTGATATTTTCATCTGCGCATTATTCATGCGTTGTGAGCCTATTGTACGTTGCTCCTAGATGTATTTCAAAAAGAAAAAAAATGTTCCATTTTTTTTTTCCCGGGAGGTGTGGTAAGACTGTTACGTGCAGTCTTTGATATCTTACAATATTATACATTGGTATACTTGTTATGTTCGCAAATATTTTGTAAACAAAATAGATATTTTTTAGTGCTTAAGGGAAAGTCATTATTGAGTTACTTCCCTTGAAAGTTGTGCCGTCTCTTTCGATCGAACTCCGCGGATGAATCCAGTTTTACTGCGATTTATTCTTTGTTTGGGTAGTAATAGATTGTTCTTGCTTCAGAATATCTATGGCCTGAATTTATGTGTATTGTTTGTCTGTGTAGGACGAATCTGTCTTATATCTGTATATCTTTACATATCTAAGTCGAACTATATGTTCTGTTGTCTCTAGAGAGGTAAAAGGCTGTTCGGCGGATGTGTCGCGAGAGAGATGTGTTTTTTGGCTTCGCCCTGATGATGGGCTGTGTTTTTCTATGTCGGCTTGACGCCGGGGAAAAGTGATCTCAGTGGTTTTTGGGGAAAGTGATAGTCGTCTAGACCTATCGTGTATGCTTTACCCCAGTGTTCATTCTTATTGCCAAGGAATGGCAGACTCATATTTCTGAAAACCAAAGTAATAAAGATACTCTTTTGAACTCTCGTACGAAGCCACCGTTTTTCGATAGGGATGATTTGTACGTCTGAGAGGATACATCTAACTAGATGAAAAAAAAAACGATTCTGATTCCTAGCAGCACTATATCCTGTAGAATGCAGTCAATTGTTCATGATCAAATCTACAGAGCAATGAAATGTTTAATGAATGACTAACTTTAGGACAGATTCATTATCTGTATCCAAACGTGAGTGACAGCTCACGAGTGAAGCCATCTTGGAACCAAACATGTAGTGACTTTCAAGAAGAGAAAAGGGATGCCCGTATTATCGCTTGATTAGTCCAGAGATCACTGCTACACATGAGAACCCATTGCTAGCGGTTCAATATAATTATATGGAAAAATCTGTGCTGGACATTATGTTAAGGAATCTTCGCTAGACGAGATTAGGTCTAGAAGCCATCTTGGATATTGTTTATAATCTGACGTGCTTTGTCAGTAAACTCAATTGATATATATATATGGGCAATACTGAGTGCTTGGCTACTGACAGTCCATTATACTATTATTCTACATGAGTGCCCATGTAACATAACATTGCAAGACCATTTATCCACTGTACCATGATGTATTATGCCAACCTGTGATTTGTCACTATCTGTGCTGTCGAGTGTGTACGTCCAATTAAACTTTAGTAAAGGTACACAGTCGTTGGTGTCGATGACTTCCAGCCATACATGAGTGTGAGAAAAGAACATTTGTCAACACCACGAACTCTTCCTATCATTTGCACATTATACACTCCATCTATGTCTACACACCACTGCGTAGGTCAAGTTGACATTCCATACTCGAACCACGAGCAACACAACAACACAGTATTTAACTCTGGTGATGTTCGAGCGAGCTTCAGATTTCTCAGCATGTCTCTTGCTCAGGGCAAGGGTCTTGTATTAAGAGTTTATCAACTGATGATGATGATGTCTGCTTCCATCCACTTATATTTATCTTTTGGTGGACATCATTAATAAGAAAAAAGATTCTTATCAGGGCTGTTATATTAAGGAGATGATGCATAGTCATAGAAGAGGATAAATAAGCAAGGGTTTGCAGCACACTGACATCCATGAGATAAATCATGCGCTCTCTCACGTCAGCGTAAGTATCAATGCCGCCACAGAAGTAACTGACATTGTTTGATTTACAAACATGAATTTTGATGTGATTATGATACAATTAATAGAGATAAGCCCGACCAGGTTGATACAAGGACTTAAGGAAGCTCTGGCAAGAGTCCTGAAGATATAGATAGAAAATGAGGACCAACTTAAGCAGACTATATATATATATATATATACATGCATATGTAAGAGTCTACGGAAGAGGCAGTTTATATAACTTTGAGAATTTAATTGAACCAGGAACAGGACATATGGATTTTGAAATGGAGATTTGTATCTGATGCATTTTGTTGGAAAATTGTGAAAGCTAATTTATGTAAATAAATTATTTCATGTGGAATAACATCTCGCCAGTTGGTTTGATATGTAAATGGTTGCAAAGCGGGAGCATGAGTAAGGCGTGAACACACATATATATGAAAAGAAAAACCACTATACGAATTAGTCGCTATATAACAACACAAGGAGGGAAGAACGAGTCCAGGGTAACAAAAGAAACGAACCATTTCTCATCCAGGAATTTTCATCTCTGGCTGTGATGGCCAGTCCATAAGAGATAATTTTACTTGGGAGATGAGTCAATAGTATAAATTGACAACTTGAGAATACACCAACTACGCCTGCCATCGGTCAACTAGTTACATATAAAAGAACACCCAGTCCACACTGTCACACTCCTGATGGCTTGGATATCCATCATTTTGCATAAATTCTGATAGCTTTTCTCTTGTTCACTCTTTATTCATCGTTTTTTAGATCTATCTTCTTATGTTTTTGTTTTGGTTCGTTTCGTATCCTTTTATATCTATTGTTTTGTCGCTATAATACATCACTTCCTTGCGCTTTCTGTGACTGAATACTACGGCTTTCTTTCACAGCATCTTCGGATCGAGCTTAGTGAACATTTACTTGTTCTAAAGTTTTGTTAATTCTCTTTTTTTTCGTTTCGTTGATTATTTACTTTCTTGTTTTGGTATTTCTTTCAGATTTTACGATTTTCTTGTATTATTATTGTTCTTTTTTCTCTCATCACTGTTGTTGTTTACTTTTTCCGTCTGCTTGTATCGCCCATTTGGTGTATATTTCTCATCATCGTATGTTTTTTGTAGTACTTATATATACTGCTCAAAAAAAGTTAAAGGCCAAAAAAAGTTTTGCTGCATTTTTGTTGCATGCTTAAACAATGTTTGTTAATCTGACAATAAATCAAACTTTCATGGATATGTTTGTAAACATTTACCATTTTTTAGCCATGGCATCAGCGTGTCTTGCCGTCTTGTGGTATGAGCAGCCTTAGCTGAGCCATGGCTAAAATGGTAAATGTTACAAACATACCCATTGCCCGTTCCTTCCGAAAAGTGGGTGACATGTGTTCACTATAGTCACGACTTGCACGTGAAAAGCAAATTTCAGCAATGTTATCAACAGGCTTTGCCATAGAAAGCATTTTCAAACATGCATTATTTCCTTTTCCACCACGTGCATTTGATTGACCTTGGAGGTACACACACGTAACGCAGATTTGATTTATTGTCAGATTAACAAACATTGTTTAAGCATGCAACAAAATGCAGCAAAACTTTTTTGACTGAGTGTTCAGGTTTTTAAAAAAACAGCATAGTTGAAATGACCTAAAAATTGAAAGTGGCCTTACCTTTTTTTGAGCAGTAATATATATGTAAATCTTGTCTTTGTCACCTGTTTGTGGCTCACGAAGGGTAAAACCCGAAACGTCTTTTGTTTCATGTGAACCGTTATTTGTAGAACTGATTCAATACTGTTTTATTGGTTTATATACATAAATTCCTTACCAGTTTTATAGCAGCCCCTTAATTTATTTCCTTTCTGAAGCACTATGCCCAACTTTATGTTGATATATGCATGGATGTTCCTACTCACAGGACTCGAGTTTCTTCCATTGTTTATGTAGCATTTTTGAACAGCGTTGTCAGCGACATTCTGCGACTCTTGAGTGAAGTGAAATGGCAGTCTTGAAGAAGCAGTGTGTCTGCATCAGATTTTGCATGCAGAACTTGGCAATATACCTCATATAATAAGTCTTTAGGTGTGTTTACTACCTCCAATTAGCGCTCCACATGTGGACTGTAT
The DNA here is from genome assembly GCA_024509875.1 of Oreohelix idahoensis. Lineage (NCBI taxonomy): Eukaryota > Metazoa > Mollusca > Gastropoda > Stylommatophora > Oreohelicidae > Oreohelix > Oreohelix idahoensis. The sequence continues at coordinate 200,156 of JAMPIV010019151.1, forward strand.
GACAGCATATCTTAGTTCTAACATGTACTCTTATTGTTTATGTTTTAACTTCTTGTATTGCTGCTATCTCAGGCATGACATTTCCTTAACATCATGATGTGTCGCAGAATTATGTTTTTATGGAGGAATATGTTATACAACTTGTGTCACCACACATTTGTTTAACAAACATTTCATATCATTCTGGTTCACTATTTTATGAACAGCCCCGAGTAGTTCTTGGGGGAAGGGGAACTTTGAAGAGACGAACAGAGAATAGTACTACTGCACCCTCTGGCATGTCGTACAAGGCAACTAATGAGGTTCTACTGGCAATCTCATTATGTAAAAGAAATTGCTGCTGGAACCAATGCTGTAAGAGCTTAGTGCAGGCTTCCTGCATAGGGACAAGCTGTAGTTCCATGCTCCATAAGATGATTGTCTTAATAGAAATCATGATTGAATAATGCGCCTGTATTTTATGGACTGACTTAAACAGTGTTGAAGCTTGTTTAAAAGAGGTGACATCATTCTAGTTAATAATGTAATGAGCAGCAGCTAAGTTGTATTTCTGCTCAAGTTGACTTAGTTTTTCAGTCAAGCTGTTTGTTTTACTACGTGTTTACTGTCAGATGGCTTTGGTTGTTAAAATGTTTCTGTAATTCTCAGCATATCTTGTTTATTAAAATTTTATCTCAAAGTTTGTCCTGCAAAAAAAAAAAAAAAATGAAGTAAAAGAGAAAGAAAACTTTTGTTTTTGGTGGGTTTTTTTTCATTTTGGTTGCTTATTATTTAGAAAAAAAACATTTGGTAAGAAAACACTTAAAAAAAACATTATTTAGAAAGAAAACGTTATTTAGAAAGAAAACATTTAGAAAGAAAACATTTAGAAAGAAAACAAGGCTGTCATTTAAAACAATTATATAATTGGGATTTTTAAAAAAAACGTTCACAGTCATGGCACCCTGTGCTCCACCTTGAAGTGGTGGAACAACTTGTGTGTCTTCTTGATGCAACAAGCTGCGTCAACAAGAGTCTTGTGATCCTGGCAGGTTCAACCAAGTCAAGTAGTTTTAGACCTCATGTACAAAGCATTTTGTGTACTTTTTGCTGCAATTTGTTTAATATAATGAGCTTACTAGCTCATGCACAAGCACATTGTCGTAGATTTTTTTGATAGGGGAATTAAGACATGGGTTGGTCCCTTCTGAATAGATTAGAATAAGTGATAGTCACAGTGAGAGATGATAATAGAAATAGATTTCCACGAGTGAGATGGTAGAATGTGATAAAGGCTGTCTCTGAGATCGAGAAATCTTCTCTCTCTCTGCCTATCTTCTGCGACAGATTTAGAGGAGTCAGACAGTCTAAACATATATATATATATATATATATATATATATATATATATATATATATATATATATATATATATATATATATATATATATATATATATATATATATATATATCCACTCACGTGCACGCACACAAGGTATGAACAGACTTGATACTCTGATCTATTCTAAGGGAAAATATTGTTAGCAACAAAACTTTCATAAAGAAAAAGTTAAGACAGCAAAATGGGTGCCAAAATACAACAATAAAGGAAACACTCAGTCCTGCATTCATTCTATTCATTCAGCCGTGGCCACGTGCTCTCTTGCATACTTACAGCTTTGGTAGCAACCTCTGGAACACAATTTTTAGGACATGCACATACAGAATCTTCAAATGTAGTCTTGGCCAAGAAACCCCCAGTTCCAAAAAGACGAGTTGAATTCACTGCTTCAGGGAACGGTTCCTTGGGTGTCCTTATTTTTCGGATGTCTGTTTAAGTCACATTAAAATTTGTCCAGGCACGTATGTTAACAGCGAGCACAGTGTCATTAGCTTAGCTTTATAGAAATGAGGAATGTCAGGTCGGTGTCTTCCTTCAGGATAGGACTTTATTTGGTCACCACACCTTTAGTCAAAACTCCGTCGGAATGTTACTGATATTAGTATTTTTACTTTCCACACGGGCTGAAATGTACTTGAGTTTTTTTTCTCTGGAAGAATTAAATCTGGCGCGATAGGCCCGTTGCTTCATTTAACTTTTGAAGTTCTTGTAATGAAAATGTTTTGGTTTTTCACAGATAATGTTCAAGTACTAAACGCCAGCAAAGTTGGGTTACCCCAGTTTCCACTGTATAAAGAAAACAACATATGAAAAATTTATACATACTATGTACTCGGTTATAACTTACATTATAAACTGCAAGCGGAGAGCTTGACTTAACGTTTAACACTCCCGTGAAATAAGTTATATTCATAAAATCAATCATCATGAATTAGAAATACAAACGTATTCCGTCAGTCCTCAATGATGTAGCAGTGCAGTTATGAGTTTAGTTTTTAAAATATTCTCGTCTGATTATTTAGCAGCTAAATTAAATTTATTATAGCTACATGATTTTAAGCTAGAAATTATAATTTATTCTACTTTTCCACTGAAACACGTCAGCTAGAGAATATAACAGACTTATAAATTATCACTCTGCACAAAAGAAACTAGGGAAATAAAATCACTCGCAAAAACTAGATATATATTATATTTACCTCAACACAGAACTACAGGCGATCGCACAACTTAGAATTATACGCTGATATATATATTTGAAGTCTAGAAGCTCGGCAAATTTCCGAACAAACTAAGAGCTTCGCTATACAGCTTATTCTATTCACGAGCAACCTGTCTACTGCGAATTTTGAGGACTGAATGAAATAAAGTTTAAAACTCTCGTTAATATCTTAAAACCCAGACAAAGGATGTGCGCTATTTCAAAACCCTCGTCTCCCCCTCTCTTAACACTTATGTTAAATCAAGCGACTGGCCATAACATGTCAAGAGTGCGTCTTCACACCTACTGCTAAGAAACTGTTCGTAGCGCTACGTCTCAGATGGCAATACCAGACGAATGTCTGCTATCTCATGTCTGATAGAAGGCATTCTCACACGTTTACGTCGAGAATCTAGCTCAAGAGCGCCGTGTCAGGAGGAAAGTATAGACACATGTCTGCTTTCTTGTGTCTGACGGAATGCATTCTAAGGCTCTCTCGTTTCGTGCAGAGACTGACACGTTATGTCATAAATGCGTTTACCAGTATAAGAAACGAAACGGCGAAGTTAGAATGGGAAAAAATAATATTTGTCGCAAACGACCGAATGCGAAAAAGAAATAGGAAAAGGATAAAAGAGCGATAATAAAGTAGAGGACACGGGTAGAAAAAGAAAAGAATATAGAAAATTTATTGATCATAAATTATTAGCCATATCCTACAACATATGTGAAGAAAACAGTTCTATTTTTTCTTAGACTCTTTAGAGCCCTCCCTCTCCCAGGATAAAGGCAGTTGAGTGAGAATAAACAAATATATTTTAAACACAGGCTTTTAAATGCACTAAAAAGCTACAAATAATTTTTCAAGGAGTTTATAGCTTGCAGTAAAAAAATGTAACATTGAATTGACAAAAAGCGCTTATCATATATTTTGTCCGTAAGTGTGTAATGAAGTATAAAGGAGAAGTTAATTTCGTGTAGAATCAGCGCCCCAGGCTTTTTTTGTCAATTTGATGTTACATTTTTTTACTGCAACCTATAAACTCCTTGAAAAATTATTTGTGGCTTTTTAGTGTGTTTAAAATATTTTCTTTTTAGTGTTATTTTGTTGTTGTTTGTACATTTAAGTCAAATGTAATCGATCCGGAAATGACATTATCAGTTTGCGATAAACAAGTCCAGAGCACAGGAGACAGATTTCATTATTCAGTATATTACACGTGTCATTAAAATTCATAACGATTATGTAGGTATTATAGTTAGTCCGACAGGGCTCCTTTTCTGATAATTTTATACAGACTTACTAATAAAAAAAGTGACGTCATACCGATATGGTGTAGAAGCAGATGTGAATATTTGAAGCAGAGGTGGGTGATCGTCTGCTAGAAAATATTAATATTAGACAAACATAAAGGTATGTTTTCAGGCACTCGTAAGAAATAAAGAAGTAGAACATTTAGACAACAGAAAAACAACAGACGTGAGTGGCTTACCCAGGGTTCGAACCCCGTACCTTCCGTACGACAACACCGCCTGGCTATACAAGCGAATCACACTAACCTCACGGCCAGCTAGGCATCCCCCAAAAAAGATGCTTTACTGACCGGTCATCAGTGCGAAACACAAGACAACACCGGAAGTTTACAATGGGCACCCATTTTGCTGTCTTAACTTTTTCTTTATGAAAGTTTTGTTGCTAACAATATTTTCCCTTAGAATAGAATGGGTATTTTCTTCTGTTGCTACACTATTGTACTACGTGTTCTGTCTTATAGTGTACGACACTATTTTTGTGTGTTTGCATTGATTACTTGCTAGGTCACATTTGCAGAGTACTCAATTTTAACGAATTTGCATTGGGGCTGTTTATCGCTCATCAGTACCCATATTCATATTCAGACTAAATAACTTATAAATATATATATATATATATATATATATATATATATATATATATATATATATATATATATATATATATATATATATATATATATATATATATACATATATATATATATATATATATATATACCCTCTATGTATATGTATGTATGTATGTATGTAATATATATATATATATATATATATATATATATATATATATATATATATATATATATATATATATATTATATATATATATATATATATATATATATATATATATATATATATACTTAAACTTACATAATGTCTAGTCTGGAGCATTTTATCCAGCTAGGTAAAGAGATGGGAATGCAAAGACAGGAGCTTAAAGAGTTTGCCATGGAGCAACTGGAAAGAGAAGAAAAGAAACTGGAAAGGGATGAGAGAGCAAGAATGAGAGAGATCGAAAAAGATGAACGAGTTCAGTTAGAAAAAATAGCAGAAAAGAAAAGACAAGAAGAATTTGAAGAAAAGAAAAGACAAGATGAAATGGCAGAAAAGAAAAGACAAGATGAAATGGCAGAAAAGAAAAGACAAGAAATTTAGAGGCTAAAAAAGCCCAATTTCTGCATGAAGAAAAAATGGCTTCTCTAGAGTTGGATAGACTCAAATTGGAAGCTAGTAATAAACAGAGTAATCAAGAAGGTGCAGGTTCGGTCAAGAGAGAACATGCTTCATCATTTAAACTTCACTTACCTAAATTTATTAAAAATATAGACGACCTTTCGTGCTTCCTAAACCGATTCCAGACAGTGTGTGAGGAATACAAACTGGAAAAATCATCATGGGTGATACATTTAATGTCATTACTAGCAGGTGAAGCGTTGACAGCTGTGTCAACAATGGATGAGGAAAACATAAAATCTTATGAGGCAGCTAAAACATTACTTTTAAGAAAGTATCAATTAGACGAGAATGGATACAGGCTAAGATTTAAAAAACTCACACCCGAAAGCAACAAGGACTTTAGTGAGTTCATTTCAACTATAAAGTTATGCTTCAATCGTTGGATTGAGTTGGCTAAAATCAAACATACATATGAGGACTTGATGGACCTTATTTTGAGAGACAAAGTACTTTCTTCCATTAGCCCTGATTTTTTGGCCTATTTACATGAACGGAAGCCAGAATCGTTGCAATCCCTTGAGTTGTTAGGGCGCCAGTTTATGACGGCACACCCAGGGAAGAGTGTGAACAACTCTACTATTAAAGAGGCATTACCTGTTGCATCAGCTCATTCGGTGCAGATAAACAACCCTAGAGCTCGATCGCAAAGTATGGATAGAAATTTTGGCAGGAATAATGACCGAAATAGTGGATCTTTCCGAGGACGGTACAATTTTGGCAATCAACCTTATCAATATCAGAGAAACTCCCAACGATATTTTGATGGAAATAGACCATCACAGGGTTACTTTCAATCTAACAGAGGATGGCGTAGATCTGATAATACCTACATGAACAGAGGAGACAGATCCTATTATACAAAGAACAACCAAAACTCTTCTCCATCTCAACACTGTCCAGGTTGTACGTGTCCTCAGCATTCTAATAATCCCCAGAATGGTAGAGAGAGTCGGAATTATTACCGGGGTAATAACAACTTTAATCGCTCTCGGAGCGTGGATCGAGAAAACTCGAACAGGAGTCATAATAGTAATACGGGAGCAGTTAATCCCAATGAGGAAAACACAAATATTGCAAATGCGTGTGCAGCTGATTTATTTAATCCATCAAATTGTTCAGAATGCAGCACTCTGTTTCAGCCGGATGTGGTCTCCAGACTTTCCTGCGGTCATCCTGTGCCCGCGTTGTTACCTGCATTAGCCTCGCATGATGGGAAAGGCTCGCTAATGTTTCACAGGGGTTTTTTAAATAATCAACTAGTTTCAGTCTTGCGTGATACAGGTTGTACAACTGTTGGGGTACGCAAATCTTTGGTAGACCCATCTTGCTGCACTGGGGAGAATGTAAAATGTGTCCTATTTGAGGGCACGGTGGAATTCTATCCTGTGGCCATTGTGCACATTGATACTCCATTTTTCTCAGGTCAAGTGAAAGCATGTTTATTACAGGAACCAATTGCTGACATAATCATGGGCAATATTGTGGGTATAAAAGCGTGTTCACTCCAAGATATAGAAATCTGGGAACGTCAGCATATACTACACGCTAATATGGTCGTTACAAGAGCACAGGCACAGGCTCAAGAGGAAGAAGAAATGACTAACAATCATGACAAGGAGGAAGATCAACATCTTATGCCGATGTTAACGAAGACATCATTTATTGATATGCAAAAGAATGACAATTCTTTGAAAAGATTTTTCAAATTGGTAAAATCAGATGATGTTGATTGCTCAGAAAGGTCACAACCTTGGTATACAATTAAAAATGACATATTAATTCGTAATGCTAGAGATGCTACATCGGTACAGCAGCAAATTATGGTACCAACCAATATTCGACCTTACATTCTCAGACATGCGCATGATACAAACTGTGCAGGCCACATGGGCTTTGCTGGGACGAAATATAGAGCCTTACGGCATTTTTATTGGCCTGGAATAGTCAAGGATGTCAAATTATTTTGTCGTTCGTGCAAGACATGCCAACAAGTGGCTACAAATGGTGCTTACCATAATGCACCTATACAGGCTGCGGATATTTCGGTGCGACCATTCGAAAAAATGGCCATAGACTTAATAGGTCCACTGTCAGTTCCGTCAGCCAGAGGTCATAGATATGTCCTCACCTGTATTGATATGTGCACCAGGTGGCCGGAGGCAATACCTCTTAAACATATTGCTACAACCGATGTGGCTGATGCACTATTCCTCATTTTTACGAGAGTGGGGTTCCCTGACAATATTTTATCAGATAGAGGAACACAGTTTGTGTCAGATGTCATGTCGCATGTCATGAAACTATGCAATATTGATAGATCTCTTAGCTCTGTTTATCATCCTATGTCCAATGGCATGATAGAACGTCTGAATAAAACGCTGAAACCACTACTGGGGAAAGTGACCACGACGTATCCACAAGACTGGGATAGAGTGCTCCCAGCAGTGCTGTTCGCTTATCGGGAAGTCCCAAACGAACACACTAGGTTCTCACCTTTTGAGCTCATGTATGGTGCTCCACCACGAGGACCCATGTCGATAATAAAACAATTACTTACAGGTTCGGAGATGACTCAGGAATGCCAGTCATCCTATGATTATGTGGTGAATCTACGAAAGACACTTATAGACGCTTGGAAAATAGCGACTGATTCATCTGAAAAGGCAAAAGAAAAAGCTAGATCTCTTCAAAACCGTTGGAAAAAGTTAAGGAAATTACTTCCTGGAGACAAAGCTTACGTCCTGCTACCAACGAGAGAGAATAGCCTTCTCATTTCGTGGAGTGGTCCATATGAAATTATTTCAAAATTGACAGATGTTGATTACATTCTTGACGTGAAAGGCAAGAATAAAACCTTTCACATCAACATGCTCAAACAATTCTATGATAGACCTGAATATCTCAAACCTATCTTAGATGCTGTTAGTGAAGTAATCACTGATCATCCTACATCTTACTCTTCACTATCAGTGATTTAAGAAGAACCCACTTCTTTTCATGATGTACCTTTGCAACTTCCTGTCATGTCTCTTTACCCGACAGAATCATGGGTAAATGTATCTATTTGTCCGGATCTATCCAGCGAACAACAATCTCAAATTCTTTCTATTCTAGAGTCATATCAGCAAGTTCTGTCTAATATTCCAGGCCGAACATCTATAATCACTCACGATATTAGACTCACAGATCACAAACCTATTAAATTAAAGCCTTACCCTATCCCTATCCACTTTCAGGATCAGGTTGAAAAAGAATTAGGCCAAATGTTACAGCTTAACATTATTGCTCCATCAGAGTCTGCTTATTCTTTCCCAATGGTTATAATCAAGAAAAAGGATAATAATATCAGATTATGCATGGATTTTCGTAAACTCAATTCCATAACGGAGTCTGACGCAGAGCCAATGCCAATTCTTGATGAATTACTGTCAAAACTTTCTAAAGCAACCTACTTTAGCAAATTTGGCTTAGCCAAGGGATATTGGCAAATACCTCTCACAGAAAAAGCAAAACCTTTCACTGTTTTCGCTACCCCTAAGGGCCTCTTTCAGTGGAATTTCATGTGCTTTGGCTTGGTAAACGCACCAGCGACTTTCGTTCGGATGATGAGGAAACTATTTTCTCATAGGTCTGATATCATCTCCTATATAGATGACATTTGTTTGTTCCACAACTCTTGGGACGAACATGTTTCTGGATTGAAATCTCTTCTCGAAATTCTTCGCTCTAATAATCTGACAGCGAATCCTTCGAAAGTTCACATAGGTTTCAAAGAAATTTCTTTCCTAGGTCACAGAGTGGGCCATGGATTTCTGAAAACTGAGGATAAAACTATCTCGAAGATTCTTAACCTATCAATTTCTAAGACTAAGAAGCAGGTGCGGAGTCTTCTCGGCCTTGTACAGTTCTATAATAAATTTATGCCTCATTTATCTTCAGTTACGTCAGTTCTATCTGAGTTAACTACAAAACGCTCCCCTAATAGATTTGTCTGGACGGAGGCCTGCAACATAGCTCTAGTCCATTTAAAGCATTACTTTTCGTGTGCACCAATTTTAAAACTCCCTGATCCTCATCTCCCATTTATTCTCAGGACAGACGCTTCGATGTACGGTATTGGTGGCTCCTTGATGCAAGAAGTAGATGGAATGCTTCATCCGATGATGTATGTGTCGAGGAAGCTCACAAAGACAGAAACCAGATATCCAATTATTGAGCGCGAGCTTCTCGCGATCATATGGGCTGTCACAAAGCTTCAGCGTTACCTTCTTGGTTCTCGTTTCATCATTGAGACAGACCAGAAGGCCCTGTCGTTCCTTCAAAAGTCCAACATGAAAAACGCACGAGTCGCACGTTATGCAATTAAGTTGCAAATATATGACTGTATCATTCGACCTATTGAGGGCAAGTCCAATGTGCTTGCAGATGTTCTGTCGAGATGTACACAGACAGACCTGCCCGATTCTCAAGAATATAACATTGCTGCGACCCATTGACCAAGGTACAGTGCTGATTGTCTACAGATACCTCGCTAACTTAACAGCGCTATCTTGACAATATCCATAACCAGATACAGATTACCATTGTTATCAAGAGAAACAACTCAAGTAATTTGAAGTCATGATAACAGACGTTTTATGTGAATACATTCAAATCGTTTCACACTACATCAAGTTCCATGAACAGTACACAGGATCTGATTTCCGGACAGTCATGACGTATGTGGTAAAGGAACCAAATCAAACAGTATCTCAGATAAACAGTATAAGGCTCTTTGTCATATCTTAATGGCAATCCTTCACAAAATGACTGGGATGCAGAACTTTAAAAAGATCATATTTCCTATTCCAGCAACCGAACTTCAAAATGTTGGGCTCAGAGACTGTGACACTCAAGAGGCAACATATGAAAAGAAATCTCACACAAGAAGCAATCGATTCGATACGCCTATGGAGAACTTCGCCATTTGAACATTCTTTTTTGTTATTACTTAAACCAGTTATGTGTCTCTAAAGTGCTAAAATTACAAATAGTAATCTTTCACACTAATGAAAGAAGAACCTATCATTGAAGACACTCAGTAACTATAGTTAATTAGTTTTACACAATGCTACAGACAGCACACACACGATCATGTGGACATTTACATTAACGTAATTATTATACTTACTTAATACTATTTAATTAGTTAGATCTTTCATTTCATTCATCTTTTAATTAAATGCATTCAGATATTTCATTTTCCAAAACTTCACAATTTCATTATCATATTTCTTCACATTTTCATTCATTTTTCTCATTTTTCCATGTTCCTGACTAAATTCCATAGACTGTTGATTAGGTGTGACATAGACTGGACGGTAACTTTTACATTTTCTAACAATTGCTTCCTATATGGAAAACTTTCAGTTTTCGCTGGAGGCGGGGTAAAAGTGTTACCTATCATTTTGCTCACAGGCTTGTAATTCATTGCTGTGCGCAATGGAGCAGAACGCGAATACGCTTCGAGTGTAAAAGCGTGTGAGTTGTGGAATGTGTGTGACACAGGTATTTAGTGTATGACGTGGACAGGGTCTACTGCGGGGGGAACGAAGGTTATCGTTAGGACAGTTGAGTTTGGCTTGTGTTTTCGAAGTGTACGGATATTTATGTGAGAGCCACAGACCAGTGTTTATTGTTATAAAATATTTCAGAGTCAGGATAATTGACTCAATTCATTATGATGTGTGCCTGATTGTATGTGGCTTAAGGAGAAGGACAGTAAGTGATTTGTATCAATACGGATTTGTAAAGTATGAAGGCGTTGTAGACGATACATAGACATTCTGACTTTAAACCGGCACAACGACATTATTGCTTATGGCTGCTACTGAACACATTTGTATGACTGATGTAACGTCATATCATCATATGCTCTCAAAAGAAGTGAAGTACACTTATGTTGTATTGTGACATCTTAAATGTGGTAAAACGTACAACAAGCTGTTGATCAAGATTATTCAAGTTGGCCATTCCGTACGTTACTGTTGAGACTGTTGTCTATTATATCAAAATATCTTACAAGACCAGTGCAGCACATTAATATACTCGTTACCCAATAGCCTTCAATAAGTATAAGGTAACAATTGTCCTATCATATATTTAAACAAACATCACAGCTAATAAAGTATTCAAGCGCCGTAACCCAAAATTCAATCTGTCCAACGAGCATTTTAAGATTTACTTCCCCTACATAAAATCTGTTCTTTACAGTTTACCACACCCCTGGGGGAAAAATGATTCTATCATTTAAAAAAAAATAATTAATTCCCAAAAAATTAAGAGAACAATGAAGCTCTAACATATGCCTACAAAAATTTACCTATGACAAGTGAAAATAGTACATCTACAAAAAATATCAGCAGTAAATGTAAAGTAAATAAAGAAGTTTCCAACGTAATCAACTAAGCATACTAAAATTAATCTAATACAAAACGAAGCTAAGTATATTCAATACAAACTAAACAGGAAACAACCAATAGTAAGAGAAAAGACAAGATCAAGCAAAAGAAGTATGATTCGTAATGAAGGAAATATGAAATCAGAATATGAGAAAAATCAAATAAAATCACAAGATAACAATTAAGTTATACAATTCCTTAAATGTAAAATAAAAACAATTATCACAAATAGCTACATTATCTTAAGTTATATAATTAACCTAACAATACAATGAATGAAAGTATAAGTGTCGGAAAAAGACGAAGCACACAAGTAGAATCACGTGAAACGACGATGAAATAAAGAAGTATAAACCAGATATGAAACCATACCGAAAAGTCAATAGAAAAGATGGAATGAAATGAAGACTAATTTAGCAAAGCAAAGATGTTAATGCAGAGAAAGATAACAATAATACATTACAATAACTATTTAAATCAAACGACGTATTGTATAAATAAATACAATCATACAATAAAGCATCAAACAAAAAACAATGTATGTATATATGTATACCGAAACATGAAAGAAAACTATACTTAAATAAAGCATAATAGGTAATTTCATCATCTCATCTCAACCCATAACCCGTCATGGGTCGTAGGGGTGCCATGGTGGAAGCATCAGCAGACAGGGTCCTCCACTGCTATCTATTCTCAGCAATGCGTACAAGTGTGGAGAAACCGTGTCCTGCCCATTCTTTGATGTTATCAGCCCAGGATTTTCTTTGCCTTCCTCTTCTCCGTTTACCTTCGACTGTTCCCTGGAGGATCGTTTTCGAAAGGGAGTCATGACGAGTTACATGCCCAAACCAGGCAAGCTTTCGACGTTTCACTATTGACAAAAGTGGTTCTTGATGGCCTGCATAGGTGTTTATCTTCTCTCTAACATAGACATTTGTTTTGTGCTCTTTATAGCAAATGCGCAAAATTCTTCTATAACATTTATGCTAGAAAGCCTGAATCCTTCGCTCCGTATCTGCAGTGAGTGTCCAGCCCTCACACCCATACAAGAGAATAGATAATACAAGTGATTTGTATAATTTGATCTTCACAGGAAAACTGATGTTACTTTTCCAGATCACATTCAACCTTGTCATGGCAGCTGAGGCCATCTCAAGTCTTGTCTTGATTTCTTCATTTGATCTTCCATCACTACATATAGTGGACCCGAGATATTTAAAGGTGTTAACTTCTTCTAACGTTTGCCCATTTAACGTAATGTTGGTCGGAACATGTTTCTTATGGCTATTCACCAATATCTTGCTTTTTTCTATATTAATTTCCATCCCATATGTTCTTGTTACTTTCTCCAGTCTAGAGGTAAGGTCTTGAAGTTCTGATTCTGTTCCAGCTATCAGATCAATATCATCAGCAAAACGTAGATTACACAGAGGTCGGCCTCCAATCGATATGGTTGATTTATAATCGTAGAGAGCCTCCTGCATAATATGTTCTAGATAAATGTTAAAGAGCACTGGTGACAGGATACATCCCTGGCGAACACCTACAGTTGTTTTGAAAAATTCTCCAATGTCATTGCTTGCAAAAACAGCACTGCTTGCGTCCTTGTATAGTGCTTCAATGATATCTATGATGTTGGTATCAAAATTGAATTTTCTCATTATTTGCCATAAACCTTCATGCCAGACTCGATCGAAGGCTTTTGTGAAATCGATGAAGTTATGGTATAAATCATGTTGATGCTGGAGATGTTTTTCGATCAATAACCTAATATTGAAGATTTGTTCTGAGGTACTTCTTTTTGGTCTAAAGCCAGCCTGTTCCTCTGACAAGATTTCTTCTGATTTCTGTTTTATTCTGTTCAAAAGTATCCTTAACATCACCTTACTTGGATGACTAATAAGGGTAATGGTTCTGTAGTTCTTGCACATTTTTAGATTTCCTTTCTTTGGAAGCGGTATTACTAATGACTGCGTCCATTCTTTTGGCCATTTTTTTTTGTACTCCATATCTTCTGGCAAATTGTTGTCATGATTTTTACTATATCTGGTCCTCCATATTTCAAGAGCTTTGCTGGTATATTATCCACACCCGGTGACTTCCCTCCTTTCATCGAACATATAGCCTCTTCCACTTCTTCCCGTAGTATTGCTGCATTTCCGAGTTCTCTGTTTTCGCACTTAATGTTGTTTAATATGCCTAAGTCAGTGTCAAGTTTACAGTTATATAATTCTTTACAATATTCTGTCCACCTTCTCATTACAGCTGTTTTTTCATTGAGCAGAGCCCCATTGCTATCTTCTATGACAGTTACCCTGGGCTGTTGGGGTTTTGATAGTCTTCTTAATGTGTCAAAAACTGCCTTGCTGTTACCTTTTATTAGCCCCGTATTAATGGACTCACATTGATCATCTACCCATTTTTCTTAGGTAATTTAACTAAGTTAAACTTATCCATAACTACAAATAAATTATTCTAGATAACACACAAATAAAAAATATCAATGCTATCAAAAGTTTGCACTGACGCACAGTCAAGCGCTAGATAAAGAAAAAATACATCAACATCCGAAAAAAACAACGTTTCAAAGAACGAATAACACTATACCTTATAACCATAGCGCACAGTCAAGCGCTAAGCACAAACAAAAATATTACAATGTCGAAAAAAAATACGTTTTCTCTAAAAAAAAATACAATATAAAAAAGTTTCGTAACGCTAAGTAACACAAAAAATAGTATTTCATTTGCAACCGATTCGAAGCTATAATACATAAACTAACAATGAAATCAACTTTAAGAAAATCAGTGCCATATAAACAATGCTATCTCTAAACAGACACTCATCAACACATGTAAGTTATTTTTTTAAAATACGTAACAGAAAAAAATCACAAGGGACAACACACTGTTATCTGCATACAAGCTTGCAAATATAAAGTTAAAGTAAGGTCCCGTAAAAATATCTACAAAAATTTTTCGAAAAAAAAATAAAATTTTATCAAAATAATCTGTTAAGAAAATGCTGCATGCCTAACCGGCAAGAAAACCAAATTATATAACTTTTCAGGTATCATGTTCTGGAAAAATCTGTATTTCAAAATACGTTATCAAATCCAAATACAAGATCATTTCTGATACATGCAAGCTATTTTCAAAATTACATTTCACAACATAACAGATAGTTCATATCTTCTCTGTATGTTTTAATATATTAACTAAACATGGCATCAAAGCATGAGAAAAAAACTTAAATTAAGTGAATAAAGAACACTCAGGACTATCTAAAAGTTACTATTACATCGACACAGTAAATGAGTTTGTGCATAGGGCTGGCAATCTCATCATGTACAAAAACTATCCTAACAATCACAGTTGCAAAAATTCCAAGTTTCACAACAGAATACAAAGATAAATGACCATGATCCAAGTGGGCACAGGTTTGTGATCAGCGTGTATAGACACAAATCGCTCACCACATTCATCAAAAGTTACAGACAAGTCATTACCAACTGACATGCTACACATTATCAAAACACAATAGTATAAAAATAGCATAGCAATGAATTGGTGCGTCATCAAAACAGTCATATAAATAAAATAAAAAAAATTATGGCAATCAAATGATACATCATAATATTTTAACGAAATTACATGATATTCCAAATCAACAACGTATCATGTACTATACTATAGAATATAATAATATCTATTGTCCTAAAAAAAAAACAGGGCACATCTCCGGCATTCTTGATAGTATCTTATAAACCACCCGGGGTGACGTCATACAACACGGGGTCAACCTGCTGGTTAGCTACACTTGATCTGACACATGGGTGTAAGGCGACCTACATTTCCCACAGCTAATGTATCCCAGGAGCGCTGACTCTTTCAAGCAAAGCCGTAGCTGTCAAAAAATACAAATGAAAATTTCCATTTTAATCAACGGCAGAAATTAATGAGGTAAAACGGAAAGGTAATCTCACAATTACCTAACACTGTCGCTGTGTAAACTTCTGGCCTCTTTATGAATGCACAACAAGTCTTCCTTTGTGATATGAAAACAACACAGAAGGCTTAGGGATAATATGACCGCAACTCAAGGTCGTCACTGCAGTAGGCTGAAATGAAGTTCTACATTCACAACAACGAGATGCTATCTCAAAATGAACAGTAGAGCAAGTAGTATTTGAAAAAACTATTTCCATTCTTATTACCTTGATTACTAATAATGACTTTGGGCTTCTGTTGAGCAAAATTAGCATAGTTGCGCTTATTATTTATCCATTGATCAAAATATCTATTAATATTTCCTCTTTGTTTGGGCCCATTGTTATGTTTAGAACCAAAGTTAGCATTGTTGTGCTTAATATTTCTGTTTGGAAAAAAATATCTATTAGATTCATCTTGTCGTCTGTCAGAAAATTTTTTGCAAGATTGATAGCCTTTCATGTAGTTTCATTCATAACCCTCCACTCCCAAAGGAGCATAGGCCTTCAACAAACACATGCCAAGTCCTCCTGTCACTATCTGTTGAAAAAATTGTAATTATCTCTAGTCACTGTGTACCATCAGTTCTTGTGCATAGAACTTTTATAATTTAAATCAATATGAGGTAAGTCAATATTATGTCATTATCTAGCCACTAATTACTTATGCCTCAAATCCTATAATAAGACGATATAGATATAGACAATAAGAACAACAGTTATGATGACAAGATACTAGAGAACAAATGATAACGTTCGCACATTCAACTAAACAATACAGCAGAACTCAAGAAAAATTTTGCAAAGCATGCAATGACAGCTGCGAATGATATAACAAGACAAACGACGACACAGTGTATAAACGAAAAATGTGTATAAAAAAATGAAAGATAGGAAATAGAGAAAGACATTCACAAACAAATTAATCAATAAACTAAGGAACAGAGAAAATACTACGATAACAACAATGAGACGTTACGTCACACCTACACACTTACTGTCGCAAGCGACAACTAGCGATCTAACCTTCGGCAAGGTTTGTAGCCTTGAACCGGAATTATCGCTGAATTGACACTCACAAACTAAATCATAAAGAACGCTTATGAAGCCCTGGGTAAACTTGGATGTTACCTTCATAAGTTAACATGAAACATAGAATATTCAACATAAAACACTCAAATAGAACAAATAATGCATAATATCGGACGGCTTGTTGACATACACAAAGTGGCACGATTTACACAACAAAAACCACTTATCTTCAATGAAGGAAAATAATCCCGTTCTTTCCGCCAAGACACTGGATATCACATAGTCTGCAGCTAAAAACAATCCACTGCATAAAGGCACTGGAACTCGACACTTTTCCCTTCAGGTCCTTGCTTCAGTATAGTATGTGCTCAGCAATGCACAAGATGACAGGATCTGGAACACAGCAAATACTGCAACTCTTGACTTGTGGTACACGTGCAAAAGGGTTGGAAACACTGCACTAGAACTTGTACACTGTCTATCAATCTCGTTGAAATTAGGTAGAAGGGCTGGAAATACCGCAACTTGAACTTGTATACTGGCCTACTTAAAAATTTCAATCAGGAGAAGCAGAACTGGAATCGCTGCACATCTTATCATGCGAATGTCATGGATATTAGATCCAACTTGACTGTAAACCACGACTGTAGAAGTATCATGGTGGTATCCGCAGTTGAAATGTTATCAAACTGCTCAATGATTATTATGATTATACACCCCACAGGCTAATTATAAATAGGTCGAGGTTCGGTAGTAAGGCCACGCCCACACAGGGCTATTTATGGATATGTGTTACTACTGCTATACTGTCACTGTGTGAAAATGTTTGAGGTGAGTGGGATGGATGGTACAATCACTCACACCACAGCAACGTACGGTCAAGCATAGACCAACGAATCAGACTGGTGTTCATTTCCAACTTACAGACATAGTTTATTCACAGTAACATCAATCAGGAACGGTACACTACACAGGTACAATAGCATACAAAAAATCCATTGAATCAATACACTATCAATATAGCCTCATCAAGAAAGACTGCTCACATCGCAGTACTAGTAAATTCATCAATACACTGGCCTCATGATATTTTCTTCATAGAAAAACTGCTCACATCGCAGTACTAGTAAATTCATCAATACACTGGGCTCATGATATCTTCTTCATAGAACTCAATTACAGAATAATAGGGCACTCCTCATCGAACGTGCATAATAGCAAAAATCCCTCAAAGACTGCATTCACCGCAGTTATAAATATGGCCTTATAAAGTCTATAAATCTCAGACTCTTAACAAAATCACTCAAAGACTGCATCCACCGCAGTTATAAATCTGGCCTTATAAAGTACATTCTATCTGCAGATAATCCAACACGTGAATGAATATTCAATAATGGCCTGTACACAATTATCACTGGTACACACACAGCAAAGCATGCTGCTCAACATCTTCCTAGTACTCTCAAAAGGGCTGCGTACACTGCAGCTTACAATAATATGGCCTGCACAAATTCCGGCCTCATAATCTCATTAATTAATCCACTTGTACACACTGCGGAAAAAACATCGCTAAACATCTTCACCGAACACTGGTCGGGAACACACACTTAGAGAAACACACAGGGCTGACCAGCTCGGTCAAGAACCCACAGCAGACTGTACGGGATCACACATCAGTCCCCGCTCAAAAAACAGTCACGAGAATCCGCTGTTCAACACAGCTCAGTCAATAATACCTTCGCGTGCTAGCCGCAAGAGCTAATCACCCACAGCTCTACAACACAGAACAAATTCATCTCAACACTAGAGATGATTAGCGTTTACCACGCTTTCTGACTCTTTGTCTCTCGAAACTACGAGACGATATTTTGCTATCATATATTTAAACAAACATCACAGCTAATCAAGTATTCAAGCGTCGTAACCCAAAATTCAATCTGTCCAGCGAGCATTTTAAGATTTACTTCCCCTACATAAGATCTGTTCTTAACACTGACTTATCATTTAATCCCTCTGCACAGAAATTAAACTATGTAAAAATAAAATAGGCGATCTACCACTAAAATCACTCAACACTACTAGATATATATATATATCTACCATTAGCGCAGAAGTAAAACGATCTCCAATCGACCAACTAAATGATGCTTCTATTAACAGAGATCTTAGGAATCGAAAGCTAGATGGTCCTAGTCTTTCTGGCTGTACTGGATGAATTAAGTTAGAATTCTGGTGTATATATATCTCTCCGAAATCAGGGGAAGGTTACGTCTATAACCCGACCCGACTCATTTGCCAGATGTTAACACCTACGTCCAGATTTACATATTTCCTTGCTCATTCTACGAATGAAACGAATTCTATACACTCTTACCGAGACCAGACTTAACACCTACAGTACATTCTCTCGATCTGATCAGACAACGGCAATAAAACTCACGGTGCGCGTTTTACACGTTCTGCTTCATATGGCCGTTCCCAGCGATCAATGTCTTTCATCTCAAATCTTTCACCGAGAATAATTAACTATAGGCGGACAGATCTGAGAAAAATAATAGACGATAGTCTTACTTCTTATCCCTGTCGAGAACGAATTAACACGATTCGGACTCATCAAAGAACTTAGCTAAACAGCAATAAAATGCGTTGCTAGATTAGAAAGGAAAAGACAAAGGTATGAATGGGAGAGTATATCTTAACAATCGAGCGTATGCGAAAAAAGAAGGGTAACAGAGCGAAAGAAAGGTACAAGACAAGTGCAGAATAAAGAATAAATATCTGAAATTTATTAATCATAATATCTCTGCCACAAAAGCCAAGGCTCAAGAAGTGTACACAGAAGCAAACAAAGAAGTAAAAAAGAAGTATCAAAAGAGACAAGAGGAAGTATGTTGAGGAGTTGGCAAGAGAGGCAGAAGATGCTGCAGCCAAAGGAAATATGAGAGCACTGTATAGCAGCACAAAGAAGCTAACAGGGAAATACAAGCAAACAAGTTGCCTCATAAAAGACAAGAATGGAAAACTGCTCAGCAATATACAAGAGCAAATGAAGAGGTGGACAGAATATTTTGAGGACCTTCTCGATAGACCAGATCCACAAAACCCCCCGGACATCCAGCCAGCAGATGAAGAGCTACACATTAACGGTGAAAGACCAACGAAGGAAGAAATAAAGAAAGCCATAACACTTCTAAGAGATGGAAAAGCGTCTGGACCTGATGGCATTCTAGCAGAGGCCATCAAAGCAGATATCGACACTGCTACACATATGTTATATAAATTACTTGGTAAAGTCTGGGAAAAGGAAGAGATATCAGCAGAATGGAAGGAAGGATATCTGGTTAAGTTGCCTAAGAAGGGAAATTTACAAGAGTGCACAAATTATAGAGGAATAATGTTACTATCAGTGCCAGGAAAAGTATTAAACAGGATTATCCTTGAGAGATGAACAAGCAGGTTTTCGACAAAACAGATCATGTACAGACCAGAAAGCCACTTTGAGAATAATAGTTGAACAAAGTCTGGAATGGAATTCACCACTATACATCGGATTTGTGGACTACGAAAAGGCATTTGACAGTGTAGACAGAGAATCACTTTGGAAATTGATGAGGCATTATGGAGTTCCCCTGAAGATCATTAATTTAATAAAGAAAACATATGAAGACATGACATGCAGAGTTTTTCACGAAGGACAGCTTACAGAACCGTTTGGGATAAGAACAGGAGTGCGACAGGGAAGCCTCTTGTCTCCATTTCTTTTCTCACTAGCACTAGACTGGGTAATGAGATCATCGACAACACACAACAGAAATGGAATCCAGTGGACTCTGACTAAGCAGTTGGATGATCTGGATTTTGCTGATTACTTGGCTCTTCTGTCCCATAACCGTAATCAGATGCAGGATAAATTGAAAAACTCGATGAGAGGTCACAGCAATTGGGTCTGAAAATACACAGGGAAAAGACATAAATAATGAGAATAAATGCAGGTAATGAAAACAGGGTTGAACTTGAAGATACACCAATACAAGATGTAGAATCGTACACATATCTTGGCAGCAATATAGACTAAGTTGGAGGGACAGACAGTGATATCAAACTAAAAATACAAAAAGCAAGAGGAGCTTTCATTGCATTGGGAAATATATGGTGATCAAGAGAAATCGGATCCAACACGAAAATAAGAATCTTCAACTCAAATGTGAAGTCAGTCCTATTATATGGCTCTGAGACATGGAGAACAACAAAAACAACAACCAAAAAGCTACAGACTTTCATAAATGGGTGCTTGCGTAGAATAGAGGGATTGAAATGGTATGACAAGGTTACCAACGTGGAACTGATGACAAGAACTAGACAAGTGCCAGTGGAACAAGAGATGAGAAGAAGACGATGGCGATGGATAGGACACACACTGACGAAACCTTTTGATAGTATTACAAGGCAGTCCTTGTTCTGGAACCCCCAGGGCAAGAGAGGCAGAGGTAGACCAAGAAGCACATGGAGAAGAGAGCTGGAAACAAAGGTGAAAATTGTGAGGAGAACGTGGAAAGAACTTGAGATGATGGCACATAACAGGAGGACTTTGCATGTGTTTGTTGAAGGCCTATGCTCCTTTGGGAGTGGAGGGTTATGAAGAATGAAGAAAATCGATTTGGACCGGGGAAGACGACAAAGGCAGCATTCTATTCATACATATTTGTACATATAAAACTTGCTAAATGTTGGTATAATAAATATATACACCTTGATATCGTAATCCACTCCGTGCTCCCCAAGGAGCGGGGGCCACCTCTCCCGTTAGCTGTTTGTGAGGAGACCCGCACAAAACAGTTACTAGCTCTAGCAGTGGTGGTTCATGGGGAAGCTTATTTTGCGTAATGATGTTGCCACTTCCAAATCCAACCGTGCGTCCACAAACTATATTCATATGTCAAATGCAAACTATAAAAAGTTAAAATGTACATATTACAACTTACTTCAATGAGTTAAGAATTACATCCACAGACATGATGCACAAAACCCGGTCGTAAAATGTCGAGCAGCGGTTTAAGATGCTAAAGACCTTTAGGTGGGTTTGGTGTCTAACTGGGTGCGCTTGAAGTAGGATCCTAGAGGTAGAGGCACAAAATGATGCCCCTGGAGTTACTCCTTTCTAACTCTAGAATTCACTTCCAGTCCTATGGCCTATCCTATATTGGGATCCTAATGTGCGGTGTTCCTGGTTGTCTGTGATTTCTCCTTGATAAAACTGAAAGTTAGTGCGCAAGTCTAAAAATGCTGTATGACGTAAAAAAATGTTCGCTTCCACATACATGTTTCTTCACTGTGGAAAGATCCAATTAGAAGAAGTTCAGTTTAGCATTTCGGTACCACATTCAATTCATCACCGATCTATCACTGATAATCTCTTTCAAGATTTTACTTACTCATAGTTGTTTATTACAACAAAGTCATTTGCCGAAAATGTTATATAATGTCTCGAATTCCACTCCTCTTTATCTGGTTACGTCAATAAGTTAATACATTGTCTTCAAATACCATCTGTTATTCATATTGGAAAACTCGAGCAACAAGGGTTTGTGGCAGTTTTTGCCTGTCATGTTCACGAATCAAACGTTCGTTATCTACATTCTTGACACACATCTGGGGCTGGTACCACTCCTCAACCGGAGCAAACAAGATATGTATGATTAATCCGTCTAATGTGGACGATTAATCAAACAAATACGCTTTCGTGGCTGCAGAACTGGTCAAGCGGGCAGATTACCCGGGATAGTTGACATGATAGGACATGATAACCTCAAGTGATGAAAGTGTAAACAACAATACTGGAAGAATGAGAATAAAGAAGGAATGGTCGAGTAAAACTGCTGGAGAGGATTGACGAGAAGCAAAAGAGGACGAACTAATTTTGTCATTTAGGCACACTCTAATTTCACTTGAATAAAAATTTGCAGTTTATATTTGTACATATAAAATAATGGTCAAGAGTTGTATAGTTGGTGCCATTACATCACGTCTCATATACAGTACATCTGCTTTGACATAACGCTTGGACTTTCAATTTATTGAAGGGGAAATAATTCTTGCTCTAGTCGCTTCAGTCTTCTTCAAGCTAGTAGCAGTTGCTTTCCTTGTAATCCTCAGTCGTCTTACTGGTAGGAAATACACTCTTTTTATCTACAAACCGAAACTTGTTCTCTGTGCTATTTTTGGATATGATTACCAAACTTATCCGCATTCCTTTCTAACTAACATCTACTTTCACGAACTCACTGCAGTAAACCAACCCGGGAATCTGATACCCCCCCCCCCCTCTTCCCCCCCCCCCCCCAAAAAAAAGTGGAAATTGTTTGTGAACATGATTTAGCTACAACATCAACGCAGCAGGGGGGGGGGGGGGGGGGGAGAAGACGCTGGATTAGAATAAGACAAATATTAATAAAACCTAATGATAGCATTACAGAGCAGTCCATGTTATAGAACCACCCGGGTTAGAGAAATAGGGGGAGACCAAAAGTATATAGAGAAGTGAATAGGAGACAGATATGAAAGGGATAAAAAAAGGCACTTTAAATGGATGGCACAGGACAGGGGGCGTGGCATGTTTTTGTTCAGGGCCTGTGATCCACACGGAGCAGCAAACTACTAAATGATGAAGTCCAATCATCAAGTCATCGTAACGGTAACAGTAACTAGGTTTTTATCTTTCTGTCTTCTTGTCCGTTTCTTTCTTTCTTGCCTGTATCTTTCTGTCTGTCTATCATTCTTTCTGTCTGTCTATCTTTCTTTCTGTCTGACT
Source organism: Oreohelix idahoensis (assembly GCA_024509875.1). Classification (NCBI taxonomy): domain Eukaryota; kingdom Metazoa; phylum Mollusca; class Gastropoda; order Stylommatophora; family Oreohelicidae; genus Oreohelix; species Oreohelix idahoensis. Next base: position 223,566 of record JAMPIV010019151.1, read on the forward strand.
ATCTTTCTTTCTGTCTGTCTATCTTTCTTTCTGTCTGTCTATCTTTCTTTCTGTCTGTCTATCTTTCTTTCTTGTCCGTTTCTTTCGTTCTTGCCTGTGTCTTTCTATCTTTATTTCTGTCTTTCTTTCTATCTGTCTTTCTTTTATTCTTTCTTGTCCGTTTCTTTCTTTCTTGCCTGTATCTTTCTGTCTGTCTGTCTGCTTATCTATCTTTCTTTCTTTCTTGCCTGTATCTTTCTGTCTGTCTGTCTGTCTGTCTGTCTGTCTGTCTGCCTATCTATCTATCTATCTATCTATCTATCTATCTATCTATCTATCTATCTATCTATCTATCTATCTATCTATCTATCTATCTATCTATCTATCTATCTATCTATCTATCTATCTGTCTATCTGTCTATCTATCTATCTATCTATCTATCTATCTATCTATCTATCTATCTATCTATCTATCTATCTATCTATCTATCTATCTATCTATCTATCTATCTATCTATCTATCTATCTATCTATCTATCTATCTATCTATCTATCTATCTATCTATCTATCTATCTATCTATCTATCTATCTATATATCTATCTTTCTTTCTGTCTGTCTGTCTGTCTGCCTATCTATTTATCTATCTTTCTTTCTTTCTGTCTTGCCTGTGTCTTTCTATCTTTCTGTCTGTCTGTCTGCCTATCTATCTATCTATCTTTCTGTCTGTCTGTCTGCCTATCTATCTATCTATCTTTCTTTCTTTCTGTCTTGCCTGTGTCTTTCTATCTTTCTGTCTGTCTGTCTGCCTATCTATCTATCTATCTTTCTGTCTGTCTGTCTGCCTATCTATCTATCTATCTTTCTGTCTGTCTGTCTGCCTATCTATCTTTCTTTCTTTCTTTCTTGTCCGTTTCTTTCTTTCTTCATGTGACTTTCTGTCTGTCTATATTTCTTTCTTTCTTGTCCGTTTCTTTCTTTCTTGCCTGTGTCTTTCTGTCTATTTCACATATTGCAAAAAAACTTTTCTTCACCTTATTTTCCTGATAACATTTAGTTGACTTCATTAAAATTTAAAAAAATGTACCATAGTACATACAAGTCAAACCTTATTGCACGAGACCAAACACATAAACAACATTGTCACCCAGTGGAGGCCAATCCAGAGTCTATGTTTTTCCCAATCCAGGGAAAACGTTTATTGAAAACACATGCAGTATAATGCTTCTTTTCTTTTTAAAAACAGCAAAAATATCAGGGTTAAGTGCATGAGATTTCTCACCGAGAAAAATATATTTTAACAAATTTAAAAACATTACGGAGCTTGAAGATTATTTGAAACTAATAAACTGTCATTCAAGATTAAAAACCATAACATTATGTTTTTACAACAAAAATACTGCACAGAAGTTTTATTAATACGAACGAGTGATGCACCTCTTCTTAATCTGATACTCCAGAAGATGTGAAAATAACATTGTACAACCGTAGATGGAAAACAACAGTACACAGATAAGGAGTGATTTAAGTGTAGGAGAGAAGAAACTGAGATACAAGAATTTTGGAGATAAGAATGTAGGAGGTAATAATGTTAGAGATAAGAATGTGAGAAATAAGAATGCAAGAGACAAAACATAACACACAAGAATGTACGAGATACAAATGTAAGATATGATATTGTACGTACGAGATAAGCGATACAAATGTAAGATATGATATTGTACGTACGAGATAAGCGATGCAAATGTAAGATATGCTAATGTACTGGTACTAGATAAGAATATAAGAGATACAAATGTAAGATATGATAATGTACAAGATAAGAACCACGAGATAACAGATACAAATGAACAGTATAAAAATGCACTAGATAAGAATGTACGAGATAAACGATACAAATGTAAGATATGATAATGTACAAGATACGAATGTAAGAAAATAAGGAGGCTTGGCCATCTCGTGAGAACGGAGCCCAATAAAATACCATTTCGCGCCTCCAAAAGTAGATCTAGGTTTAGGGCACAGGAAAGACCAAGAAAAGGCTTTCGACAGCATACACAGGGACAGCCAATGGAAAATACTGAGGGCTTATGGAATTCCTAGCTGCATTGTTTCCATCATAAAAAAAAGCCTCTATTCTAACTTTACATGCAGTGTTGGAGTGAGTAATCTAACTTTCGAAGTGAAAACAGGAATACGACAGAGATACCCCTTATCAACAACATTATTTTTGACAGCTATAGATTAGGTGATGCGCCAGACAACAGAGGGCAGTCCAAGAGGAATTAGATGGACAACGTTTTCTACACTGGAAGATCTGGAATATGCAGATGATATTGCACTACTCGCGCATTCACATCAACACATCCAAGAAAAAACCGATAGACTGAATAAGTATGGCCAGCATGTTGGTCTGAACATCAATCTAAAGAAGACAAAGGTCATGACACTAAATGTGGGCAATACTGAGCCAATAACAATAAGGAACCAGAAGTTAGAACAGACAGACACATTTATTTACCTAGGATGCGTAGTAACACCTGACGGCGGAACAAGCTAGGACATTAACCACAGAATGAATAAAGCGAGAACAGCCTTTGTTAGTCTCAACAACATTTGGAAGTTTTCCCAGTAATGCACAAACACCAAATTAAGACGGTATGAGAGCTGTGTACTTTCTGTGCTTCTCTATGGTGCGGAATGCTGGAGAGTAACAGAGAAGGAAATGTCGAAACTGTCCTCCTTCCATACAATCTGCCTAAGGAAAATTCTCCGAATCTTTTGGTCAAATACCATCAGCAACCAAGAACTACTTATTCGGAGTAACCAGGAGGACATGCATACCATTATAGCTGGCAGACGCTGGAGTTGGGTAGGCCACGTTCTCAGAAGGGACCCTGATACCATCGCAAGAACAGCTGTGCTATGGACCCCCGATGGAAAGCGAAAGAGAGGCCGACCAAAAACAACTTGGCGGAGAACTCTGGAAGCCGAGATGCAAAGAATGAACCAGAATTGGGGCACTGCACGAAGGATGGCCGCCGACCGAGCAAAGTGGAATCAATTTGTTGCTATCCTACAAGACGCCACCAGGCGTGATGGCCACTGACTGCTTTGACGGTTGGCGGCTATGGATCAAAGAAGAAAAACCAAGAAGCAGATAGAAATGTGATGGGGCCGTAAAGACACCCCAGCTTCCCCCTTCATGTTCAGGGCATATTTATCGCCCATATATTTTCGATGTGCGCACAGCATGCTGGGATGTAAAAATTCTGACGAGATAGAAGATATATTAGTCTAGGCCATAATAAAGCCTAAACTATAATTGTGTTATATTTGATAGTCGTGTGTTATATTTGATAGTTGTGGGCCATATCTGTGTTTTCGTGCCTAATAGAGCAATAAAGGCGAGTGTTATTTAAGGATCAAAATTAATCCGCGCAGCGCACTAAAGTTGAGGGAATCGACCTAGGGCTTATAAAAGAGATAGCGAGCGGCAAACAGGCCTATTTGAAGATTCAGTCCAGACAAGAGAAAACGGAACGAGGCGCCCTGTGTGGGTAACAGAAGAACAAAGACTTGACACGTGAGTTAATTTAGAATAGCATTAGTGTTCTATAATTCTGAAATTATATTGAGCTTGGCTGTTTTAATGTTTAAGGAAATAAATAGATTGATCTGTTTCCAGGACCTGATAGTTTAGTCATGAAATATAAATGAATGAAAATAATATGCATGGATTGATTATAATAGTGTAAGTCCAAATCACAGATGTGAGAGTTTAAGAGCGAGTATTTCATCCATCAGACCGGGCAAATTAGTAGGAGAGTGTTTTATACATAAAACTGGACAGAGATGTTATCAGGAACTGGAATTTAGATAGTATAACTGTTATCAAGATGGCAGCCACGTGTTCATGAAAGGCGGCGCGTCATCATGCTGTGAATAAAGAAGACGCTTAGTTATCACGAGTTATCAAGCCTACAATGTTATGCTATTTTATATGGTGTGAATTGACACGTGGGCGAAAGTAGGTTAAATATAATTTTGCCCAGTAATAGAAGAGTTTTCGTGGTAAATTTCCTTTATGTGATAACTTTAGTTCTAGATTTAAGTCAAGAGTAATTTTATTTTATTCTTTAATGTAAGAGTAATTAAGTGTATGTCACGATTATTGGTTATTCTACTGTATATATTTAATTGGTTACTTTGAAGTGAGAATAGCCATTTAGATTTCTGGTGAGATTAGAGCCACTCCTTTGGGCGTAAAGCACATTTGAGACATAAACGTTCCTGTTTGCTCCTTGCGGAGTAGGGCGACACCAGTGCGGCTGAGAGCACAGGCTGGGTGTTTGTCGAGCGACAGGCTGGGTGTTTGTTTGGTGTTTTGTTTGCTGGTTTATTTATTTAATGTTTGCTTCAGTGTGCCCTTAGTCACTGAATGGGTTGTAAAAATAAATACAGCCCCTGCCTTAAGAATCAAGAGTTTTATTGTTGATCGGGTCGGTTGCGAGTGTGCAAGAGAGTGATCAAATATCACAACATCATCATCATCATCTCGCCCACCCTATCACAGAAAGAAAACAACTCAAAAATCCTACAAAAAACACAGACTGACAGTAGTCAGTACAACACACTTGGTTCAAGAACATAAACTTCTACTTCTTCATACACTCTCAGGTGTAAACGTGAATAAGTTTTAAAAGTCAGTTGTCACCCAGAGGTTGTCAGTATCTTCATTGTTCCCCCAGAGGTTGTCAGTATCTCCATTGTTCACCCAGAGGTTGTCAGTATCTCCATTGGTCACCCAGAGGTTGTCAGTATCTCCATTGGTCACCCAGAGGTTGTCAGTATCTCCATTGAGTTTGTCTGGCAGTGGTACTGGTGACTGCGATATGTGCTTTCTCTTCTTCAGCTTTCCAGTACGTTTCATGGCAACTGGACCGAAAAAACAAAAAGTGTGAGTTAAGTAGATGAGGGGTAATATTGTAAGAGACAAGAATGTAAGATATAATAGCGTAAGAGAAAATATATAACGGATACGAACATAATATATACGAACGAAAGAGAAGAATATGAGAAATAAGAATGCAGTAGATACTAATGTAAAAGAAAAACATAAAGATATAAGAATGCAAGAGACAAATATAATACATAGGAATGTAGAATTTAAGAATATAAGCATTAAAAAGGGAAGAGTTTAGACTGTCAGGTATAATAATGTAGAAGATAAGAATGTCAGAGATAAGGTACTAGGAAATAAGAATGTAAGAGATAAAGTACCGTACTAGGAAATAGGAATGTCAGAGATAAAGTACTAGGAAATAAGAATGTAAGAGATAAAGTACCGTACTAGGAAATAGGAATGTCAGAGATAAAGTACTAGGAAATAAGAATGTAAGAGATAAAGTACCGTACTAGGAAATAGGAATGTCAGAGATAAAGTACTAGGAAATAAGAATGTAAGAGATAAAGTACCGTACTAGGAAATAGGAATGTCAGAGATAAGGTACTAGGAAATAAGAATGTAAGAGTTAAAGTACCGTACTAGGAAATAGGAATGTCAGAGATAAGGTACTAGGAAATAAGAATGTATAAGAAAAGATTCTAGGAAATAAGAATGCAGAAGATAAGATTCTAAGAAAAAAGAATGTCAGAGATAAGGTACTAGGAAATAAGAATGTAAGAGATAAGGTACTAGGAAATAAGAATGTAAGAGATAAAGTACCGTACTAGGAAATAGGAATGTAAGAGATAAGGTACTAGGACATAAGAATGTATAAGAAAAAGTACCTGTACTAGGAAACAAGAATGTAAGAGATAAATACTAGGAAATAGGAATGTAAGTGATAAGGTACTATGAAATAAGAATGTCAGAGATAAGATACTAGGAAATAAGAATATAAGAGATAAGGTACTAGTAAATAAGAATGCAAGAGATAAGGTTCTAAGAAATAAGAAAGACATAGATAAGGTACTAGGAAATAAGAATGTAAGAAATATGGTACTAGGAAATAAGAATTTAAAAGATGATAATGTGAGCAGACATGATAAGTATCGTGGTAATGAGTGAGCACTTTTGCATACATTTTGTTTAACTTCCAACTATGTGGTCTATTCCTTCTGCTTCTGCCAACTCTGAACTTGGAACAAGAGAAATACATGTTTGTTGTGTGACCGACTTGTCTTCAATGTTTTTATTGTTGCGTTCATTCGTAACATCGTGTCCTTTTTCCCATCTGCTTCTCTTCTTACTTCGTATTCCCATTCTGTGCTCCATTCGTATCCCATGCAGTTCCTGCGAACGCTGAGGAGACAAAGAATATTTTGCCTTTTCCCTCAGGCGAGTCGACCACCATGAGGCTATGAATGGGTCTGGAAAAGTCATCATGTAAACGTTTCCATTCGATCTTTATTTCTCTATTGTTTTTACTTCATGTCACATTACAGTTACATGTTACGTCTTAATATTATTTTTTTAACTTTTTGTCAGTCATATTTAGTTTCTTCCCTTCAGTGCATCTGTGTCAATTTTCTACTTGACCAACTTAAAACATACAATCAGCATCTCCGCAGACTTAGTAAATTGAATGACTGACAAGTTGAACTGATAACCTTTTATTCCTGTCACGGTACAGACGTCACTTGCCGCGAGGGATAGTTCTACGCAAAATATTTAGACATTTTAACTAATTTTGAAGCCCTTTATATTAGAGCAAAAAGGTCAGGAAAGGGAGTCCAGTTTGTCTGTGGAGAAATGAAAGACATTAAGTTCATTAAGGTTATTAGAATAGCGTAGAGACGCCTGAAGCAGGTTCTGACTGAAATGAGAAGAGACAGTTGTTTTTTTTTTTTTTGTGTGACAAGATTAAAAGTCGTACGCGAACGATAAAGAAAACTTAGGGAGTTGATAAGGGGGGAAAAAAGAGAGGAGAAGCCAGTATTTGAGGCCGATCTTTCAGGAGCTTTTTATTTCCGTTTGTCCCAATTTTATATTTTATTAATCATCATTCAATTTTCATTACAACTTTATATAACATTTAATACTTTATGAAAACTAGCAAGCAAAAGAAGACTCCGTGCACCGCAACATGGGAAAACCCCTACGTCCTTACAAGTAGTCAGCCGACGAGGAGCGCAAGGAAGGAAATAAGAATAGAAGAAAAATAGTTTTTAAAAAAAAGAAAAAAAGAAGAAGAGAGATAATACATAAGAATGTACCACTCCCAGACAAACACAATGGAGATACTGACAACCTCTGGGTGACAACTGATTCTTAAAACATATTCTCGTTTACACCTGAGAGTGTATGAAGAATAAGGAAGGAGATGCAGAGTGAAAATAAGACGACATAAAAAATAAAAAAAAATTAAGGAAAAGATAAACTGAAAAAGAGAAGACAAAAAAAAGAAAAGAAAAGACAACGATAAGGAGGAAGACGGCGATGAAGGTATCTCAAACAATATTTCCCTTTTCGTCCCTTATGGAGCCACCACTTCAGCTGGTCGTCCCTTACAGAAACCCTGCGCCAAAGCATTAATATGATGTAGTAGTGGTTGTCTTTGTATCGTTGTATTTATATTATGAATGTGCCAGCCTGATGCACAATGTCATATTGGTCGCCTTTTAAAACGTACATTTGAGAGCAGTCGTCATATGTTTTATTTATCTCATCCGAAAACCCTAGGAAACTACTCAAGGCAAAAAAACAACAACACAGCAATAATGATAATTATAATTATATGGTAAAGAGCAAAAAAATAAAAAAACAATCGAACGAATACATAGATGCCTGACGGAGACGAAGATAAGCAATGAGGCTTCTGACATAACTGCTCTATAAGAGCATTGAAACCATGGCAAATACGTCTTCTTCTTCATCGTACACTCTCAAACGTCTACCAGAATGTGTTCAAAGAAAGCAGTGGGCAGCTTGAGGTTGTGTGTATCTCCATAGAGACCTTGGGACACTGACGGCGTCATAGATCTGGCATTGATTTCTAATGCTGCCGCAACCCTTGCACGTTGTATTGTACTGGGAGCACAGGAAAGTGATCATCTACCTTGTGTAGTCCTCGTTGCCTAGGGGAAGGCAACCAGACACAGAAAGCCTAAACACACTTTTAAGTACCCTGCAGGCTCACATGACTGTAATAGTCCTCTACACATATTACCTGGAAAAAGACAGCTAGAACACCTTTCACCCAACCACCCTGGTGGAATAAGGATGTAAAAAAAGCATGGATAGAAAATGAAAGAGCGACGAAAGAATAGAGGAAAGCACGAAAGCAAAATACATTGAATAATGGAGGAGTAAAAGGGGTTGAAGGAGAAAAAACAGAAAGCCACCAATAGGTTCAAGAGTGTCGCCAGGGAAGCCAAGGACTAAGTATGGGAGGCCTTCGTGACACAGATGGGCACAGAAAAGACATTACCGAAATTCTGGTCCTTACATCGACGAATGAATAGAAACAATATAAGCCAACCCATACCTAATATTCTGAGCTCCGTGGGAATAAGCCTGAAGACCGATGAAAAGGAAGGACGTACATTATTCAGTCGGTATATCACTCAGACGGAAAAAGGTGATAAAGCTGCCCGTCAAGAGATTAAGAATCGTGTCCTGGCAAATGACATCAGAAGCGAGATATAGTTTGACCACATATCTGACGAGTACGTTATGTATACTTTAAAAGCAAATAGAAATACTGCTCTGGATCCTGATGGTGTACAGTATCAACAAATCAAGCAGCTTGATGACATAGGTATTACGAATGTAGTGATGGATTTTAACACCAGTATACAGAATACTGAGGTGCCGGAAGACTGGCTACATAGCTACTATTTATAACACACAAGGAAGGGAAACCCGAGGCCTGTCTTTTGACTCATATTAGTTTACTGTTTACAGGCCTCTATGTTTCCCTTCCTTGTGTGTGGCGTGAGGTCTGATTCACAACCCGTTATTCTGACCAAACGGCACGCCATACTTTATGACAGTATATCCTTGACGAACCAATGAAATCGCATCGTCATGTATAGTGTTTACAAACGTACTAGCCTAACAATGGTGAGCTCAAATCCGTGTAACCTTGATTCAATTGGAGGTAAGCTACAGACTTATGAGCGAAGTACAGCATGGCAGAGGTCAAGAATTCACAAGTACGAATGTTCAATTAACAGAATGTGCACAAATTTCCACGGGAAGTAATATGGTAATGGAGAAATCTCGAGTGGAATGCATCGAGACATCAGGCAAGTCAAATATTTTGCTGTTTAGGCTACACCTAGGAAAAGATGGTAGTATTATAATAAAATACCCTTATCTAGAAAAAGAAAGAATAATACAGAGAGTATTTTAAGCTTAAGATGAAGGAAATCGGTCCAGGAATAAGGAGGATATGTATATAACTAGTTTTTCATATTTGCACATCGGGACCAATGTACGCCTGTATTTCGGAACGCAAACACACTTTAGCAGTAAAGCTCCCTCTGTCGTTCGGCCTTGGCCTATATATATATAGGAAGTGCTCTAAATGAAAAGCAGGCCATAATAAAAATTCAAATACAGCGAGAAGCGCCAGTTCGGTCAGAGAGAGACTTCTTTGCCTTCTGCATCTGAGAGCAGACTGCGTGACCATTAACAGCTCGACTGTATGTACTTGAGGATAAGAAAGAATGTATAAATGTATAGATATATAAATCTAGTTAATTAATTCACCTGTGCGTTAGAAAGTGTGTGGATGTGGTTCAAACTACTGAGTAATTTATGGAGGCTTAACCAAGCTGTGTATATTTAAATAAATTAAGAATGGAAGCAAGAAGGGTGCACACTGATATATTATGCCCTGTGCGTCTAGTTGCACACTGTCTGAAACTGTCTCTCATCCCCTACATCTGTAATAGAGGGATAATGATAGACAATATAATGGTTAATCAAATATGTTTCAGGTTATATCCTGTCATCCAAGTACACTTTAAAGAGTCAGCCACTACTGCAGGAACTAGTGGTGCGAGCGTCCTTGTTGTTCATAGGGACAGCCACCAAGTATTGTTGAGGACTGACACCAGTATGTTGAAATTCTATATACTTCTGATTACCAAGATGTTGCATGCGTATTCTGATATTAGAAGTCAAAGTCCTCCGGGTTCATTTCTTTCATTTTTCTGGGAGTTCGTTATGCACTACGCTCGTATCTATATTGTTAATTGTAACCCGTGTAATATGTTGGTACTTGAACATGCTTCATATTAAAGATATGAATATTGACTGACCTGATTGTTCTCTTGCATTATTAATATTAGCAGTGTGAGGCAGCGTGTTTATGCATTAAATGTCACTGGTCATTATTGTTGAATAAAACAGTAAATAACTGAACTCAGAATACGTCATTGAATAAACACTGAATAAACATAAACATGTAACAATCCTCAACATCATCCCACAGGCTCCCAAACATGACACTCGTGGCACGCATGAGAGTGGTGGAGAAGACGTACGCTTCTACCATATGAGTATTAGTCATATATATATTTATAATTATAATAATCAATGAATACGCACAATAAGTCTTAGACTACCAAATATTAGCAATCTACAAAATGTTATCTAAAGAGTTAATTCATTTTTTCCCAGAGAAGTTGCGCGATAATAAATCCGCTAAGTTATTGTCTGATCCAGCAATAGGTAGAATCGTAAATGAGAATTCCTGGAGCAGCAAGTACCATCTGTGAATTCTCGAATTACGCATAGTTCTGGATGTAATGTAAGTAAGAGGACTGTGGTCTGTCTGGATGTAGAAGTGCGTGTCGATGAGGTATATTGACAGCTTCTCGAGGCACCAGACCACGGACAGGAGCTCACGAAAAAAGAATATTAATTAAATATCACTGGTCATTATTGTTGAATAAAACAGTATATAACTGAACTCAGAATACGTCATTGAATAAGACCAGGATTCGACGACTCAAACATTTAATTAATATTCTTTTTTCCATGAGAAGTCACAACTACGTAACGACATAGTTCACAATCACAGTTAATGTACGTGTCGCAAGAGTTAATATTATTCACTAAAATCACATGTTCAATAATATACAGTTCTGCTTAGCGGGCAGTTCCTTTTTCCAGCCAACATCCTTTGGCATGGTTAATATGCTAACTAGACTTACTCCTGCTGCTAGTTTTATAATATCCTTTTACACTAGACTTACTCCTGCTACTAGTCGTATAATATTCCTTTGTACTAGACTTACTCCTGCTGCTAGCTACATAATATTCCTTTATACTAGACTTACTCCTGCCGCTAGTTTCTACTGTTCATTTGGCATACAACGCCAGGCTAATCAGCCATATATATTCAAACTGCGTTAAGAACGACACGACTTACGTTTGCTCCACGAATACACTGCTAATTTGTCTTACCAGCCACACATATAAATTCAGTGGCTATGCCACACTTTCCAAAGTGGTTATACCACACATACCATAGTGGCTAGGCCACACCTCTGAAACACTGCCGTTAGGGTCGAAGCCCACAAGTCGAATGACGTTTCCAAGTCATATGCGTCATTCATAGAGATATATGCAGACCATGTCGTTAATATATACATATTCATTTGAGGTGGTCCATGGTGCAATCATTTGAGCCGGATCCAAACCCATATGCTTGCAAACATGTAACAAGTATCCACTGCCTGGAGGAATCTCATGTGACTTTTACTTCCATGTCAGAAGTGTGACAGGCTTCAATTTACCAGATAAGTGGCCAAACAAGGCTACTGTTCAGAGTACTCAGTCAAACCACTATTAAAGACAGTAGTATCTAATTATGACATCTATTTGGGCATGGTTATAGCCAGTATAAACTATCATTTATTAACTGTGAGACCAGATGGGTCTTAAGATATAAATATACTACAAGCAGAGTGAGTTCAACCAAGAGAGAAGAACTTTCTACAACTTTAGTGATTTTTTAAATACTTTTGAACTATTTTCAAATGTTTTATTTATTTAAATGTTGTAATTAAAATTTGATTTCCTTGAAAGATTTTCAAGCAGAAAAGAAAAACTTGTAAAAATAAATTGTAAATATTTACCAGCAGACTTACTTAAATTATTTAAGTTAAGTTACAGTTCTTGTTGGTAGATAGTTTAGTTAATACCCCTAGCAGAGCTATTAATATTAACAGAGGAGGATCTTGAGAGGAGCCTGTAGGAACTTAGAGTAATACATTACCATCTTCTCTAGGAACTTATACAGCTTGATCCTACCTTTGATGTCCATACACCCTTACTCTTTTCAGAGAAGGGGGTATTACTTAAAAGACCAGTATCTTATCTGGCACTATCCTGGTATCACCTGATACAACTTTGTGTCCAGGATACTTTATAATTTCAATAACAAGCAACCCTCTCATGACTCTTGGGGCTCGTCCGGGATTGCATGTACCACACTGGGGTCTTTTCTTTAAGAATATCAGGCTTATAGTATCACTTATTACATGTTATGAGTTAGGAGTAAGGAAATATTTTAATAAATAGCATTAATTTTAGGAAAACTAAAAGTAAATAAAGCACTTTGTAGTACCGTTGAGTACAAACTAAAATTGTGGTGACTGGATACACTGACAGTAGTCTTTTAATTAATTAGTGTTGTATAAATTTTTAATTGGTCTTTAAGAGAGTGTAAGTGTCTGCAGGGCAATATTGTATGAGTATGGCAGACTTGGCAAAATTTCGATCTGCTATAGTGCAGTCGGCAAAGGAGTTTGGATTAAGTGGGGAGGCTCTTATTCAATATGTCACTACTGAGTGTGACAAGATTATAGAAAGAGAAGATAAGAAGTTGGAAACAGAAAGGAAACTTCAACTGGAAGCTGACAGGGAAGCTAAGAAAATGGAAGCTAAGGAGAGAAGACAGGCTGCTGAAAGGGAGGCTGAAGCTAAGAGATTGCAAATAGAGGCTGAAGATAAGAGATTGCATATAGAGGCGAAAGCTAAGAGATTGCAAATGGAGGCTGAGAGAGAGGAACAGAGATTGCAATTGCAAATGGAGGCTGAGAGAGAGGAAAAGAGATTGCAAATGGAGGCTGAGAAAGAGGACAAGAGGTTGCAAAGGGAGCATGAGTTGAGAATGAAAGAACTTGAACTTCAAGGAAATGTTACAGGTAATGGAAGTAGTCCAACCACCTCTGACAGTAGTGCTAGTCAAGCTACCTCAAATGGAGCCATGAATTTTCACTTGGATCCATTTGTGGAGAAAGAGGGTGATATTGAGTCATATCTATGAGAGGTTCGCTATTAACTATGGCCTAGAGAAGGAAAAATGGAGCCGTAAGCTATCGCAGGGTCTGAGAGAAGCTTCTTATGAAGTGTATGCAAAACTCAGGAAGGTTATGAAATCTTGAAGCAGGCATTGCTGGTGCGATTTGAAAAGAACTCAGAATTCTATAGGAAGAAATTCCGAACTGCTAAGCTGCTTTCTGGAGAAACCTACCACCAATTCTCTGACAGATTAGAAACCTACTTGGAGAAGTGGACTACTCTGGGAAAATGTCAAGACCTAAAAGAAATGGTCATGATGGAACAAGTGAGAGAGTCTATGCCTCCAGACATGAGAAAATTTCTTATGGAACAAGGTGCAGAGAGATTGGGGTAGATTTTAACAGTTGCTGAGAGATATCAAGCAGCTCAGGCAGAAATAGCAGGAGTTAAGAGGAAGCAAGGAGAAAATAGTAGACCACCCCCAAACCAGAATAAGTTTGATAATAGGGACCAACAACAACACAAATACAAACAGGGTTATGACAAACCTAAATATGACCATAGAGACAGGAACCCTCAGGTACAAGATAAGATACCCTACATACAGGGTGATAATTGGTGCAAAATTTGCAAAATAAACAACCATAATACTAAGGAGTGTAAAAAGAAAAATCCTCCATATCTCGCTGCATGTCTCGCAACAGGGAACAAGGGAAAGAAGGAACTGTCAACTGATCAGAATAGCCTTCATCATCCCCCTGTGTGTGAAGAAGTAACTTGTAACGGCACTACTATCATGTGCCTTTATGATACAGGATTGGATTTTGATTCAGTCGTGAGTTCTACCCAGGTGCACCCTGACTAATATACCACAGAAACTGTGGAGATACAAGGAGCAACTACGGACATAGAAACCATGACACTTCTCATAGCTAGGATCAATGTCAGAACTCGCTATGTGGAAGGAGTGATTAGAGCAGCAGTGATAAAGGAACAAATCTACCCTCTGATATTGGGGAGTAGATATGTGTTTTTGGGAAATCCCAAACGACCTGTGATCATGGCGGCAGTACAGACCAGGTCAAAATCTAGGAAGGAGGAAGACAGCCTTATAAACATTCATCCAGACGAGATGAAGAAGGCACAAGCTGAAGAGAGCTCATTAAAGCCTTGTTTTGGTAAATTACCAAAAAGCCATCCCCCCCCCCCCCCCCCCCACTAAAGGAGATTTTTATATGAAGAAGGGATTGCTTTGTAGGAAAGTTGGAACAAGACCCAATGGCCATGGACAGTTAGTACTGCCATCTTCATATAGGGAAAAGGTTATGGAGTTAGGACATGCTATACCCTTTAGTGGACACATGGCAATTACCGCCACGGGACAACGAATAGCATGTCACTATTTCTGGCCAGATATTACTGAGGATATTAAAAAAATGTAAAATCCTGCCCAGAATGTCAAAGGGTAGCTCCAAAGCACTGGACTGCACCTGCAACTCTTGGAGAAATGCCAATCATGGGAACTCCATTTGAAAGAGTTGCAGTGGATATTGTTGGACCTCTCACCCGAACCAAGAGGAGAAACAGTTATATTCTTACTCTAGTGGACACTTGCTCTATGTGGGGAGAGGCGGTAGCCATGTCATCAATAGATTCCAAACATGTGGCAGAGGCGTTACTTACAATATTCACTAGGTTAGGTTTTCCCCACCAAATCTTGATTGATAATGGTTCTCAGCTCAAAGGAAGACTAACTGATGAAGTATTCATGATCTTTCAAGCCAGGCACTTTCACAGTAGTCCCTACTACGCCCAAGGGAACGGGCAGGTAGAAAGATTCAATGGAACTCTTATTTCTATCCTGCGGAAGCTGGCACATGAGAAACCTGATACGTGGGATCACTACTTACCCGCTGCATTGTTTGCTTACCGGGAAGTCCCACACAGCTCAACAGGTATGGCTCCGGCAACGTTGTTATTTGGCCGGCCCATCAAAGGTCCATTAGAAGCCTTAATGAGGACATGGACAGATAAGAAAGCCGAAGAGACTGTAACCTCATCATATCAGTATGTGAACGAGTTGACATCTCGCTTAAAAACTAGCTGGAAATTAGCAAATGATAATCTGAGGAAAGCCAGAATGAAAAATGCTGTTTATTATAACAAGAAGGCGAAGGATAGAGAGCTAGCTGTTGGGGAGAAGGTGCTTCTTCTGTTACCCGGCAGCAGCAACAAACTTCAAATAGGATGGCAGGGACCATACACAGTTCTAGAAAAGCTATCTAGAACCAATTACAAGATAGACAAAAAGGGAAAAGAAAAGGTCTATCATGGGAATCTACTCAAGAAATATCGTGATAGAAGTACCTCGGAAGCTGCACATTTAATGACCCTGGCCATAGCTACAGAAATAAAAAATGAACTTCTCGCCTCATATAAATACCCTTTAAGACCCTGTGAAACTCCTGAGCAGGTAAAAGTCAGTAACCACTTGACACAAGGGCAGAGGGAGCAGATTCGAAAAGTTTTGGAAAAACATACGGACGTGTTAACGGACAAACCGGGGCACACAAACTTGTTAGAATATGACATGAGATTGCTAGACCCAACACCGATTTCTATGAAAACCTATTCAATTCCCTTCGCCAAGGAACAAGCTTTAAAGGGAGAGATAGAGTATTTATTGCAGGAAAATATCATTTTCCACAGTAAATCGCTTTATAACGCCGGTGTGGTTTTGCTGAGAAAACCCTCTGGTGAACATAGACTCTGTATCGATTACAGGAAATTGAATGCTGTCACAGAGTCACAAGTAGATCCATTACCAGACACAAATCAGCTGTTTGCCAGGTTAAATAAGGCAAAATATTTCTCTAAGGTGGATCTAAGTAAAGGGTATTACCAGATTCCCGTCAAGCCTGAGATCAGACCATTGCTGACCATTAGCACTTCGGAGGGGCACTATAAATTCAATATGTTGCCTTTGGGTTTGAAGAATGATCCGAGTGTTTTCTCCGGGATGATGAGGAAATTATTGGATCCCTTACAAAACCCAGCTATCACCAATTTTATGGATGATATCCTCATAGCTACGGAAACATTTGAAGAACATCTAACATCTCTGGAAATGTTATTGGATAGACTCAGAGAGGCAAATTTGACCGCTCGCCCGACTAAATGTTGTATTGGTTGCCAGGAATTGGAATTCTTGGGACACACAGTATATCAAGGTAATATGACCCCTGATCCCAAGAATTTGGAAAAACTGCAGCGAGCACCAAGACAGTAAACTAAGAAAGATGTGAGATGTTTTGTCTCCCTGTGTGGTTTCTACCAAAAATATATTAAGGATTTCAACAGTGTGTGTGCTCCTCTGACTGATTTAACTAAGAAAGGCAAGCCAGACAAAATAGAGTGGACGGCGATTTGTGAGCAAGCGTAAACAGAATTGAAGCAGAAACTCACCACTAGGCCTATACTGAGACTTCCAGATCTGAGTCAAGATTTGTGGTTAGGACAGATGTTAGCAACGTAGGGTTAGGGTCAGCATTATTGCAAAGATCACAGTCGCAGCCCGGAGAATTGAACCCCGTTGCTTATGCCAGCCGCAAATTGAATAAAGCGGAGAAGAATTATTCAACGGTTGAGCGGGAGTGTTTGGCGTTGGTCTGGGCCATAAACAAATTCCAGATATATCTTTATGGTAGACATTTCGTGGTCCAGAGTGATCACCAGCCACTTGTTTTTCTCGCTCAAGCTAGACACGGTAACGCAAGATTATTAGGGTGGTCTCTTTTGATCCAGCCTTACTCGTTTACCATTGAGTATATCCCCGTGTTAAATGGGTTCTTTCATTAGATGTCAACGTTTCAAAGGATATAGGCGGTTATTCAACATTTGAGAGTAGTGGGTGTCATCGGCTTTCTTCCTTCCGAACCCCATCGATCTATTATGAATATTCATGGTTATCAACAAGCCATCGTGCTTAATAAAATATGAATGAATGAAAAGGCTCAACAGGTTAGCCAACTTCGAGGGTCATCAACGGAGCAAACTCCTTCCTTTACAGAGTCCATACAGAACATGTTTATTTACGGTACAATTCATATAATAGTTCATGGCATAATAAATATTCACCATATATAGATTCATCTCTAAGTAGTGCAGTCCAGTCCAATTATATAGATCAATTATTATCGTCGTCAAAACATGGTAGGCTATATATACGCGTTGCTGCAGTGCAGTCAACCGATAGTGAGACCCACCAGTTTACGAACTTGGATCATCAAGAATAATCAATTACTCCCATAAATCTGGACTTTCAATAAACAATTGTTGTCCATAACCATCAGTGGTTCATTATTACCTTAAATATAACAAAGGCCGACCCTCTGGCCAAAATCTCAAAGATATACTTCTGCACTATAACACTATCACTGGGAGTAAAGCAAGATACATCCGACTCGCTCAGAGTTTATAATCAAAAGGGTAAAAGTAGAACGTAGTCAAGTGGCACTATACCAACCGTGCCACTTCATAAGATTACTGTACAATTCGCGTTCAATAAAATACCGTGAAGCGTGAAAAACATATATTTATAGCATCTCAAGCATCTAATGCGTAACATTAAAAGTGCTCACAACTGTAGCAGACGTAACACCCTGGATCTCAGAATGTTGGGGCAGATTTCTTGAGAGGCACCCACCTGAAGGAAACCAGGAGAGTAGGAAGGAACAGTAAACCTCCTATTCGGTGAATGCCTTGTTTGTGAATCCAGACAGAAGCTACATCAGATGGTTTACGCTTTTGAATGGGGAGTGGGGGAGGCTCTTGTGAGGTCTGATTCACAACCCGTTATTCTTACCAAACGGCACGCCATACTTTATGACAGTATATCCTTGACGAACCAATAACATCGCATCTTCATGTATAGTGTTTACAAACGTACTAGGCTTACAATGGCGAGCTCAAATCCGTGTAACCTTGATTCAATTTGAGGTAAGCTACAGACATATGCGCGAAGTGCAGCATGGCAGAGGTCAAGAATTCACAAGTAGGAATGTTCAATTAATAGAGTGTGCACAAATTTCCACGGGAAGTAATATGGTAATGTAGAAATCTCGAGTGGAATGCATCGAGACATCAGGCAAGTCAAAGATTTTGCTGTTTAGGCGACGCCTAGAAAAAGATGGTAGTATGATAATAAAAGACCCTTATCTAGAAAAAGAAAGGATAATACAGAGAGTATTTTAAGCTTAAGATGAAGGAAATCGGTCCAGGAATAAGGAGGATATGTATATAACTAGTTTTTCATATTTGCACATCGGGACCAATGTACGCCTGTATTTCGGAACGCAAACACACTTTAGCAGTAAAGCTCCCTCTGTCGATCGGCCTTGGCCTATATATACAGGAAGTGCCCTAAATGAAAAGCAGGCCATAATAAAAATTCAAATACAGCGAGAAGCGCCAGTTCTGTCAGAGAGAGACTTCTTTGCCTTCTGCATCTGAGAGCAGACTGCGTCACCATTAACAGCTCGACTGTATGTACTTGAGGATAAGAAAGAATGTAAAAATATATAGATATATAAATCTAGTTAATTAATTCACTTGTGCGTTAGGAAGTGAGTGGATGTGGTTCAAACTACTGTGTAATTTCTGGAGGCTAACCCACGCTGTGTATAATTAAATAAATTAAGAACGAACGAACGAACTTTATTTTCAAAGGGTTGAGAATTGGGCACGCAGGCCCGTCTAAGATTCTGCCCTTCCTTTCGCTCACCTTTCATACTGAATTCATTTATTCTCATATGCATGTTACATATCAATTTCAAGAAATTCAACGTAAAGTAAAATAATAATATAGCACACTCATATTAACATTAATTACTTATAAGCATGACATAACATATGTTGAAAAGTACAAACATCGTCAATAGAACCTACATTTGATGTTATAAGAATGTAAGCAAGAAGGGTGTCTATGGTTTTAGAAAAGCATTTAAAGAATTATTTATTGATGGAATGGGACACACACCAGGAACAAAGGAAAGGATGAAAGGAATTACTTTACTGTATTGTTTAAGATATCACTTAGTATTTTGTCACAAAACCTAATAACTTTATGGAGGCGAATCATGAACAAATGGCTCTAACTAAAGATTTGGAGAAAAATTGTATTCACAGGGACCTGGATTTTGTTGTTACTGATATATTATGCCCTGTGCGTCTAGTTGCACACTGTCTGAAACTGTCTCTCATCCCCTACATCTGTAATAGAGGGATAGTAATAGACAATATAGTGGTTAATCAAATATGTTTCAGGTTATATCCTGTCATCCAAGTACACTTTAAAGAGTCAGCCACTACTGCAGGAACTAGTGGTGCGAGCGCCCTTGTTGTTCATAGGGACAGCCACCACGTATCTACTGTCTGGAGGAATCTCATGTGACTTTTCCTTCCATGTCAGAAGTGTGACAGGCTTCAATTTACCAGATAAGTGACCAAACAAGGCTACTGTTCAGAGTACTCAGTCAAACCACTATTAAAGACAGTAGTATCTAATAATGACATCTATTTGGGCATGGTTATAGCCAGTATAAACAATCATTTATTAACTCTGAGACCAGATGGGTCTTAAGATATAAATATACTACAAACAGAGTGAGTTCAACCAAAAGAGAAGAACTTTCTACAACTTCAGTGATTTTTTGATACTTTTGAACTATTTTCAAATGTTTTATTTCTTTAAATGTTGTAATTAAAATTTGATTTCCTTGAAAGATTTTCAAGCAGAAAAGAAGAACTTGTAAAAATAAATTGTAAATATTTACCAGCAGACTTACTTAAATTATTTAAGTTACGTTACAGTTCTTGTTGGTAGATAGTTTAGTTAATACCCCTAGCAGAGCTATTAATATTAACAGAGGAGGATCTTGAGAGGAGCCTGTAGGAACTTAGAGTAATACATTACCATCTTCTCTAGGAACTTATACAGCTTGATCCTACCTTTGATGTCCATACACCCTTACTCTTTTCAGAGAAAGGGGTATTACTTGTAAGACCAGTATCTTATCTGGTACTATCCTGGTATCACCTGATACAACTTTGTGTCCAGGATACTTTATAATTTCAATAACACTCAACCCTCTCGTGACAGTGTGTTATAAATGTTTATACAATACCAAACCTACCCTCTGTCCTGTTCTTACTGTTCTAAGTCTACTATCATTTACTGGACACAGTATTACGGTCTTTGTCTTGTGTGGACTGGCCTATACTGTAAAATAGATGAAGAACAGAAGTGATTGCGTCATTAATAGGCTGAACTGCCCATAATAAACTTCCGGTGTTATGTCCTGCGTTTCGCACTAATGACCTGTCATCGAAGCATCATTTTTGGTGATGCGTAGATTACAGGGAGGATAGTGTGATTCGCTTGCATAGCTAGGCGGGGTTGTCACACGGACGGTCCAGGGTTCGTATCCTGGGTAAGCCACTCATGTCTGTTGTTTTTCTGTTGTCTAGTGTTCTACTTCTTTATTTCCTACGAGTGCCTGATAACATACCTTTATGTTTGCTACATAGCTACCTACGGCCACTTCCTGAACCTATTAAAGACCCCACACTACTTAGCAGCTATGGAATCATCACACTGCAGAATGTCTACGGCAAATTACTTGGGAAGATAGTGGCGAGACCATTAATGAACAACCTTGAAAATGCACACATCCTCCCTGGTACCCTGAGCAGTTATAGACCAATAAAAGTATCTTGGGGTAACGCGGGAACACTTGCGTACGATGTATATGAGGGTTTCCAGGGTAAACAAGAACGGTGGCTGAGGCAATTGACCTAGAAGCTGCTTACAACAGTGTTGACTTTGCAACCTTGATGGACTGTGTAAAGGAATGTGGTGTAAACCCATGGCTAACAAGGTGGATATCAGCTACCTTAACTGAGAGAGCAGTTGCATTTTGCTTGGGAACATGAACATCAGAACCACTACACATTTGCCCAGGATTACCCCAGGGTTTTCCATTATCACCGGCGCTGTTTAACATCTATTCAGCAAAAGTAGCTGCAATCCAACCAATAGGTTTGGGACGAACATTAACTTTTGGCGATGACTTGCTCATTTACAGGACTGGTTCAGAGAGAAGTGAAATGGTTAAAAGCATACATGAGACACTTCAAACAGTTTCTAAATGGTGCGACGAAACCAGCTCCAAGATCAATCCCAACAAAGCCTGTGTGCTTTGGTGCTCTTTGAATAACTCCATATTGAAAGCAGATCTTTCAGACATTACTCTCAGTGGACAGAAAATTGAAAGCCAGAACAAGTTGAAATACCTTGGAGTAACATTCGATCGTGGGCTATCATGTAAGAACCAAGTTGATCACTTCATACAGAAGTGCGAGAGGTCTAGCAGCCCTAAAAACAATGACTGCAGTGCACCTGGAGCAGAGACTTTTGTTTCTCTTGTATCATCAGCTGGTCTTGTCTGTAATCGAGTATGACCTGGGAATACTCACGCTGTCAATATCACAGTGTGAACGACTGGAACGCAATCCAAACGAAGGGATGCGTATAGTCGTGGGCTGCACTCGAGATACCCTCATTGTGATGATGCGACATATGCTTGGATTGCTGTTAATTAGATCCAGATATACAATGGCCCAGGTAAAAGCGAATTGCGTGTAACCACAGACAAAATGCATCCCCTGCATGAGAACATAGCTTACATCAAAGGAGCGAGAATAAAGAGGGGGATGTCATGGATGGTGCAGGCGGAGGAGACTATTAGACAAGTGACCACAGTTGAAAGTATATTCAAAAGAGAAGAGTGGAGTAAGTCAGATGAGAGCTGGATGAACTACCAGCAAGTCATCATCAGCCTTGGTAGAGAGTACAGAACTTGGGCCAATGGGAGAGCAGAGCTTGAAGTTGATCAGCTTATAAATGATAATGCAGTGGATGATGATACCATTGTGTACACTGATGGGTCTTTAATCTGTGGTGATAAATCAGGGTGGGGCTTTTCTGCTAGAGTAAAGGGCAGAACCGTCGTTGAACATAGCGGGGCTTACTGATAACAACCTCCAGCAAGAGAACGGAGGTAGAGGCAGTTACTGGTGCCCTAACATGGCTGTCTGAGACTTTATTAACAAAGGCAGTTATTGTATCAGACTAACAATTCATGCTTCGAAAGGTCCAAAATGGTTGGCTTCGACATGAATGGAAAACCTCCACAGAAGCATCGAATCTTCAAGAACTGATAAGGATCTACTGTCCTGGTCATGCCGGGGTACGTGTCAATGAAAGAGCTGACAGACTAGCTTCAAGAGCGCCCATAAAAGGTGCATTGGCATGGATAAGGAAGAAATACTAAAGGCGATTTATAATAATAATAATAATAGCCCCTTCAGTCATAACTGACTATGGGAATGCGCCCCTGAGGTGACAGCCCTCAGCTGCTTATTTTCCTGGTGCTCCTTTCGACGTTTTCTCCTCACCTCTGCTTCTTGTGTGAGCCTCTCTTCGCCCAATCTGAGGTGGCGCCGTAAATAGCATCGCCACAAGGCGATTTATTTTCGTCTATTAGAGAATGACACTGCAATCGATGAATCATCAAGGCTAAGACTGCTGGAATTTGGCATCTAACGTAAGACCAGCAGGGATGGACGTATGAGAGGACACATCCGCCGTGTATACAACCAGTGCGCAGCAGGAACAATTAGCATTCATACCCTTCGACATTTGCTGCGGGAGATTGAGCACTTATGGGTTTTCCCGGAGTGCAATGACGTCGATTCTGATTAACAATAACCATAACTGATTTGTGCCCTGATATAGACCACTGAAATGTACCCTCACATGAGACCAGGAGAGGACAGCCACATTGTTTGAGATAAATTATATAAAAAAGCCAGGAGAGACACAATGACAAATGATAAAAAGTTAGTTGCTTATCCTTTACAGGACGTAGCAACCAACCCCAGCTTTTATTGGCTGTTTGTGATTTTTCTAGGCAATTTTTTCATTCAGTAGTTTGCCATTGCTTTCTGAACGGTACGGCGCTTATACCATTGTTTAAAATCCACACAAAGCGATCTGCTACCAAACCGCCTGCAGCAGGTTTCGAACCTGGTATATCTGGATTATGAAACTGCGTTCATATCCATTAGGCTACAGACGCCGACGACAAATGATAACGTCAGAAAAATTGTAGAAACTATTTGCAGCATCAAATGTATTTAGAGGCAGAAAATAAAGTGCGTTGGCCGTACTCATTAGAATGATGCCCGAACAGTTACCACTCTGCCTACAACTGTAGACGTTTTGGTTTTGGTGCACGGCGAAGACCAAGAAGCAGATCTTACAGAAGCACGGACTGACATAAGTCAATATGATTCAATTGGCTCAAGAACAAAGTCTTCCGGTCCCTATTGAGCTTCATTGTAAGAGTGCACATAGAATAGAAGAAAAAAACAAGTCAGATATTTTGAAAGCGCCAGAGAGATGCAATAAACAAAGAATCATGTATGCCACGTAACACTGCTTTCTTATTTAGTAGTTCCTCTTCTACTTTGGGGTGTAGAGGATTGCCAGAGAGAACGCCATTCTGTCCTACCAGCGGTCTTCCTCTTGGACTGGTTCCAATCGTCTTCATTATTCAGAGATTGCCTAATGTTTTCCTCTCAGCGGACGCTGGGTCGTCCTGGAGGTATGGATCCCTGGTTTTTTGTTTCCCGTATTTGTCGTGGTAGCCGATCTTCTTCAATTCTGCATACATGGCCAAACCATCGTCGTTGGGACTGTTCTACTTGGGTCTGCAGGGGCTGGGTTTTGAGGCCTTGCCGTATCATCTGGTCGCGGGTCATGACTCCCCTTGTTGCTTCAACCACCTCAGTGACCTCATTTCTGAGGTATGGAGCTGGTTTTTGTGGTTGTAGTCATTGCCCATGACTCGCATCCGTATGTCAAGACATGAACATATGTGGAACGGTATAAAGCACGTATCACACAGGATTTTACTAGCGCACCGATACGAGCTGATGTTGAACACTAATACTTTGTAAATTAAAATAAAAAGCACTACCAAAACATAAAGTGCCAAAATACGATTCAAATCTTGAATTATCGTTTTAACAACATCTTTGTTGGAGAGATTTTGACTTGGTCAGTTATTGTCGTAATTAAACACAACATTGTTCTTCAACCAGAAATAAAAGTGGACCAGTCAAATGATCCATCTACAACAAAGTTACCAATCACTGTCCAGTCTCTTGCTCTCAATAGGATACTTATTTTTAAAAGTTATCCCTTTTTCTTCTTATTGTGGAACATCGTATACCATTATCATGTATCTTAAGATACAGACTGAATGATACTACTGTTCTCTCTGGCATCTCTTAAAAGACGACTAACATTAGGTTGTGCACGGGTCTGACAACCTCATCACGTAAATCTCCAGAAATCACCGCTGTGAAAGGACATAGATACTTTGGTGGAGATTCCAGCAAAAACTGCTGTTGTGGTTCTTCTTCTTCTTCTGCGTTCGTCCTGAAAAGGACGTTGTTGCGTTGTGTCACCGTTTACAGCAAAGCTGCGATATCTGCGCCTTTCGGCCCGACACATCCGACTTCGGCACGGCATTTTTTAGGACCGGGTTTGCCTTCCCACTTCGATCCCTATTCTCTCAGCCAGACTGCAGTGATGCAGCCTGTTTCCAGGACCACCACGTGGAGGTGGAGTATGGTCTTTGTCAGCTCTGGTTCGCTGACCCTGACGCAAGCAGTCAGCTATGAGTCGCTGACTGCATTCCTCACTGTTGACGCGTCTTAGGTCTCTAGTTGTGGTTCCATAGGAACACAAAATGAAAATGATGTATCTTGGCGTGTTTATTTGTTCTGTCAGGTTCTTACAGTATTCTATTTTAGGTCAGTGAGTTTACTAATTTTATTGTGTCAAATCACTTTTACGTTTATGGTTAATTTTACGTGGGCACCTTAATGTTTCTGTAGTGAGGGTTTCTTAACCTATGGTGAACATCCTTTTTTTTTGTTTTGTTTGGGTTTGTTTTGTTTTGTTTTATCTCTCTTTCTGTTTGTTTGTTTAGAATTTTTTTTTTTTGGAACAGGAACGCTAAATTAGTAATTTTGATTTGCACTATTTACAATTATTTGACAGAAGATGTGATGCCACTTGCACGTATCGGCAATTATTCATATTATTTGGAATTGAAAACAATGTACATCCTAATTATAACCGATTAGAGGTTGAACTAGATATTTCTCATCATCCAAAAAAAAAAAAAAAAAAAAAAAAAAATCTTTGGTCCACGAACCCCATTGGAGTCCACGATATGGATTCGGGAAAGGGAAGGGGGCGTGTGTACATAACCTAAAAATTTGAAAATTATCTTTACCAAAACATTTAATTGGAAAATTATCATAAACATTTGCATTTCAAGAACTATAGTCTTTTTTACATATTACATTTCAGTAAACTTAACAATTTTTCTTTGTAGTAAAATGTTTTATTTGAATGCAGAAATGTTAATTATGCGTGTATGTACATTTTTCATAATCTTCAATGGGCAATTTAAGGGGTCTTTGGCACTAGAAAGACTAAGAACCCCTGCTGTAATATATATATACATATATATATATATATATATATATATATATATATATATATATATATATATATATATATATATATATATTTAACATTAATGATGAAACACATCCAATTCAACCTCTGATGGGTTATAATTAGGATATATATTGTTTTCAATTCCAAATAATACGAACAACTGCCGATATGGGAAAGAGACAAATCACTTGTCAAATCAGTGTAAATAGGGCAAATCACAATTACCAATTATGCTTGTATGTTAAACAAAAAAAAAAAAAAAACCCGAAATAAACTAAAACGAGATAATACGGAACAGAATCGAGCAGAAACTCCGAACAAGAATAATACTAAGGGGGAAGGGTGTAAAGGCCTGGTGGTTCCAGTTATATAACTGACTTTAAAAGATATTTAATTGACTTTCACCTTTTAAAAGTCAAATGTTTTATAAGAACAGAACCAGACCTTAACTTTATGGTTTAAATATCTTACAGGCAAACCGGAAAACGTAAAATGTTATATATACAAAGACGAGGCTAAATACCAAATATGTGTATATTTTGTTTCACTGATGAAGTTCGGTTATTGTTTTTGCAATACACATTCGCTGTTATGTACCAAGTTTCGGATTTGTTACTTCGCCAGCTCCATCTTGCTTGAATGACTTATTTGTAATGTTCATAAGATGACGTTTTGCTGCTGTATAAAACAACAGACATCCAGACGTTCGGTAGCGTAATAACATCTTCCCTGAGATATTGTGTTTGCTTCTTTTGAAGAAATCCTATATCTATCATATCGCTTATCTCTTGATCTATTTTGGTCTGATCTTCGCTGTTACAGTGTAGGCTATTCTGTGTATCAGAACGAGGACATAGGGCCTACATTAATTCACTATCATAGTTTACTTCTTAGCTGCGTCTGCCATGTTGCCCGAGAGGCTATTTATATATACGCTATAGCTAGCCTTAACTTAACCTCAACGCTGTTTCGAGCTTTGTCAAACAGCTAGCCTTATCTTAACCTCAACCCTATTTCGAGCTTTGTCAAATAGCTACCATTGTCAAGAAAGAAAATAATGTGAAATGAAGACTAATAGGCCGTAAAAAAAACAAAAATTCAGGGACCCAGTAATAAGGGGTTTATGAATCCCAAACCCTAACTTTAATCTTAGATTGGTAATTTTGATTTGCCCTATTTACAATTATTTGACAGGAGATGTGATGCCACTTTGAGGTATCGGCAGTTATTCATATTATTTGGAATTGAAAACAATATGTATTCTAATCTTAACCCATCAGAGATTCAACGGAATTTTACTCATAATCAAATCAAATATTCTTAACTCTTTAAGTCCCAATCGACTTTATAAAGGCTCAGGGGTTAGACGCGCTTGGCCCAATCGACTTTAAAAAGCCTTTAGTATATGTGCCTCTGTTTGAGACTATTTCTAATTATAACTACCCACAAAGTCATTTCCGACTGCAAGTACATTCTTTTAAATACCGCACGTGTTTAAGAGTGAACGTGTTTCTGTTTTGAGATATGTATTTTAGATTTTTAAAGCGATTTTTTTAAGCGCATAGCCTCCATTTTACCTTGAATAACTAATCATTTTTTAAAGCGCATATCCTCCATTTTACCTTGAATAACTAATCATTTTTCAATGAAAGCTTTTATACTTGTAGCACAAGAGTAAAGTACATCCAATTACCTTCAGTTTCATATACAACAACAAAGTTATTTATGCATATGAACATTTTAAAAAATTATTTCCAAACAACAACAATAAAAACGCACTGGGGATGCCATTTTTGCTTGGGCCAAACCCACTTTTTTGCTTGGGACTGAAAGAGTTAACCCTAACGACGTGAGAGACGTATTTAGATGGCATTAAAGAATGCGTCCCGTTATTCTTCATTTCACCAAAAATGTTAACATCCCACACACACTGAGACCATATTAATTATAAAAACAAAAATTCTAACTCGAAGTTAACCGCCGTGTAACCGGTCAACATGGCAGCCTCCAGCCTACTGTCCCCTACATCTACCAAGTGGTAACCAGTGTTCCATCTAGCTTTCTGTAGATTTGGTCTATGTAAATTTATGTTTTATCTATGTATCACATGACATGCTCCCAGATTTCTGTTACTCAAATTGGTACGTATTGGTCGTCTTTCGCATTTTACTTCTTAATAATCAGACATCACAGAACTGTTGAGATACGGAACCAGTCTGCGTGTCTTCTTGAGGCTAAATAGAAACACATGGATTCCACATTGTCTTCGTTGCCACCACTTTACTCTCATTCTCTCTTTTTCTCTCTCTTTAGTCTGTCCCTTAAAACCATGTGATCTGATAGAGACCACGCTTGCAGGCCACTATGTTTTTATAGTTGAACAGGTACCCTACTATAACCGTTGGTCCATCAGTGGCGTATCCTGGTAATGCGAGCTAGGCGTGCTGCTACTTAAAATGAATATGTACGCCTACTATTTAACTTCTTCCCCTCTTAATTTAAAAACCAACTATATTCAATTACGCAACGATAGTTATTAGGGGTATATGTCAATTATCTCCGAAATACTAATTAACTTACAACTTGAAACTCACTGTCACTGTAATAATCTGCATTCCCGGCAACTAACAAAAATTAATCACAAAAAACACTGGACGGACACAGCCGATTTTTACAACTCGAGAGCTGCAAGGCCACCGCACGCATGTTCGTATTGTATTGACGTATCTGGCCATGACCCCGATCCACACAAACCAATCTTCTGACGTGAATCCGAAAGGTACCGCACGCATTGTGACGGAATTACCCGAGAAACATCGGGCGATTGTAACCAACCAATAAAAACTGCACTATAAAACACGTCTGGGAAACTGAAACTAGATATACTCGTAGATTCTATGCGGGAAAATCCGTTATCCTGATGCGTGCGGTCCGAAAGCAGAACTTTAGAAGAGAAATATTTTATAGAATAATAAATTAAATTTTTATTTTCCTTCGGGCATAGGTGTGCGCAGCATGCACAGCACACATAGAGAATACGCCACTGTGGTCCATGTGTCTACTTTGAATGGGGCATGGCCGCACACAAAAAGAGGCAAAACTTCAATCTTTTTTTTTTTTTTTTTAAATGTGGCCTGTCACGGGTCGTTAGCTGCGCTTTCTCTCATTTCCAACATCAATTTGTTTTCTGTACTTTCAATACTTTCCATTATACATCTATTGTATACATTCAATCTTTTTTTTAAAAACCAATCTAGCTGTTTCTTTTTTCTTTGTCTTTGAGCTCCTAGAGGAGCATAGCAGTTAAAACATTACACGCTAACACCTACGTACAAGTATATCAATGTTATTGGTTTACGTCCTTCATTTATGTTGATTATGTTTATCTTTAGTTGTCGTGTCCATGCGGCTGTTTTGTCTACCTAAGTCTAATGTGTTTTTTCTTACCCCTTGTTTGACATCTTCTTGTCTTGTTCTTTCCACAACATTTAATATTGATCA
Source organism: Oreohelix idahoensis (assembly GCA_024509875.1). Classification (NCBI taxonomy): domain Eukaryota; kingdom Metazoa; phylum Mollusca; class Gastropoda; order Stylommatophora; family Oreohelicidae; genus Oreohelix; species Oreohelix idahoensis. Next base: position 252,973 of record JAMPIV010019151.1, read on the forward strand.
TCTTATCATCATCATTCATTTTCGTTCCCCGTGGAACATAGGGCTGAAACAGTTGCTCGCCATCGATTTCTATTCTGGGCTGTCTTTTTCAGCTGTGCCCAAGTTATTCCAATTTCCTTTGCCTCCTCTTCCACTGATCTTCTCGAAAATCTTCTTGGCCTCCTCTCTCCCCCCCCACCCCTCTTCTTTTTCCCTGTGGGTTCCAGTCAAGGGCACCTCTGGCTATGCTTGATAGTTCTCTTATGAGTGTATGTCCTATTCATCTCCACTTTCTTAGCTTAATTTCTGTCGTATTGGCTGTTGCCCACATCTTTTCCTTAGCTCTATATTTGTTATTGCCGTTGCCCTAAAGACGCCACTAGGCGTGATGGGAAACAATGGCAAAGAAAACCTATCTGCTGTTGCCCTAAGACGCCACTAGGCGTAATGGCCACTGACTGCTTTGATGGTCTGTGGCTAAGGACAGAAGAAGAAGAAGAAGAATATTTGTTATTACATCTGGCCATCTTATATGGAGGATCTGTCGGAGACATCTACCGTATTTACAAATGTCTGTAGCTTGGAGGTGATACTCTTTGAGACATGCCATGTCTCTGAGCCATACAGCAAGACTCACTTCACATTTGAGTTAAAAATTTTAATTTTGTTCTCTCTGGATATAGCTGAGGAGTTCCATACTGGTCGAAGGGCATTAAAAGCACATCTGGCTTTATTTATCTTAGAACAGACGTCACCATCGGTTCCCCCTCCTTTATCAATGTTACTCCCCAGATATGTAAAGCTTTCTACTTCTTCAATAACTTGACGATTGATCTTCATCGAGTCCATCTGCCTATTATTTATCCTCATTTCCTTTGTTTTATTTACATTTATGTGTAGTCCCGTCTTAGCTGCTTCTGTTACTAATCTATTTGTTTTCTCCTGCATATCTTGCTGTCTGTGTGATAGAAGGCACAAATCATCTGCAAAGTCAAGATCCTCCAGCTGTTTGTTGAATGTCCACTGTATTCCTGTTTTCTCTCTTTCTGTTGTCTGTCTCATAACCCAGTCTATGACCATGAGAAAAATTGTTGGTGATAGCAGACCCCGATGTGTACAGTGAAGGGCTCTGATAGTTTTCCTTTGTGTACTACTTTGCAAGAGGCCTCCTGGTATACATCTTGGATTATTTTAATGATTTCTCTGGGATCCCATAATGTCGCAGGATTTTCCATATCACAGTACGGCCTATACTATCGAAAGTTTTTTTGAAGTGCACAAAATTTATATTTAAGGGGATCTGCCATTCGTTTGAGTGTTCTATGATTATTCTGAGTGTTGCTTTCTTGTCTGTACACGATCTTCCTGCACGAAATCCTGCCTGTTCTTCTCTGAGTTTGTCATCCACCGCTTTCTTAATACGGCCCAACAAAACTCTGGTCAAAATTTTTCCAGCCACTGCTGGTAGTGTTATACCCCTCTAGTTGCTACATACAGTCAAGTTTTCTTTCTTTGGCAGCTTGATAATATGGCCTTCCTTCCAGCTCTTTGGGATGGCCTCTTTTTCCAAGATTTTCTTGAAGAGCTTGTGTAGCAACTCTGTAGTGTATGGTTTATCTGCCTTCAGGGCTTCTGGTGGTATTCCATCTGGTCCTGCAGCTTTCCCATGTTTTAGCTGTTTTATTGCCTGAGAGATCTCTTGTTTAGTGGGTGGGTTCATTTTTTACTGTAGTGGCTCTTCTGCTGGTTCTATGATAGGTTGCTGTATTGGTTGGTTTCGGTTTAGGATTTCATTAAAATATTCAGCCCATCTGGCCCTTTGTTTCTCCTGATTGCTAATGTTTGGTCCTTCTCTGCTCTTCACTGTTGTATTGTGGTGTTTCTTAGATATAGTTCTAGCGATATTATATAATGTTTTTAAGTCTCCTTTTTTGTCGCAATCTCAGCTTCCTCTGTTAGTTTTTCAATCAGTTCTGTTTTATATTGCCTGGCACTCTTTTTCACTTTCTTGTTTAGCTCCCAATATATGGTGAGCAGTTGTTTTTTGTCTTCTGCATCTTTACAGTTGTTCACTTGTTGTTTAATGTCTCTTCTTTGTCTTATGAGGTTCCATGTATTTTGTGTGAGCCATCCCCTCTGTTGTTTATTTATTTTGCCAAGAACTTCTTCACATGTATTCCTCAATTCATCCTGAATTGTGCACCAATGATTATCTATACTTTCCTCTTCAAGGTTCTCCAGTGCTTCAAATCTATTTCTCAACTTCAAGTTGAACTGAACTCTTGTGTCTTTGTTCATACGGTTCTGGGTATTATATTTCAGGCTTGCTCTTTCTGCTTTGTATTTCTGCGCCCTCAATTTTATCCTCAGTGATGCCAGGAGAAGGTGGTTGTATGACGCTACGCCAGCTCCTTTCTTTACTCTAACATATTGTAGGCAGCGTCTCCATGTTCTTTCTATGGTGAAGTGGTATATCTGATTTTGCGTGTACCCATCTGGGGAGTTCCATATGGTCTTGTGTATGTCTTTGTGTTGGAAGATAGTCCATCCGATGACCAGGTCATTCAAATCACAAAAGTTTAGAAAGAGTTCTCTATTTTTATTTCTGTATTTTTGTTTCCTACGCCATTCTTTTCCATGATTAGTTCACAGTTGTTGTTGTCTACTTCTTTTGTTAAATCACCATTTGCTATCGTAATATATCTCCTGTGTGTGGTATCCAATGTTCCTTTTAGTTCATCATAGAAATCTTGCTTCGTAACTTCATCTGCATTATTTGTGGGGGTATAACATTGAATTGAATAAAGTTGATTTTTCTTCCTTTTCCCTGGAATGTTGCCGTCATTATCCTGAGTGATATTGATTATCATTCTATTAGTGCTTCTCTGGCTTCCTGGGAAGCCTGTAATAGCAATCTCTGCTCTGTGTGTGTGTGGTCTTCGTCCTCGTGTCCTGAATATATGACATTTTCCCCTGTATTGGTTATGAATTCACTAGTTCCAATTGTGTTAGGGTGGGCGAGATGATGATGATGATTATATTGTGATGTGTGATCACTCTCTTTTCACACTCGCACTGACCCGAACAACAATAAAACTCTTGATTCTGAGGCAGGGGCTGTATTTATTTTTACAACCCATTCAGTGACTAAAAGCACACTGAAACAAACATTAAACAAACCAAACACTAAACAAACAAACACCCAGCTAGTGCTCAGTTCCTAATCGTGCTTAAGGCATTTACAGATAGAGTCTGGTGTCTTACTTCGTTTCTCTCTCGTCTGGGCGGCTTTAGCAAAATAGGCCCGCTCGCCGGCTAGGCACTTCTTATATAGACCCTATGGCTGATCACTCAACTTTAGTGCGCTGCGCGCATTAATTTAGCCACTTAAATGACACTCGCGATATCTGCTTTATTAGGCCCGAAAACACAGATACGGCTCACAATTATCAAATATAACACACGACTACCAAATATAACACATCACAACTAATTCTTAGGCTTTATTATGGCCTAAACTAATATATCTTCTTGAAGACTTTACATCCCAGCAATGCTTGCTCGCGCCGTCACGTGGGTTGACAGTCACGTGGGCTGACCGAAAATATATGGGCGATAAATATGCCAAGAAACAGAAAGGGGGCGGGTGTCTTTTCGGCCCCATCACATAATATTTTGTTGTCGGTACACCCCGGCTGGGGACCCTGTAATAGGTACAGCCCGGCTCTTACTGGCAGTTGCAGTGGTCTAGAAGACTCGCTCACCTGTGCCGCGTCGCTGTCTGCCCATGACATCTGCCTGTCAGTGCTTGCAGCTGTCGACTTTGAAGGGGGATTGCTCCTGACAGGTTTTACACTCATTTTGTGTGGACAGTGGCTTACGTTCCCCACAACCTGCTTTTGATGAGTCTCCTTTGCTGAACCTTGATTTGCACTCCCTCCTATCTGCTTAGGACGGGTTTCCTCCCCTAGACGAAGGCCAATTTTCTCGGCGCCCTTAGTGTGACAGTTGTCATGGCCATCTCTTGGCTTGCGCCCTAAAGGCAACCTGGTTGTGGCAGTACGTCTCGGGAAAGAGCTACTTGAGGGACAGGCGGCTATCAAATGTTCAATTGACTTGCATCTAAAACATCGTTTGGGAAGAGGGCCTTGAGGGCATTTGGCTGCCATGTGGCCTGAGAACTCACCACAATTATAGCACCTCAACCTGGTAGGCTTTCTCTGTGCCATGGGTTGCCTCCTACTTCCTTTGCATTCTTGACCGCCAATGCCGCACACATAGATTGCTTCCATGCCCTGGACCGATTGTTGGCTGTCAAACTCTACTCCTTCATTCCTCGCCAGACTCCGGAATCCCTTTCTGAAGATCTTGGTCTGATGTACGAATACATCAATACCTCCATCATCTGGCGTGATGAACCCCCATCCCCTGTGGACACTATACCACTTGCACATCCCTTTTCGCCTTGTCGGTGCAACTGCGTTTGTTGGTGCTGTCAGCTCACAGCTTTCCTTGACAACAGCCTGACTCTCACATACAAGCAGGACTAGTTGCGGTTCCTGCGGACACACCTCCTCGTCTTGCGTTGGCTGTTCCCGCGGTTGGCATGGTGCTCTCTTTCTCTGCACCTCCTCTTGTGCTGGCGAACTAGCCTGTGACATCTGTGCTAGCTGGGCCTTTAGGAGAGATAATTCTGCCTTGAGTGCCTCCTCCTCACTCTGGGCTTCTGCACTTGCTATCTGCACCAGTGTCTCTGGCTTTTTGCCTCCCAAGAAAACAGAACATTCAATAGGCCCCTGACTCCCGGCCTGGAAATTCCTGGTCATCTCACTGACTGGTGGTTGCTCGCTGTAGGCTTCTTCTACTACCTTGAGTAACTGCTCAGGGCTGGCCTTGGCTCCGCCACGTATCCGTAATTCCCTAGAGACCCATGGTGTAACGTTGTTCCAGATCACGTCTACCTTGTCTTCTGCGCAAAAGGGCGCCATCTTCCACACAGCCTCTACATCTTCCACAAACTCTTGCCAGGTGGGATTTGCCTTTCCATCAAATAGCCTTACCTCTGGCACCTCCACGTATACTACCTTCACAGGCGCATTGATCGAAGCCATCTTGCTGCAAGACCGCACTGCTGGGTGTTTACAATATTTGTTTGTTTGCTGTTTGCTCTGTGTCACTGTCTGCCTGATCCTGTCGACGACGCCAATTGTGATAGGGTGGGCGAGATGATGATTATATTGTGATGTGTGATCACTCTCTTTTCACACTCGCACCGACCCGAACAACAATAAAACTCTTGATTCTGAGGCAGGGGCTGTATTTATTTTTACAACCCATTCAGTGACTAAGAGCACACTGAAGCAAACATTAAACAAACCAAACACTAAACAAACACCCAGCTAGTGCTCAGTTCCTAATCGTGCTCAAGGCATTTACAGATAGAGTCTGGTGTCTTACTTCGTTTCTCTCTCGTCTGGGCGGCTTTAGCAAAATAGGCCCGCTCGCCGGCTAGGCACTTCTTATATAGACCCTATGGCTGATCACTCAACTTTAGTGCGCTGCGCGCATTAATTTAGCCACTTAAATGACACTCGCGATATTTGCTTTATTAGGCCCGAAAACACAGATACGGCTCACAATTATCAAATATAACGCACGACTACCAAATATAACACATCACAACTAATTCTTAGGCTTTATTATGGCCTAAACTAATATATCTTCTTGGAGACTTTTTACATCCCAGCAATGCTTGCTCGCGCCGTCACATGGGTTGACAGTCACGTGGGCTGACCGAAAATATATGGGCGATAAATATGCCAAGAAACAGAAAGGGGGCGGGCGTCTTTTCGGCCCCATCACATAATAATTCTCGTTTCTGCTAGTCCAAAGAGTGTTATTCCATATCGTCTCATCTCTCCAGCTAAGTGTGCTGTCCTTCCGGCCTCCTGCATTGTTCGTATTTTCCAGGTGCCAATTTTAATTTTTGCCTTAGTCGTTAGAAGTGTTGTCGGCAGCCAGACTTCCATTGAGTGGCTTTAATCAGGTCTCTGCGTCATACGTCCCTCTTGCGAGAGTTCTCCCTGACTCTGGCTATTATTTCTTTCCTCAACTGTTTCAATGTCTGTGACAAATAGGTTTTTCCGGCAAGGTTGTCAGCCCTGTTCTCCAACGTCCTTTAACCTGGAGGAAGGGGATGTGCACACTTTGTGTTCCCCTTCCATTTTGACCTGCTCAGCATGGTTGATCCTACCAGGAGAGAAGCTCCCGCTGATGTAGCTCACCGCATCATCAAGACACTCAATCCGACCCAGCACTTCAAGGTGGGGCACCATGGGTCGGATTGATCATCTAAAGATAGAAGCATGAAATTTTGCACACTTTAAATATGGCATGTGCCAATTGTGTGCACCAAATTGCACCGCAACCGGCCAAATAATACGGCTGCCCTAAACTGTTGATATGGAGCGTGTTAGCAACATGCTTTATAAGCAGCGAATTGTGATAGAACTTCTCGTTGCAGAGAAGGAAACTGTTGTGAATATTCACAAGCGTCTATGTGATGTGTATGGAAGTTTTGCAATCGACAAGAATACAGTCAGTCGCTGGGTTCAAAGAATCAGGAAGTGGAGATACGGAGCTGCTTGATCGGCCGCGCTGTGGACGTCCTGCCACAGCTACCAACGCTAAGATCGTTACAGGTGACAAAACCTGGGCACATCATTTTGAACCTGAGACAAAAAGACAGTCAATGGAGTGGCATCATCCGCAATCACCAAGAAGAAAGAAAGTCAAGACAATTCCTTCAGCTGGAAAGGTCATGATCACTGTCTTTTGGGACATTGAAGGTGTGATTCTTGTGGACGTTATGCCAAGAGGAGAGACAATCAATTCGCAAGCTTACATTAAGACATTGAAAAACCTCAATCAACGTTTTCGCAGAGTTCGGCCGCACAAGAATCCAGCAGACCTGCTTCTCCTTCACGACAATGCGCGCCCTCACACAAGTCTGGCAACACGGGAAGCAATCACCAACACGGGAAGCAATCACCAAATTTGGTTGGACTGTACTACCCCATCCACCCTATAGTCCCGATTTGGCACCCTCTGATTTTCATCTATTTGGTCTACTTAAAGATGCACTCCGTGGGACAAGGTTTGAAGATGATGAAGGAGTGATTCATGCAGTGAAGAAATGGCTACATGATCAAGACAAAATCTGGTACGGGCTAGGAATACATGCACTTGTTTCGCGCTGGCATAAAGCCGTACAAGTTGATGGGGATTATGTTGAATAATACCGATGTTTACATGACATATCCATGTATATTGTATATAAATTTCATGCTTTTTGAATAAACAGTTCCTGAGAAAAACGATGTGGTGCATTACTTTCTGAACGCCCCTCGTATATATATAAATTTTTTTCCATGGAAAACGTATGAAAAGACAGACAACGATAAGGAAGTATGACATTTTCATAAATCTGAGGTTACGCAGAATGGAAGGTTTAAAAATGATATGACGATATCACTAGTACGGAACTCACAGATTAAAAAGAAAACAAAAATTGACAAATATCATTGGAACAAGAAGTGAGGTAAAGGATAAGCATTTAGGAAATTAGCTGATAGCACTCTAAGACAGTCATCTCATGGAAGCCACAGGTTAAGAGACCAAGACATACTGATAAACATAAGGAGAAGAAAACTGGTGTAACACAAAACGTTTTGTGCTTTTCTTTCTCTCCTTTATCATCCAATTATATGGGTGCACTTTTCATAACTGTTGTTCTCTCCGGCAGTAACACGTCATTTCTTCATTTTCCTCATTCATCGTCCTATGATTCAGCATATTTTATGCCGTACATTTTTTGCCTAGCTGCTCCCAGACTTGTTTACGTTTCGCCCTGTAAATCGTAAAAATACCAGGCTAATTAGACAAGTCAGCGGATAATACGTTTCTCACGTAAGTCGTCTAGCCACCCTTGATAGAGTCGATCTTTATTGACGCAAGGTGGTAGCGCACGATCGATGAAAAGAAAGCCATATTGTTTGTCTGGACCACCGGCAATCTGTATTTGACGGTCTGGCGGATGCACAAAAATACAGGTGATAATACGTAATCGTTTCTGCTGGCCCATCTTTGTATCAATATTACAGATGATCTGTCAGGGGAGACAATATTATGGGAAAGCACCTAGACAGGAAATAAGTTCACAGATTTGTTTGTGAGTTTGCATAAAAATGCAATCGGAAGTATTACTGCCATATTAGAAAGGGGTCACGCGTTGGAATTTTAAATTTGATATTCTAAAATACGCGGGGGATATTATGATTTAACACCCCAACCCATATAGTTCTAAAGAGCTAACAATTGTCTGGATTTGAGAGCCGGAATAGACTTCGATTTTCATTGGCAAGTTGGTCTAAAAGTACAATCTGGGACTTGACCTGAGAAATGGCAATATAATCTATCGAAATCGGAGTCACTAATCAGACTGCATCGCCACGTCAAATTAGCAACTCCCAAGAGCCAGAGAGACATAGAACAAAGGATTTCAAAATTATAAATGACAGATGGAAGTATTTGGGCAACTTTGAAACTTAAAAGTAAACCCGCATTTTCAAATACAAAGACTGGAAACTTAAGGAATCAGATCACCCGTCATAAAAGGAATACTAAAATATCCCAGACCAAGTGATTCGAAAGCATCTAACCCAAGTTGCTGTGTCCATTCTAACTGTGCCAGAAGATTGTGTTTCCAAAAGTTACTTTGGGGTAAGTGCAAACATTTATTTTACCATGCGATTTTGACATGTTTTTCTTGCTAAGTGGTTATATATATGAGGCTGGCAACCGCAACGTATACAAATAGTGTATTCATAAATGGCTACAGCAAGCGTTGGTGACTGCTGCTTGCTAGTCATACAGAAAACCGACAGCAGATGTGACCCCAGACTCCAAATGGAGCAGTGATGAATGATGTTTACATCACGTGTGCCGAAAGTGTATTATATCACTTTGTGAGATATATGTACCGTGTTAATTGTAATTCAGGCACGTCATTGCCCTCACGCTCTCCAGACACATTTTCCCCATTAATGTAACCAGAAGAATAACAGTGATTTCTAATCATATTCCCTGAGTTATACTATGTATATTCAGGGAGAATAATTATTCAGAGAGTCTAACATTGGCGGGTGGACAGCGAGACAATGCGCCTGTTAATCTTCCAATTATTTGTACTTAGCAGAGGCATTTGTTCTTGTTATTTTGTCTAAAGTTCACGGAACGAAGCTATCAGACTGTTTGTGGTACAAAGCTGCAAGACTGAAGTTTCGACGTCACTAGTTGTGAGGTAAAAGCAGGGAATTAACACTAACCGCCTACATTGAACGAGTTGTGTGGAGAATGGAGAAGAATTGACGAAACCTCGGCTGCAGGACTCACATATACCAGCTACGTTCTTGTAAAAGGAACCAGCAAAAGGACAATTGTTTTTCTCAATCCTCACACCAAGTCTTAGTGAAGACAATTTTATTTACGTATACAATTCACCATCATTTCATCGCTATTTTAACCTGTTAAAACTAATTGATTATACAATTTGTTACAAGTTATTTTAAAACTAATCAATCATTGTTGATTCAGTTATTATAGGAATGAAAGCAAACGTATGAGCAAGACTCTTTAATATATATATACATCTAGACATATATTTACATTTATAAAGCAAATACCTATGAAAGGAATGTCGCTGGATTTACGCCAGCTGTGGGCGTGAACGGGCTAAAACCATTGCTTAATTCTTCACAAAAGGCGACGGATCAGATATAAGTTAATAGTGCTCTGCCCTATGCAGCATTGTTCTTGACTTCTGAAAATCTCTTGTGGAAGCTCCCTTGAGATAGAAGCATCATTATCCTTCTATCTACTACTCTGCCAAGAGTAATCTTTTGCGAAGGTAGACAGCTTTGAAGACCCATTTTAGATACTCTTGGGTGTTGGGCACTGGTGGACCACTACGTCAGAGCTAAGGGGAGGTAATCCTTGATATGGTGGATGCTGTATAAAAGGAACCATGAAGAAGAGGATAGTCTCGTGACCAGTGTCTTCTTCTTCTTTGATCCTTAGCCGCCGACCGTCAAAGCAGTCAGTGGCCATCACGCCTAGTGGCGTCTTGTAGGGCAACAACAAATTGATTCCACTTTGCTCGGTCGGTGGCCATCCTTCGTACAGTGCCCCAACTCTGGTTCGTTCTTTGCATCTCAGCCTCCACAGTCCTCCGCCAGGTTGTTTTTGGTCGGCCTCTCTTTCGTTTTCCTTCAGGGGTCCAAAGCATAGCTCTTCTTGTGATGGCATCGGGGTCTCTTCTGAGGACATGACCAACCCAGCTCCAGCGTCTGCCAGCTATGATGGTGTGCATGTCCTCTTCCTTGCTACGAGTAAGCAGATCATGGTTAGTGATGGTATTTGGCCAAAAGATTCGGTGAATTTTTCTTAGGCATGTTGTGTGAAAAGAGGACAATTTCGACATTTCCTTCTCTGTAACTCTCCAGCATTCCGCACCGTAGAGAAGCACAGAAAGCACACAGCTCTGATATAATCTTAATTTTGTGCTTGTGCTGTATTGGGAGGACTTCCAGATGTTGTTTAGGCTAAAGAAGGCTGTTCTTGCCTTATTCATTCTGATGTTGATGTCTTTGCCTGCCCCGCCGTCTGGTGTTACTATGCTTCCTAGGTATGTGAAGGTATCTGTCTGTACAAATTGCTGATTCCTTACTGATATGGGCTCAGGGTTGCTCACATTGAGCGTCATGACCTCAGACTTCTTTAAATTGATATTCAAGCCCACCTGCTGGCTAAACTTATTAAGTCTATCCGTTTTTTCCTGGATGTGTTGATGTGAATGTGCTAGTAGTGCAATGTCATCTGCATATTCCAGATTTTCCAATGTAGAAAATGTTGTCCATCTTATTCCTCTTGGACTGCCCTCTGTTGTCTGGTGCATCACCCAGTCTATGACTGTTAAAAATAGAGTGGTTGATAAGGGGCATCCCTGTCGTACTCCTGTCTTCACCTCAAAGGTTAGGTTGCTCTGCCCAACACTACACGAAAAGTTGGCATAGAGGCTTTTTATGATTGACACTATGCAGCTTGGAATTCCATAAGCCCTCAGTATTTTCCATAAACTGTCCCTATGTATGCTGTCGAAAGCCTTTTCAAAATCAACAAAATTAATGTAAAGCTGTCTTTGCCATTCTGAGCACTGCTCTATAATGTTCCTGAGAGTGAATATATGATCTACACATCTCCTGTTCTTTCTAAATCCTGCTTGTTCTTTCCTCAGTTTGTGGTCTACTGCCTTTGAAATTCTCTGTATAATTATCCTGCCTAGTATTTTGCTGGGAACTGAGAGAAGAGTGATTCCTCTCCAATTATTGCAGTCTGCAAGATCTCCCTTCTTGGGCAATTAGACAATTATTCCTTTGTTCCACTCTGATGGTGTTGTCCCCGTTTTCCAGACTTGTGCAAATAGTGGTTCTAATAGTTCTGCTGCTAGCTCAGGGTCTGTCTTAAATAGCTCTGCATTTAAGTTATCATGGCCCGGAGCTTTGCAGTTCTTTAACCCTTTGATTGCTGTGATGATTTCTTCTTTGCGTGGAATGTCTGTATTCACATCTAGATCGTTTTCAGCTTCAGGAACATTCAATTGTGTCTCTGGTGGTTCCTTGTTCAGAGTTTCTCTGAAGTGCTCTGCCCATCTTGTTTCCTGTCCCTCTGCTGTCGTGATGAGATTACCTTGCTTATCTCTTACTAATGTAATATTGTTAGCACCTGGTTTTCCGCTGATGAATTTAGTTATTTTTGTATACTGTGCTTTGTTCATTTCTCAGTGCTGCCTCCTCTGCCTGTCTTGCAAGATCGTCTAGGAAATTCCTTTTGTTGGCTCGGGTTTGGCGTTTAACTTGCTTGTCCAGCTGACTGTACTGTTCGCTATATAGTTGTTTAACCTGGGGGACTTCGCTTCTGTTTTCTTTCTTTTCATTTCCTTTCTCATCGTTATGGTGTTTAATGTTTCTGGTGTTATCCAGTCTTGCTTCTTCCTTTCCTGGAATCCCAAGCATGATTTGCTGCTTTCTTTGTATATTGTTGAAATGGTGTTGAAATTCTGGTATATATCATGTCAATGTCTTTTCCTAACTTTTGGCAAATTGATATCGTTTCTTTATGTCGGCCGCAAAAGCTTTTCTGGTAAGGGAGTCCTTCAATTTGCTGATGTCAAACCTTTTCTGTGTAGTTACAGTTGGTGCAGCCCTTCTTAGTTTCACTTTCAGTTTTGCTACTACTAAATGGTGATCACTTCCCACATCTGCACCTCTTCTTACCTTCACATCTTGTAATGCATGTCTCCATCTACCGTTAACCATGATGTGGTCTATCTGGTTTCTGTCCCGACCATTTGGTGATTCCCATGTTAATTTGTGAATTTCTTTATGTGGGAAGAGTGTTCCTCCAATGACCAGGTTGTTAATGCTACAGAAACTTATTAGTTTATCCCCATTTTCGTTTCCTGTTCCGCTGCCGCATTTCCCCATTGTTCTTTCATTGTACGAGGGGCGTTCAGAAAGTAATGCACCACATCGTTTTTCTCAGCTAATAATGAAGATAGAAGCATGATATTTTGCACACTTCAAATATGGCATGTGCCAATAGTGTGCACCAAATTGCATCGCAACCGGAGAAATAATACGGCTGCCATAAACCGTTGAAATAGAGCGTGTTAGCAACTTGCGTTATAAGCAGCGAATTGTGATAGAATTTCTCGTTGCAGAGAAGGAAACTAATGTGAACATTCACAAGCGTCTATGTGATGTGTATGGATGTTGTGCAGTCGACAGGAGTACAGTCAGTCGCTGGGTTCAGAGAATCAAAGAATCAGGAAGTGGAGATACGGAGCTGCTTGATCGGCCGCGCTGTGGACGTCCTGCCACACCCACCAACGCAGAAATGTTGAAATGCGCTGAGGGCATTATTCTTAGTGATAGGCGAATCACTACTCAACAATTGGCCTTACAGCTGTCAGTCAGCATTGGTAGTGCAAATGCAGTTATAAAAAACTCTCGGATTTTCTGACGTTTGCGCAAGATGGGTTCCTCGAAGTCTCACAAATGACCACCGATTGCAAAGAAAGGCAATTTCTTCTGAATTGTTGGAGCGTTTCAATGCTGATGGAGAGAACTTTTTGGCTAAGATCGTTACAGGTGACGAAACCTGGGCACATCATTTTGAACAGGAGAACAAAAGACAGTCAATGGAGTGGCATCATCCGCAATCACCACTGATGCGTGATGCCATATGATGATGGATGGTATCCGCATGTCTGGTTTTGTGTAGTGTGTAGATGTGTTCAGTCAAAACAATGTTCATACAACAATAACAGGGCAATCCACATAGGACGTCAGTAAACTCACGACGTATAAAGTCAATGAGTCTTGAAACAGCCGTTGACGTTTTTCTTCATTATTTATTGTGGACGCCACAGTGACAAAATGGTTACGCAAATGTGTAGGCACATCAAACAGTCATTATCACAGCAACATTCAATACAGCAATAGACGGTAGACAGCATTACAATGATGAGTCAGATGCATGTTATATTTCAAAGTGCTGTAAATGTAGTCAGGTGAAAAACTCCATCCTTTTCTATAACAGCCAGAAGATAACCAGATGTATGAGATCAGTTCACTCTCCTTAGTTTGACTTCAGCAAGACAGACACGTCTGCCGAAGTATAAATAATGTCCTCAAGAATATCCTCTAGATAATAAAGGTTTTCTAAACCTAGTTCATTTAACAAAGTAGCAAGTAATGGTCCTTGGTACCTGCATCAACCGATGCAGTACAATGCAGCGACATGTGAGCTGGGAAAGAACATCTCGTGACGACGACTTTCGGAGACAGGCTATGAATCGAAATCGTTCACGACCCAAAATCAATAGAGTTAATGAAAGAGTCAATTTACCTTGCTTTCATGAAATACACAGAAATATCACGCCTCCCGACATGTGGGAAACACTAGAGGTATTATCTCGAATAAACGAAATATCCATTAAGAGGACTACACATCCCTGACAGAACAAAAAATAGCGGAGATCCCCTCTTCAACGAGGCATCTCTTTCGCCATTCCAAATCGCTCACTTCCCACTAGTCGTGGGCGGAAACCGATCGACCAAACAACAAGACAAGTCATGCGCAGTCCAGCGCAAAATGACCACAGCTCAAACTTAACTGCATTCGACACCAACGCGAGAAGACAAATGCTTACCGAGAAAAGTGACTATAGATTTCAAGCAGTTGTTGCCCTTGCGTTATAAAATAGATATTGTAAAAAACGATGTTGCGAGAATTTATCACGCAACATATCACCACCTCCTCCCGATAAAAAAAAATGTGGAACATATTTTTTTTTTTTTAAATATCAAAGAGCATGCGATAAGCGGCTCAAAACGCACGAATTATGCGCTGATAATTAATTAAATTGCCAAACAATAGGCTAATTATAGAGTGTCTGGTGAGGATATACCTCAACAGAAAAATAAATATGTCTCAAAAAATATTCACATCGGGGAGGTGTCACCAACACACATCACGTTAGCATGTAAACACAATATACGTATGCAAGTTACTATAATCATCATTAAACAGCATACTCTAATATTGTCTTTAAAAATGGATGTACAAATCTGATATGAAAATTTAAATAGTACATTCTTTGACATGTAATGAAATAAGTACATAGTAAAGTTAAACTACATGACGATCCAGGATATATGCTCTGGTATTCCGAGGGTAAGTACACAATCTAGAACTCGTAAGGTAAGTCCTCAGCTCAACAATGACATTCTGAGAAAGTACAAGCAATATAATGCTAATTAATAACTAATATGCTTCATAAGGTACAATACATTATTAATAATTGTGGCTGTTTAGTAAACTAACGGCCCTTATATTAACTACTCAGTCCTCCTCTATCATCTTAAAAAACGAACAGAAGAAGATGACAACAAAGCACGATAGTGTGTACATATAAAGTAAGTACAGATGTGCTAATCTATTGTAGAAATATAGGTGTGTTATGACTCTGTAATATATGGAAATATAGTACAGAAGTATTAGTTGGAGTCATGTGGGCATCTAGACAAAATGTCAGCCATCACATTATCCGCACCACGGATAGCTCGTACCGTGAAGTGAAAAGGTTGAAGAGCTATAGCATATCGAGTGGATCTCGAACTCTTCAAATTCTTAGTCTGAATAGCTGTAAGAGCTTTTTGATCAGTCTCTAGAATGAAATGTGCGCCCAGGAGGAATCTTTGTAGTTTTAGAATTGACCAAACCATCGCTAACAACTCACGGTCTAAAACCGAGTAGTTCCTCTCTGCCACATTTAGTTTTCTAGAAATGTACATAACAGGATGCAGAGTATTTGCATATTCTTGCATCAGTGCTGCTCCAATCCCAGTGGATGAAGCATCACTCCGAAGAACAAAAGTCCTATCAAGAGTAGGTAATCTTAAGATGGGAGGAGAAGAAAATATATTCTTGATTTGGTCTAGTGAAGATTGGCATTCTTCAGACCAACGGACCAGATTAGGCGAACCTTTCTTCAACAATGTTGATAGAGGTGCCATGATCGAAGATAAATTTGGAATAAATCTCCCATAAAATTGAATTAAACCTAAGAGACTCCTAACTTGTTTCTTCGTTTTAGGAACAGAGATGTTCAGTATTTTGGAAGTATTGTGGTCTTCTGTCTTCAAGAGACCATGACCAACACGATGACCCAGGAAAGAGATTTCACCAAAACCAACAAAAGCTTTAGAAGGTTTTGCTGTCAAATTATTCTCACGTAGAGTGGACAGTAAGTCATATAACCCTAAATAGTGATCTTCCCAGGTATCACTGAAGAGACAGATGTCATCTAAGTATGCGATGACATCCGAACGATGTGACAGAATTCTACGCATCATGCGAACGAAAGTGGCAGGGGCGTTCATGAGACCAAAAGGCATAACATTCCATTGAAATAGACCCCTAGGTGTAGAAAAAGCAGTAAGAGGTTTGGCATGCTCTGCTAAAGGCACTTGCCAATAACCTTTAGACAAGTCAAGTTTAGTGAAGAATCTAGAATTAGAAAGTCTAATCAGTAGATCTTCTAACAAAGGCATCGGTTCAGCATCGAACTTTGTGACCTGATTCAATTTGCGATAATCAACGCAAATTCGTATGTTCTTATCCTTCTTCCGGACAATAACCATGGAAGAAGAATATGGTGAAGTCGATGGTTCAATTATATTTAATTGAATCATTTCATCCAATTCCTTTTCCACTTGCGACTGAAAGTGTATAGGAATAGGATACGGCCTAACCCTAATTGGATTATTGTCGGTAAGAATTATGTCATGTTCTATGACATCTGTGTGTCCAGGAATGTCAGTGAGAACATCCTGAAATGTTTGTAACATCGACGAGACTTGTCGATGTTCGTCACCAGAAAGATTAGGAGAAACAGAAACGTTTTTCCAAGATTCCGTAGAATGTAATGGAACCACTGGAAGGGGAAGGTTGACATCAGAGAAGGTAGCTTCCTCATCCTGAATGACAGACAGGGATGAATAATGACCGTGAGGTGCAGGAGCATCATCCGTTTCCTGGAAAATAGGCAGCAAATAGTCCGGACGTTCGTGAAATTCCGAAAGCATGTTTATGTGGAAAGTTTTATGCTTTCCATCAATATCGACCACATAGTCAACATCGGAAATCCGAGAGACTATTGCATACGGACCTTTCCATGCAATAAGAAGTCTATTTTCCCTACTGGGGAGTAGGACGAATGCTTTGTCACCTGGACAAAGTTGTCGTAGACATCTATTCTTGTTAGCAAACTGTCTTGCCTTCTCTTTAGCAATTTCTGATGAAGCAGTTGCTAGCTTACATGCCTCAATGATCTTTTGTCTAAGAGCAATGACATACTCATATGAGGATTGAGTTTCATCGCTAATATCATCGGCAGTGATGAGATCGTGTAATAAAGACATAGGGCCGCGTGGACGCGCGCCAAAGACAAGTTCGAAGGGAGAAAATCCTGTGTGTTCATTAGGGACTTCTCTATAGGCAAAGAGAGCCGCGGGTAAAACCCTGTCCCAATCTTGAGGATGATCTTCAGTTATCTTACCAAGCAAAGTCTTGAGCGTTCTATTCAGACGCTCAACTAACCCATTAGACATAGGATGGTAGATACTACTGAGAGATCGTTCAATATGTAAGGTAGACATTACCTGTGACATAGTGTCAGATATGAGTTGAGTGCCATGGTCTGACAATATTTCTCTGGGAACCCCAAGCGAGAAAATATCAACCAAAGAGCATCTGCGATATCTGTAGTAGATATGCTCTTAAGAGGAATAGCCTCTGGCCAACGTGTGCACATATCGACACATGTAAGGATAAACTGATGTTCTCTGGCCGACTTGACCTTAAAAGGGCCAATAATATCTATGGCCATTTTCTGAAACGGCCGAATAGGAATGTCAGCAGCCTGGATAGGCGCAGCATGTCGTGGTCCTCTAGATTTGACCTCCTGACATACCTTGCATGATCGGCAGTAAATACGAATGTCCTTATTGACAAAAGGCCAAAAGAAAGCCGCAAGGACTCTCGACTTCGTACGGGCAAAACCCATATGTCCAGCACATTGCGAGTCATGAGCATGTTGCAATATTTGGACTCTCATGCTCTTGGGAACAAGAATTTGCGAATGTGCCGACGTAGCCGAATCTTGTACCATACGTACAAGTACGCCGTTTCTCATTGCAATCCAAGATTTTCTATTTGTATCCTGATTCGGATCACCTTTCTTCGCAAGAACGAAGAATTTTTTTAAAGAAGGATCTTCTTCTTGCAATTTTATGAAAGAGTCACGAGTGATTACTAAGTGACTATCTTGGCTATCAACTTCATTATCACTATTCAGTGAAGTTTCGGGTGTTTGTAGAGCTTGTGCTCTTGTAACTACTGCATTTGTAGCTTGCATGTTATTATCTTCCCAAGCAGCAATCTGCTGTGGGGTACACTCCCTAACTCCGTGAATACGACCAATAACAAGGTCCGCAATAGGATTAGGTAAGAGACAAGCATGCACATCTCCAGTAAAGAAAGGAGTGGCAATGCGAATTACAGCAGTAGGATATTTTTCTAGAGTGCCGCCAAATGTGACACATTTAATAACCCTTCCTGTAGCACAAGATGGATCTACAAGCGATTGTCTAACACCAATAGTGGTGCATCCGGAATCGAAAAGTAGTGAGACCGGAGTATCATTAACAAGACCCTTATGTAGAATTAAAGAACCCCTCCCGTCATGCGCAACAGCAGCAGGAAGAGCGGGAAGTGGGTGACCACAACTCAAAGTAGTTATGGTACCCGGTTCGAATAAAGTACTGCATTGGGGGCATTTGTTTGCTCTCTCAAAGTCAAAAGCAGAACTAGTGACAGCGTCAAAGTTTTTACTATCAACAACATGATTACAGGCTCCCTCAGTTTCCTGTTGTACAGCATTAGCCTGCTGATATCTCTTTTTTTTGTGTTGAGATCTACCCCGACTATTATTACCTCTGAAGTTATCAGAGTTATTATTATCTCTGCAGTTATTATTGTCTCTATTGTAATTGTTATACTGGTTCGAATACCAGTTTCCACGATTACTATCATGTTCACATTGATGCGAACATCTATTTGTTTGGTTTTGAGGTCTTCGGCAGGAATAACCTCTATTACCATATCCTCTTTTGAAATGGTTATAATTATTAGGGTGATAGTAACGAGTACTATCAGGTTGTCTCCAATTCTTCGAAGAAGAATCACCATGAAATTGATTTCCATGATTTTGACAGAAATTACCGCTGCCCTTTCTATCAAAATTTTGTTGGGATCTACGAGCAAAGTTTTGACCATACGGAGCTGCCGAAGCAACTGGTAAACCTTCTTTCACCTTAGAGTTACCCATGGTTATGTGTGGGTGCGCAGTTACGTATTGGCAACAGAAATCTTCCATTTCTTTTATTGTTTTAGGTTTACGTTCATGAAGGAAAGCAAGGAAAGACTCATTGACAGACGACATGACTTTGTCTCTAAGTATTAAGTCCATAAGTCCTTCATAAGTTTTTTCCGTCTTAGATAGTTCAACTCATCGTGAGAAAGTAATGCGTATTCTTGCAATAAACTCGGAGAATTCAACTCCATTTTCAGGTAACATGTTTTTAAATTGTAGACGATAGCCGTCTTCGTTAAGCTGATATTTCTTTAACAAAGCGGCCCTGACAACCTCATAATTGTTCTTGTCAGGTTCATCCACCATATTTAATATACTTAGAGCTTTACCTGTCAGTATCCCTGATAACTGATAAACATATTTTGCTTTGTCTATGTTATGAGCTGTACATGCTTGTTCAAATCTGTCCAGATAGAACATTATGTCATCACTGGAAGGACTAAATGTTGGTAACTTAATCTTAAAAGTATCATTATTAGCCTTCCCAGAAGATGAACCCTTGTTTGAATCATTACCATTACTCATGCTCGTCAATTTCAATTTCTCCAACTCTAAAGCTAAGAGTTTTTCTTCATGTTCCATTTTTGCTTTCCTCTCATCAGACTCTCTCTGTAATCTTCTTTCCTCAGCCTGCATTTGAAGTCTTTCATTTTCAGCTTCTTTTTCAAGTCTTTTATTTTCAGCTTCTTTTTCAAGTCTTTTATTCTCAGCTTCTTTTTCAAGTCTTTTATTCTCAGCCTCTAGCTGTAGCTGGAGTTTTCTCTCCTCAGCTTCTGATTCCCTTTTTTGTTTTTCCATTTCCATTTGGAATCTCTTTTCATCCACCTGCATCTGCAGTTTCTTTTGTTCAGCTTCCATTGCTTTATCATATCGAGCAGTTGCAAATTCTTCTAACTTATCACCAGTCTTCCCAAGCAATTTACCCTGCTCAATAAAGTGCTCAAATGTAGACATGTTGTCTAACATATGAGTCCAAAACCTGAAATAATTAACTAATTTATTTCAAACCTAAGTGTAACAAGTCTTAATTAAGCACTTGTATATTCACATCACCTTATATTATCCCAGTCTCTGTGGGAAACAAGTCTCCAATCAAAGAACTTGTATATGAAATATCAGCACTCAATTCTTGATCATAAGTGCACTTCTCATTCAATAGTGCACGACACTATTCATCATTCATTTATCATCAGTGTAGTAGTAACAGTGCATTAGCATAGCCCATTAACTAATTACTATAACTGTAAACAATGACTATGTAAACACATGCAGAATGTAAACATTGAAAATGTAAACAATACAACCAATGTAAACAATAACAATGTAAACAATAACAAAGATCAGCAACAATACAAAAACTTTCGCAGAAATCAACTAAAAATAAAGCAGAAATTAATGAAATATCACAAAAAATGTGACGATATCTGCGATAGAATTAAACAAAATACATGACACCACAGTGTATAAACAAAAATGTTGTATGAAACTAAATTATAGACAAGAGTAGACTAACAAATACAAACAAATCAAAACAAAACTAAAGAATGCGAAATAATAACGAAAACAATATTAAAACATGTCATCACAGCTAACATAAATAGCAACAGAAGTCGCTTAGCAAATTCCAGTATCGGAAATTTGCAAACCCTACAGAAAACGCTCACAATAGACGACCTCTATGACGTGGCATAATCTACCGGAGACACCACCCAACCGAGAACCCGCTGAAATATAAACATATAAATATACGAATAACATATAAACATATAACATATAGAATGAGATGATACACAGAAGACTCAGCAGAAGTACAAGGGCACAGTTTACATACAAACAGGCCACTTAACTTATAGGCTTCCAATCGTAGAACAGCAGAAAAACGGATGTCAATCAACGTCCTAAAGAGCGAAGCTCCAACGATGATGGCACATCTGAACTGCTTCCACTGCTAACACGATGGTACAAGAGCTTCTGAAATACTGTGTGTTGAGTTGTTTCGGCACTTGACCTTCTAATCCAAAAGTAAGTTGATGGAAATCGGTACTTGGCCTTCTTCAGAAAACAACCCGTTTCAACCGGCACTTGACCTTCTCAAAAAACGACAGCACTGGAACCTTGACAGCAGCAACTTGCTTGACTTCCGTAAAAGATAACAGCAGTCCGAGTTATCCGGCAACATGTAACAACGCCGGGTACTGTCAAATTCTTGTTTCCGTCAAAAAATTGAAATTTTGACTTTTACCGGGCAACGCCGAGTACTTTGAAAATTTTGAAGATGTTGACTGTATTGAAGAATGTTAATTTCTTGAAGGATGCTGATGAATTCTTGTTGAAAATGAAGTGGGTGTAGTGAAATTGACAGAGATACAACGGTAAAATACTCAAAAGATAACATTTAAGGATAAAAACATAATGCGTAGGCTGCTGATGTACATGATCGCCTAGACCGCGGGTCATCACCCTCCATAAAATTGACTTGCTAGACAGGAGGGGAACGGAGGATCAAAAAGGAAAAAATATGACTGGAAAGATTGCGTAGCAAGGCTAAGGAGACGCAATTGGGGGGGATGGCGGAAAGTAAAAAATTCACGTCCCCCAAATTGACACGAGGTACGGAATGGACGCTTTTACGATACCAAGCTTTTGATTTGAATTGAGCGGCAGAACGCGGATGGTAGGAAAATTACAAAAAATTAAAAAGTAAATTTTTCTTAATATTAATGTTAGGAATATAAAAATTAGCTGGCCAGATGGCCTATTCTGAGCAGTGAACTAATATGTTCTTAATTTTACAAACGGATAGATAATATTGAAGATAATGACAAAAGACAGTGTAGTTTACATCATCGCTAGACTATATTGAATCTAAAAGTGTCGTTATTTGCACACAAAACACGACCTTGGGGACGCAAGTGTTCAAAGTTACTTATTATGGAGGAGAGGGTTTTTGAGCGGTAGCTGTGTCTAAATATAACTTTTTACGACAATATTTTAAGGGGAGAGAAAGGTTGCTTCAAAAATCAAGCACATTTTTTTTTAGAAACACAAGTAGAGACGGACAGACTAACAGATAACCATCCATACTTGACTGAAGCATGACTGAAATGACTTTAGTGTAGAAATTTGAAATTTAAAGTACAACTAGGCAGTGATTGGCCACAGACAAGCATATCATTAGCGCTCAGAGCGCATTTGGGGTCATTCTTCAATAATTGTTCAGTGTTAGACACAGATTTTAAAGTGTGGTGTTTTCCCATATGAAAGCAAGTGAAGTAAATTTAGGGACGCCATCCTATAGCCAGCAGCTCAGCTGAGTTTTGCTAGCACTTCTGTGTTAATTATTCATAATCTGGTAAGATTGAAATTATTTCTTTATATATTTTGAATATTGTTTCATGTTCGAGTGATTTGATACTGCCATATCAAAATCTAGCATTACAAACAAGTAGGGATTTTGCTCTAGACCCCCCGCCCAAGTCAGGGTCTAGGGACCAACAAGGTACATAAACTACAGCAAGGATT
This sequence comes from Oreohelix idahoensis, assembly GCA_024509875.1. NCBI lineage: Eukaryota > Metazoa > Mollusca > Gastropoda > Stylommatophora > Oreohelicidae > Oreohelix > Oreohelix idahoensis. The sequence goes on from JAMPIV010019151.1 coordinate 275,591, forward strand.
ATGCACGATAGATCAAGCGTTGAAACAGATTACCTATCTTCTTTTAGGGCCGACAACTAATAATTATTTTTCAGAATCTATAGTCTGGGAGGATCTATCGGATGTAAACCCACCATGGTAACTGTGCTGTTTGGTCAGAGAGATCTGACCTGTCTGTATGATGTGGTTGTTGTGTCAGTGTGGTGTCCAGACGTGGGTATAGAATAGATTTTGACACATAGCCCATACTTTGATTGCAGAGCTGTGAGTTTTCTATCTACAACAAAGCAGAGTCTATTCGGTGGGTGACTGTACTCGAGTGTATCTGTGCAGTTCTTGTGACAGAGACCACCATTATTGCCCGCCAGCACGGAGAGGTGGGACCGCAAGTTTTCAGCACCAGAGCTACAAAAAGATGAGTGAGCCTCTGGTCTGCTGGACATTCACCAACTATTGGTAGTGACTAATATCCCCGTAAAAATTCCCACCATTTTCTGGACATTGTGTAGTCAATATAGACAGGTGTGATGAGGCCACCCCAACAGCACAAACAGTAAATATCCTCCCAAAGAGATGACTACTCGAACTTTTTTAAATAAAACTAACTAGTCTAGTACTTAAATAGGTACGCTCTTGCATTTATTATGTAACATTCCATGCATATTTTTTCATAAATTTTCAATCCTTCTTTTAAAATCAGTTCTGGTCACAAAAAACTTGATCCAGAACCAATAAATGTAATATAATTATATCAAAAACTTTATACACGTGAGTTAGTTCAGTGTATTTTAACACTTGTTAATCTTATTAGTCTTCTTAAATGTCTGTGGGTGTATTTATAACTAACACACCACATTACACATCATTACCCTAGACACTTTACGTAGCCACATTCATTAAGAAAAAAAAAAGTAAGTGTGAGGTCGTAGTGGTAGCAAGAAAGGCCTTCTGAAATTCTCAAATACATTTTATCTCAGGAGCCTTCACAGCTGGCCTCATACAATTTACATGTAGTAAGAACACCATCATACAATACCATCAACACCACTACATAAATTGGGGTCTTGTCCAGGGATAATTAGCCCAACAGAAAAATTAGGATCTCCTGGTGGGAGAAATAAAAGTAGGGAAATAAATTGTAAAATTTCCTTTAAAATTAAAAGTGTCCCTGCAGATAAAAGTTGGTGAATCTTCACAGCCAGTAATAATTAATTAGTTAACTGGTTAGTTAGAATTAGTTAGACTATAGTCATATAGTAATTAGAAGTACTTAGTGTATTTACTGGTTAGAGATTTATCTTGTATATTATTATATTGTCCAAAAAGTATGGCAGAGCTAGCAAAGTTTAGATCAGCTGCTGTGCTCACTGCGAAGGAGATGGGGATGGATGGTCAAATTTTAATTCAATACGTAACGACTGAATGTGATAAATATATTGAAAGGGAAGATAGAAAGGTAGCGGAAGAAAAGAGATTACAAATTGAGGCTGATAGAGAAATTAAGAGGCTGCAGATTGAGGCAGAAGAAAAACGACAGCAAAGGGAGGCAGACGAAAAAAGGTTGACTGCCGAAAGGGAGGCAGAAGATAAAAAGGCCGAAAGGGAAGCAGAAGATAGAAGGTTGCAGAGGGAGCATGAATTACGACTAAGGGAGCTGGAATTACAAGGCCCGGCTCCTGAAAATGGTGCCAGCCCTTTTGCCTCAGATGCTACGCCCAGTATGGGAGCCTCAAACTCAGCTATGGGGTTTCATTTAGACCATTTTGTTGAGAAAGACGATGACATAGAAGGGTACCTAGGACGTTTTGAGTTATTAGCTACTACATATGGGTTAGAGAGAGAGAGGTGGAGCTTAAAGCTATCACAGGGATTGAGGGGTACTTCTTACGAAGTATTTGCCAAAATGAACAGGGAAGACCAAGACAATTATGACATGTTAAAGCAGGCTTTGTTATTAAGGTACGAAAAGAATGGTGAATTTTATCGTAAGAAATTCAGAAATGCCAAACTGTTGTCTGGGGAGACATACCACCAATTTTCTGCCAGAATAGAAACCTATTTGGAGAAATGGACGGCTCTGGGGAAGACCCAAGATCTTAAAGAAATGATCATGATTGAGCAATTGAGAGAGTCCATGGCTCCAGACATGAGAAAATTTCTCATGGAACAGGGTGCAGAGAAGTTGGGGGAAATTTTAAATGTTGCTGAGAGGTATCAGGCAGCCCAGGCAGAGGTAAGTGGTGCTAAAAAGAAGCACATAGACAATTTTAAAGCTCCACAGCAATTTAATAAATTTGATAATAGAGAGCAGGGAAATAAAGGCAGGACAAATTTTGAGCGGCCAAGAAATGACTATCGCGACAGAAACTCACAGTTCAATGACCAAAAGTTCAATGAAAGAAAACCGTTGAACCAAGGAAAAAGATGGTGCAAATGGTGCAAGAAGGATAACCATAACACCGAATTTTGTAGAAGGAAACCTTCAAACATTGCTGCAATGAAGTCGGGGACGCAAAGATTAAAGGTTAATCCTAAGGGACAACAGGAACCTTATCACCCCCCAGTTTGTGAGGATGTTATTTGTAATGGGGTCACCATAAGGTGCCTTTATGATACAGGTTTGGATTATGATTCAGTTGTGAAGTCTAGCCTAGTGGACCCAAGTCAGTATACCACAGAAACAGTGGAAATACAAGGGGCGACTAAGGACATACCACTCATGACACTTCCCATCGCAAGGATAACGGTGAAAACTCGCTATGTGGAAGGAGAAATCAGAGCAGCAGTGATAGATGAACCAATCTACCCTCTGATATTGGGGTGTAGATACGTCTTCTTGGGGAATCCCGAGAAACCTGTGATCATGGCGACAGTGCAGACCAGGTCACAGAAGAAGGAGGAAGAAGGTGAACCTATAAACGCTCATCCAGAGGAGATGAGGAAGGCGCAGGCTGAGGATAGGACACTCAAGCCCTGTTTTAAAAAATTGCCCAAATGCCACACACCTCCGAGCAAGGGGGAATATTTCATGAAGAACAAACTCTTATACAGGAAGGCCGGAACTGGAACAAATGGTCACAACCAGCTGGTTCTTCCCATTGCATATAGAGAGAAAGTGATGGAACTCGGACATGCAATCCCCTTCAGTGGTCACATGGGGATCAGCGCCACAGGACAGCGTATAGCTTGTCATTACTTCTGGCCAGGGATAACGGAGGATATAAAAAGATATGTCAAATCCTGCCCAGAATGTCAAAGGGTAGCTCCAAAGCACTGGACTGCCCCTGCAACTCTAGGGGAAATGCCCATAGTGGGAACACCTTTTGAGAGGGTTGCAGTGGATATTGTAGGACCTCTCACTCGGACCAAGAGGAGGAACAGTTACATCCTTACTCTGGTGGACACTTGTTCTATGTGGGGAGAGGCGGTAGCCCTGCCATCAATTGATTCAAAACATGTAGCAGAGGCACTACTTACAATATTTACCCGATTAGGATTCCCGCATCAAATCTTGACGGATAATGGTTCTCAGTTCAAGGGGAAACTAACGGAAGAAGTTTTTAAGCTATTTCAAGCCAGGCACTTTCATTGTAGTCCGTACCATCCACAAGGGAACGGCCAGGTAGAGAGGTTCAATGGGACTCTCATTTCTATCCTGAGAAAGCTGGCACACGAAAAACCGGATCTGTGGGATCAATTCCTGCCCGCCGCATTGTTTGCGTACCGGGAGGTACCACATAGTTCAACCGGGATGGCTCCCGCAACTCTGCTATTTGGGAGGCCAATAAAAGGGCCTTTAGAAGCTCTATTAAGGACCTGGACAGATGAGAAGGCGGAAGAGACTGTTACCTCATCGTATCAATATGTGAACGAACTGACCACTCGTTTGAAAGCTGGATGGAAACTGGCAAATGATAATTTGAAACAGGCCAGGAAGAAACATGCAGCATATTTTAATAGGAAGGCAAAGGACAGGGAACTGGCAGTCGGAGAGAAGGTGCTGCTTTTACTACCCGGAAGCCAGAATAAATTACAAATTGGTTGGCAAGGTCCATATACGGTTCTAGAGAAGGTGTCTAGAACAAACTATAAAATTGACAAAAAGGGGAAGGAAAAAGTTTATCATGTAAACCTGTTAAAGAAGTATCTGGACAGACCACTCCAGGAAAGCACCCCCTTATTGACCTTAGCTATTGCAACCCAGATGCAAAAGGAACCACTCACCTCACATGAATACCCATTACATCCTTGTGAAACAGCAGCACAGGTAAAAGTCAGTAAGCACCTGACTAAAAACCAGAGGGAGAGAGTTCAAAAGGTTCTGGAGGAACATACAGATGTATTAACAGATAAACCAGGCCATACAAATTTGCTACAGTATGACATGAAACTGGTAGACTCAAACCCAATCTGTATGAGAGCCTATTCTATTCCGTTCGCGAAGGAGAAGGCATTAAAGGAAGAAATAGATTATTTATTGAAGGAGGGGATTATTTCGCACAGTGAATCATCTTTTAGTTCTAGTGTCGTTTTGTTGAGGAAACCGTCTGGGGAACACAGACTGTGCATAGATTACAGGAAACTGAATGCTGTCACAGAAGGACAAGTGGATCCATTACCAGACACAAAACAGCTATTTGCCAGACTGAACAAGGCAAAATACTTTTCAAAGGTGGATCTTAGTAAAGGCTATTACCAGATCCCAGTGAAGCCTGAAGTGAGACCTTATTTGGCTTTTAGCACTTCGGATGGACATTATGAATTCAATATGCTACCATTCGGACTGAAAAATGCTCCGAGTGTGTTTTCAAGGATGATGCGAAAATTGTTGGACCCCCTGAATAACCCATGTATCACAAATTTCATGGATGATATTCTCGTCGCCACCGAGACATTTGAAGAACACATTGAAGCTCTGGAGATGTTGTTTGATAGACTTCGGGGGCGAACTTAACTGCTAGGCCAACAAAATGTTGTATTGGATGCAAAGAGTTGGAATTCTTGGGGCACACTGTATATCAGGGTAATATGACCCCTGATCCTAAGAATTTGGAAAAACTGCAGAGAGCACCTAGGCCGCAAACAAAAAAGGACGTGCGATCATTTGTGTCGTTATGCGGATTTTATCAGAAATACATCAAAAATTTTAACGCTATTTGTGCTCCTCTGACTGATCTGACTCGCAAGGGACTTCCAGATAAAATTATTTGGACTGCACAATGTGAACTAGCGTTCCAAGAGTTAAAGGAAAAACTCACTAGCAAGCCTATTCTCAAACTGCCTGATTTGACACAGGACTTTGTCTTAAGAACCGATGCAAGTAATGTAGGACTTGGAGGGGCTTTGTTGCAAAGATCAGCTGCACCTGATGGGGAACTTAAACCAGTCGCTTATGCAAGCCGCAAATTGAATAAGGCGGAACAAGGATACTCCACAAGCGAAAAAGAATGTTTAGCATTAATCTGGGCAATAAAGAAGTTTCAAATCTATCTGTATGGTAGGACTTTTGTGGTGGAGACGGATCATCAGCCTCTCGTGTTCTTGTCTCAGGCTAAGCATGAAAACGCAAGATTGCTGAGGTGGTCTTTATTGCTTCAACCGTATCAGTTCAGTATCCAATATATCCCAGGCAAATTGAATGTCGGTGCAGATTTCCTCAGTCGGCACCCCTGTGATCAAAATTAGAGTAGTGGCAGACGTGAGGAGTAATTTTACCTATGTGTATCGCTGGTTTTGGAACTTGCCATAGGCATGTTTTCAAGTGGGGAGATGTGTAGTGAAATTGACAGAGATACAACGGTAAAATACTCAAAAGATAACATTTAAGGATAAAAACATAATGCGTAGGCTGCTGATGTACATGATCGCCTAGACCGCGGGTCATCACCCTCCATAAAATTGACTTGCTAGACAGGAGGGGAACGGAGGATCAAAAAGGAAAAAAATATGACTGGAAAGATTGCGTAGCAAGGCTAAGGAGACGCAATTGGGGGGGATGGCGGAAAGTAAAAAATTCACGTCCCCCAAATTGACACGAGGTACGGAATGGACGCTTTTACGATACCAAGCTTTTGATTTGAATTGAGCGGCAGAACGCGGATGGTAGGAAAATTACAAAAAATTAAAAAGTAAATTTTTCTTAATATTAATGTTAGGAATATAAAAATTAGCTGGCCAGATGGCCTATTCTGAGCAGTGAACTAATATGTTCTTAATTTTACAAACGGATAGATAATATTGAAGATAATGACAAAAGACAGTGTAGTTTACATCATCGCTAGACTATATTGAATCTAAAAGTGTCGTTATTTGCACACAAAACACGACCTTGGGGACGCAAGTGTTCAAAGTTACTTATTATGGAGGAGAGGGTTTTTGAGCGGTAGCTGTGTCTAAATATAACTTTTTACGACAATATTTTAAGGGGAGAGAAAGGTTGCTTCAAAAATCAAGCACATTTTTTTTAGAAACACAAGTAGAGACGGACAGACTAACAGATAACCATCCATACTTGACTGAAGCATGACTGAAATGACTTTAGTGTAGAAATTTGAAATTTAAAGTACAACTAGGCAGTGATTGGCCACAGACAAGCATATCATTAGCGCTCAGAGCGCATTTGGGGTCATTCTTCAATAATTGTTCAGTGTTAGACACAGATTTTAAAGTGTGGTGTTTTCCCATATGAAAGCAAGTGAAGTAAATTTAGGGACGCCATCCTATAGCCAGCAGCTCAGCTGAGTTTTGCTAGCACTTCTGTGTTAATTATTCATAATCTGGTAAGATTGAAATTATTTCTTTATATATTTTGAATATTGTTTCATGTTCGAGTGATTTGATACTGCCATATCAAAATCTAGCATTACAAACAAGTAGGGATTTTGCTCTAGACCCCCCGCCCAAGTCAGGGTCTAGGGACCAACAAGGTACATAAACTACAGCAAGGATTATGCACGATAGATCAAGCGTTGAAACAGATTACCTATCTTCTTTTAGGGCCGACAACTAATAATTATTTTTCAGAATCTATAGTCTGGGAGGATCTATCGGATGTAAACCCACCATGGTAACTGTGCTGTTTGGTCAGAGAGATCTGACCTGTCTGTATGATGTGGTTGTTGTGTCAGTGTGGTGTCCAGACGTGGGTATAGAATAGATTTTGACACATAGCCCATACTTTGATTGCAGAGCTGTGAGTTTTCTATCTACAACAAAGCAGAGTCTATTCGGTGGGTGACTGTACTCGAGTGTATCTGTGCAGTTCTTGTGACAGAGACCACCATTATTGCCCGCCAGCACGGAGAGGTGGGACCGCAAGTTTTCAGCACCAGAGCTACAAAAAGATGAGTGAGCCTCTGGTCTGCTGGACATTCACCAACTATTGGTAGTGACTAATATCCCCGTAAAAATTCCCACCATTTTCTGGACATTGTGTAGTCAATATAGACAGGTGTGATGAGGCCACCCCAACAGCACAAACAGTAAATATCCTCCCAAAGAGATGACTACTCGAACTTTTTTAAATAAAACTAACTAGTCTAGTACTTAAATAGGTACGCTCTTGCATTTATTATGTAACATTCCATGCATATTTTTCATAAATTTTCAATCCTTCTTTTAAAATCAGTTCTGGTCACAAAAAACTTGATCCAGAACCAATAAATGTAATATAATTATATCAAAAACTTTATACACGTGAGTTAGTTCAGTGTATTTTAACACTTGTTAATCTTATTAGTCTTCTTAAATGTCTGTGGGTGTATTTATAACTAACACACCACATTACACATCATTACCCTAGACACTTTACGTAGCCACATTCATTAAGAAAAAAAAAAGTAAGTGTGAGGTCGTAGTGGTAGCAAGAAAGGCCTTCTGAAATTCTCAAATACATTTTATCTCAGGAGCCTTCACAGCTGGCCTCATACAATTTACATGTAGTAAGAACACCATCATACAATACCATCAACACCACTACAGTGGGTAAGGGACCCCGTGTTTGCTAGTACCAGAATCAAACCAGCTTATGGCCACCAAATGATGCGTGATGCCATATGATGATGGATGGTATCCGCATGTCTGGTTTTGTGTAGTGTGTAGATGTGTTCAGTCAAAACAATGTTCATACAACAATAACAGGGCAATCCACATAGGACGTCAGTAAACTCACGACGTATAAAGTCAATGAGTCTTGAAACAGCCGTTGACGTTTTTCTTCATTATTTATTGTGGACGCCACAGTGACAAAATGGTTACGCAAATGTGTAGGCACATCAAACAGTCATTATCACAGCAACATTCAATACAGCAATAGACGGTAGACAGCATTACAATGATGAGTCAGATGCATGTTATATTTCAAAGTGCTGTAAATGTAGTCAGGTGAAAAACTCCATCCTTTTCTATAACAGCCAGAAGATAACCAGATGTATGAGATCAGTTCACTCTCCTTAGTTTGACTTCAGCAAGACAGACACGTCTGCCGAAGTATAAATAATGTCCTCAAGAATATCCTCTAGATAATAAAGGTTTTCTAAACCTAGTTCATTTAACAAAGTAGCAAGTAATGGTCCTTGGTACCTGCATCAACCGATGCAGTACAATGCAGCGACATGTGAGCTGGGAAAGAACATCTCGTGACGACGACTTTCGGAGACAGGCTATGAATCGAAATCGTTCACGACCCAAAATCAATAGAGTTAATGAAAGAGTCAATTTACCTTGCTTTCATGAAATACACAGAAATATCACGCCTCCCGACATGTGGGAAACACTAGAGGTATTATCTCGAATAAACGAAATATCCATTAAGAGGACTACACATCCCTGACAGAACAAAAAATAGCGGAGATCCCCTCTTCAACGAGGCATCTCTTTCGCCATTCCAAATCGCTCACTTCCCACTAGTCGTGGGCGGAAACCGATCGACCAAACAACAAGACAAGTCATGCGCAGTCCAGCGCAAAATGACCACAGCTCAAACTTAACTGCATTCGACACCAACGCGAGAAGACAAATGCTTACCGAGAAAAGTGACTATAGATTTCAAGCAGTTGTTGCCCTTGCGTTATAAAATAGATATTGTAAAAAACGATGTTGCGAGAATTTATCACGCAACAACCACGAAGAAAGAAATTCAAGACAATTCCTTCAGATGGAAAGGTCATGATCACTGTCTTTTGGGACATTGAAGGTGTGATTCTTGTGGACGTTATGCCAAGAGGAGAGACAATCAATTCGCAAGCTTACATTAAGACATTGAAAAAACTCAATCAACGTTTTCGCAGAGTTCGGCCGCACAAGAATCCAGCAGACCTGCTTCTCTTTCACGACAATGCGCGACCTCACACAAGTCTGGCAACACGGGGAGCAATCACCAAATTGGGTTGGACTGTACTACCCCATCCACCATATAGTCCCGATTTGGCACCCTCTGATTTTCATCTATTTGGTCCACTTAAAGATGCACTCCGTGGGACAAGGTTTGAAGATGATGAAGGAGTGATTCATGCAGCGAAGAAATGGCTACATGATCAAGACAAAATCTGGTACGGGCTAGGAATACATGCACTTGTTTCGCGCTGGCATAAAGCCGTACAAGTTGATGGGGATTATGTTGAATAATACCGATGTTTACATGACATATCCATGTATACTGTGTATAATTTTCATGCTTTTTGAATAAACAGCTCTTGAGAAAAACGATGTGGTGCATTACTTTCTGAACGACCCTCGTATGTACTGTATTGTGTGTACCAACTTTCGCATTGAGGTCTCCCATTACTATAACAAGATCATATCTAGGTGTGTCTTCCATTTCTTTCTGCAGTTGTTGATAGAATTCATCCTTGACCTCCTCATCGCTATCATTCGTTGGTGCGTAGCATTGTATTATTGTAATGTTGGTGAATCTCCCTCTCAATCTTAATCTTATCAGTCTGTTGTTGATGGGTTTCCATTCCAGTAATGTCCTTTCTATTCCTTTCTGTAGAATAATGGCTACGCCTTCATTGTGCTGTCCATCCTCTCTTCCAGAGTAAAATACTGTTTCTCCTGTTGCTGTTTTAACTTTTCCTGCCCCTGTCCATCTGCTCTCCCTTATCCCTAGAATGTGTAACCTATAGTTTCTCATTTCTGCCGTGACCTGTCTTAGTTTACCTGTCTCGTACATTGTCCTGACATTCCAAAAACCTATTCTTGTATCCTGTTTTGCGGTCAGGACATCCATTTTCATGTCAGTGGCTTCCTTTCGGCTTTCACCACTGACAGTCATACGAGCCACAGACTCCGAATGTCCATCCCGCAGCAAAGTTTGTTCATTTATTATTGTTTCCGTAACTTCATTTTTTTGTTTTTTTGTTTTTTTTTACACAGACAGGGGTGTCAGCCCTGTGCTGAAACCCCCAACCTGGAGGACCAGGGTACCAGCTTTTGTCTGACCCCTACCCACACAGACCAGTCCAGCTTGGTTGAACCTACCAGGAGTAAAACTCCCACTGGCATAGCTCTGGGGATTGTCAGGGTACGCAAGCTGCCATACCGCTACAAGGTATAGGTACCATTGATGGCAGGTGACCAGTGTCACATGACATTAAAGTTTGGCAGGCATTTTCTGAATGCCTGTTGCCTCACAGGGAGCTGACGGATTATGAAGATAATACTGCTGAACAGCTTTTCTCATTTCGCCGTCAATCCTCCTCTTATCTTCTTAATCATTGTTTTAATCCATTTCTTTTCTACACATTAACGCATTTCTGTACCTCTTCGTCCATTTTTTGTTTAATCGTACGCCCGCTATTACTCGAGGCGAAATCTCCGGTTAGTATGTCTCACCTGAAACGAGACTGATTGTACGTGAGTATCCCTTTTCCCTGTACGTGACAGGTGTCCTCTCGCCATTCAGGCAGATACTCGACGTCTTCGGAGGTACCCATTACAGGTGGGTCGGCTCAGGAGCCGTTCAGATTATTCCAGTCCCTGGTCGTCGACACCTCTTCAAATGGTCTTGCCCGGGCTTGAACCGCGTCCATTTGATACTGTCCATTATCTGCTCACGATGTAAAATTTGTAGTTTGAGCTTCCAATTCTCTTTTTTTTTTTTTTTCCTTTAAAAAAAAAAAAAAAATGGAAGGAGAGAGGAATAGCATCTCGGGAGAGTCTACGCTGTTTAGCCTGAATTTCGGTTATATTAGGGTATTCACGATAGTTTTAGTTTCCATTTTGTGATTTTCTCTTTACTTTTACATCTTACCTTCGATTGTCAGTTATGGTTTTTTTTTTTTATATCTTTGACAAATAGAATGAGCCAGTGCACTGTGAGTCACTTAACAAGGAGATTGGAACTGGAGATTTAGAGAAGGTGATAAATTGTTGAATAAGGGCGTAGTCAAAAGAAACCGGTGTTATGTTAAAATGAGCAATGTTAAAACAGTCCGATAAAGTGGCTATTGATATGATAAGGGTAAACATAAATATGGGGGTCAAATGATTTTACACAGAGTAAGGAAACAAATGCTGACTTTAAGGTATTCATGTTTGTTTTGAAAAGATGCTGAATTAATCGGTGTTTTCACGCTTATGCTGAATTCGTGGTTGTTTTCGTGCATATGTCAAACTGCTCAACGTGTATTTTGAGATTGTGTAATTTTGTATGTCCGAGACGCTACGGGTAATGAAAGTGGTAAAATTGAAGGAAGAAAAAGATTTAAAAAAAAAAAAAAATCAATACGAGCTTGTTAATAAGAAGGCAACAAACGAGAGAACTAAGGAATGTCATTTTTTAAATAGTGCAAGTGTTTTGGTTCTTTTATTGTTATGTTTTTGACAAGTCTGCCAATATAGCTTTTTTTTACGTAATTCGTTAATTCGTTACCCTTCAGGTCATAAGAACATAGACCTTCAATTAATTAATGCTAAGACTTGCTTTTGCGCCATCCACTCAACTTTATCTCTTTCATGTCTATTACCAGTTCTCTTTTCATTGTGTTTCACGGTATCCTCTAAATCTCTAGCTCTGGAGATTTCAGACTACCTTGTAACGTTACCACGATCTTTCCTATGAGTATGTCCTTTCAATCACCAGTTTTTCTTCTGATATATAGTTCCACTGACACCTGCCTGCTGTTTTATATTATACGAAAACCAGATCGTCTGTCAGGACTTCAGCTCAAAATCTAAAAAAAAAATGTCAAAACTGGAATTAGCCGATTTTTTGGTATACTGTAGACAGTGGTTCCCAAACAGAGTGTGGCGCAAGAGGGTGGTAAGTGTGGCGCGAGAGGGTGGTAAGTGTGGTGCGAGAGGGTAGTAAATGTGGCGCGAGAGGGTGGTAAGTGTGGCGCGAGAGGGTGGTAAGTGAGGCGCGAGAGGGTAGTATGTGTGGCGCGAGAGGGTGATAAGTGTGGCGCGATAGGGTGGTAAGTGTGGCCGGGAAATTCAAAGATAATCAAGGATTAAGAGGGATTTTCATAAACAATTCAGATGCCAAAAGTAAATATGAAGGTCACTTTCTTATTCTTTCAATTTATTTTGTAACACGTGATATAATATGGGAAGTATATGTATAGAAACCCATAGAATTTTTCAGATTGTATTCAGTAATATGATTTATCTGATTTAAAATAGATTCAGTTCTCCACGACATGTTGCTATGAACCGGGATTTTCAGCTCTGATAAATATCAAAGACCTGAAAAGAGAAAGGCGTCTTTGTGTGAGACGATGAGAGTTTGTTTGTCTCAAATAAGACCTGACATAAATAAGGTACCTGACATAAATAAGGTTACCTGACATAAATAAGATTACCTGACATAAATAAGATTACCTGACAAGAAAAAGCTCAACCCTCTCATTAAATTTGTATATTTTGTGAAAGAGTCATTTCTTTTTTTTTGTACCTGTATTTTTTAAATACTTTCAGGGTGTCTCATAATCATTTTATAGAGTAGTTGTTGTTCTTTGTTATGAATAAAGCACTGCTGGAGTTGATTTTTGTTTGTTTGAAGGTATTTCTTTTCAATAAAAAATTCGATGTAGTGCGAGCAAATTTTCATTCCAAAAGCATGACCCAGAGAGACAAAAAGTTTGGGAACCACTGATATAGAGTAACCCAAATCTAAATATATAAAAATTATTTTCTGGATATATTGTGAACATTTGTATTTTTACTTAGGTGGTTATGTTTTTATAAAACTGAGCTCACCGTATATAGAAAAAAAAAATTTAATTCCTCAGAACCTTTTGTACCATTATTTATCGTATAATTTGCTATTTATTTACTCAGCAGCTTAAGACTTGGCACATGAATCTTTAACCGTGTTATGACACTGTTTTGGAGATCATATTTCTCGTATCTTACTAAAATTTTGATTTGTTCCAAATAAGGCATTCATTTAACCTTTAGAATTTTACAAAACATCGCTCTATTTTCGATACCAAATTTAAAGCCCTGATGCACTTGACCCACTTATGTTATAAAAATCCGATGTGGCATACGTTTTAAATATTACAATGAGACTCCTACTCAAATCTGGTGTTCCTATTTCAACAAATAAAAAAAAAAGCCTAAGCAAATTTAATTATGGCATTAAAATCATCCAAATCACACGTTTCTATGGCAATCCATAGCGAAGCACCTCCATACACTTTGTTATACATAACTATTATTGTTGTAGGTTATCAATCAATCAATACACCTTAGCTCCTCCTCAAGATGCATATGACTTCATCAAACACATACCAAGTCCTCTTGTCACGTGCCATCTGCTCATGTTCTTTCTACGTCTGTCTCATCATTTTAACTTCTGTCTCCAGTTCTCTTCTCCATGAATGTTTTGGTCAACCTCTGCCTCTCTTTCCCTGGGGATTCCAGAACAAAGACTGCCTTGTAGTGCTATCAAATCGCTGTAGGTTAAAACTGTGCATTTTCATTGAAATCCGTCAATTATTTATGAAAAAATTTCACTATTTCTTCTCCCCTTCAAATGATTCGGCTGATTTCTACTAATCTTATAGTGCGAGACACACAACATTCACACATCTGCTTGTGTGGCGAAAGCTATGTAACTCACAATCATTAGACTGATGGTGGTTATTCTATAGACCTGTTATTAGTAACAATTTTAAAACTGTTAAAACAACCTGAAAATTGTTGCATAGCCGCCACAACAGCTCTTATAACCATCGTGCTAAACAGAAATAATATTAACGTCTAAATGATGATTTTTCCACACAGTTTATACAACAATTGTAACTGCTGTAAGGATAACAAAAACAACAAATTGTAATGTCTGTTAGAAGTAATACAATCCTATATCCTTTTGTCCGAACGCCCGACATATTCTGAAAATCAAAGTTTCTTTGAGCGAATTTGAGTTATTTTTCGAACACATTTTGGACGACCTGTGCTATTGTGTGCCTGTTTGGCTTCTTTCTGGAGTAAAGACTTCCAAGAGTTCTGTGAAATGGCGAAAACTGAGCGAGAAGTATCAGATGAAGAAGTACTCACTTCGCTTGGACCAGAGTTAGATGGAAGACTTACCTGCTATTTTCACTGTAGCCAAAGGAACATTAATTCTTTCTGTCATGCTATCCAGCAAAAGCAGGTACCATCTACACGCAAACGGATCATACATTTTCACTGTATATCGGAGCCCTGAAGATCTTTTAGTGACTTGTGCAGAGAAATAGTGCATTATTATCCATCAACATGAGTGACAGCCTCACATCTCACCTTGGCAAGATAAATATTTTTCGAACATTTTCTACCTGAACGCCATATATTCTTTTTTGGGCTAATACATTTTTTTTCTACAATAGTTCTGGTCAAATTTTGGGAACTTTTAGACTTTATATTTATTGTTGCTATTTTTAGCTGACAAATGATTTACTCGAAAAGCTCAGTTGTACGTTGTTAAAGTCTAACATTGACATAAATGGAATATTTTCAGTTAATTATCACAGAGCCTTAAAAATTGTGCCAGAAGTAAAGGGTGGTAGAGATGCCATTAAGGGCCATTAGTCTCTCATGTATTTTAGTCGCAATGGAAAATGGTGCAACAGCTAATATTGAGCGCAAGAATGTATTGTTACGGCCCTGGTTATTTTTATAGGTAACTATTAAGAGAGAGAGACAGACAGACAGAGAGAGAGAGAGAGAAAGAAAGAGAGTCCATATTTCTTTTAATAACATAATTTTTACTCACACCTTTTTCCGAGCAGTCCGTCTTGTCGGGTAACTATCACAAAGTTGATGTTATTTGTAATGTTGAGTTTGATAATGGTTGTTACTGAAGTTGATTCATTGCTTTTGTTTCTTATGCATTTGTTTTGCTGGTGATCGAATCTTTGTTTAGGTACGTAAAACGTTATTTTAACGTTTATAATCTTGATAGCCTTACAAGGCAGTTCTTGTTCTAGAACCACCAGGGTAAGAGGGTAAGATGGAGACAGAAGAACGAACGCACAAACGCAGAACAAACTTTATTTTCAAAGGGTTCAGAATTGGGCACGCAGGTCCGTCTAACATTCTGTCCTTCCTTTCTTTCTTCTTACAAACTGAATACATTTATTATTATCACAAGCATTTTAAATATTATTCTTTAAACAATCAAATGAAATAAAATACAGTAAAATAAAATCACAACATTGTAACAGTAGTATAACTGTTACACACATTTACAGTACCTTATCATAATCAAAATTGAACAGGGCAAAACTTTCTTTAAAACCTACATGATATTATATAGTGATATTTCATAAATGCATGTTTGCGCAGATTCTACTTCTTCTGTCGCTCTTGGGCGCTGACTGACACACCAGTCACTGACCATCTCGGCAGGTGGCAGCATTTAGGGCAGCAACAAACTGTCTCCACTTTGCTGGGTCAGCAGCCATCCTTCGTGTGGGGCTCAAGCTCTAGTTCATGCTTTGCATCTCTGCTTCCACAATTCTCCACCAGGTAGGTTTTGGCCGCCTCGTTTTTCGGTTTCCTTCTGGAGTCCATAACGTTGCAGTTCTGGTAATGATGTCATGGTCTCTTCTGTGCATATGGCCAACCCAATTCCAGCGTCTACCTGCTACGACAGTGCACTTTTCTTCATAGTGGCTTCGAGTTAGCAGTTCATGGTAGGTGATGATGTTCGGCCAGAAAATGCGATGAATTTTCCCTAGGCAAGTTGTGTGGAAAGGGGACTATTTGGATATTTCGTTTTCCGTTACTCTCCAACATTCTGCACGTGCTGAAGTACATAAATTATTTGTGCAAAAAGAAGGATTTAAATGACATGACAAGACCACCAAAATGATATGACCAGACCACCAAAATGACATGACAAGACAATCAAAGTGATATGACCAGACCACCAAAATGACAAGACAAGACCACCAAAATGACATGACAAGACCATCAAAAGGCATGACAAGACCATCAACATGACAAGAACACCAAAATGAGATGACAAGACCACCAAAATGACATGACAAGACCACCAAAATGACATGACCAGACCATCAAAATGACATGACAAGACCACCAAAATGACATGACACGACCACCAAAATGACATGACAAGACCATCAAAAGGCATGACAAGACCATCAACATGACATGACAAGAACACCAAAATGAGATGACAAGACCACCAAAGTGACATGACAAGACCACCAAAACGACATGACAAGACCATCAAAAGGGCATGACAAGACCATCAACATGACATGACAATACCACCATAATGACATAACAAGACCACCAAATAGACATGACAAGACCATCAAAATGACATGACAAGGCCACCAAAATGACATGACAAGACAATCAAAATGACATGACAATCAAAATGACATGACAAGACCACCAAAACGACATGACCAGACCACCAAAACGACATGACAAGACCACCAAAATGACATGACAAGACCACCAAAACGACATGACAAGACCACCAAAACGACATGACAAGACCACCATAATGACATGACAAGACCACCAAAATGACATGACATGACCACCAAAATGACATGACAAGACCACCAAAACGACATGACATAACCATCAAAACGACATGACAAGACCACCAAAACGACATGACAAGACCACCAATCATGTGCAGATAGAAATCACCAGGCTAATGCAAGTGGACAAAAGACGACGACACTGGTGTTGTATAAGACACACAGTGAGGTAACCAGCTGATAGCATTACAGTACAGTCCTGTTCTGGCATCCTCAGAGTCGAGAAATAGCGTGAGATGTAACAATACCAAGAGAAGGGAATTGGATAGAGGCATGAAAGTAATAAAGGAGATATTGAAAGACTTTGAACGGGACAGGAGGGCTCTGTGTGATTTTTGTAGAAATCTTACATTCCAGAGGAGTCGGAGGAGTAACGTGAACGATGACAATATAATAAGTTAACACTCACTTCTGTTACTTTATTTCATGACATGTTATTAGTTGTATTTCATTATAGACGTTACTGTTATTTTTTTAACACATTAACTACCGCGAGCCGGTGGGACCGGCATTTTGAAATCCTATCATTTGGGCCGCGAGCCGCTCAGAGCGTCGATCTATGTTTAGTAATTAAACGAATGAAATAAATTGCGATTTGTGTTTGTATTTCTTGTTATTGGCACGAGTCTCCATTCTATTTATTTCACGTAATTTAATAGAACGTAATTTTTAAAATTGTTTGCTTAGAAGATAAAGGCATATATAATAAAATATTAATTTATTTTGAGCACTGACAAGGAAAATACAACCTGTCACGGATTAATATCTGTTTATTGATGTCAGATAGGTGAGTCAGGACAAAATATTCCTTAAGATGTTAACCTGCGTGACGTAAATTATTCTCAAATAGGTTATATATATATCTTGAAATTAGGTTTCATCGGAAGATTTAAAGGTCTTTTCGAGAAAATACTCTCGTACAGATTATGTTCAGACTAAGCATCAACCCAAGAATTAAAATTCTTTACATAACTTGAATATGTTTTCAAATTATGCTACATCGGAAGGGGTACATCTCTTTCTCAGAATTTACTCTGATATAGATCGAATGTGTGTTCAAATTCAGCGTCATGGGAAGAATTACAGTTTTTTTAAAAGAAATTACTATGTTCTAGATTAAACGCGTATTCAGATTAAGCGTCATCGGAAGAATTAAAGTTCTTTACAGAAATGACTCTGATGGAGATTAAATGTGTGTTTGTAAAAAGCGTCATCAGAAGAATTTTAGGATTCCAGAGTTTATGTACTGATTGCTGCAAATCATGGGGATACAAAAACTTTATAATTCATCACGGCTGTGGTGGGTTTTGATGTTAAGAAGAATGGTGTGCGTATAGTTGTACTTGAGTGAGATCAACTGTGAAGGTCTCTGAGGTAAACAATGGACAACTGTGTTACAGAGTACCTTTCTTGTTACCACCCTACGATCTCACTCTAAGTTATATTCTTTATTGACTAGCGTGACTGAAAGCTACATAAAGTGTCTAGGGTATTGTAAGGGTGTTGTTAAAGAATCTCAATACAAAAACATATACAAACATACACTAATTACTATGATAAACTCAACTAACTCCAGCTGTTAAATTTTATATTTAAAAATTCTTTTGTTAAACTTTATTGGTCCTGAACCTAAAGTGGTTTTGGTCAGGACTACAGTTCAATGAGAATCAATTTAGATGGATAGATATATTTACAAATGTATATAAAGATATTTACATACAACAGACAATATGTCCATAGTACATTGTTACAAATTCTCAAGTTGATGTTAATTACTCTATTTACTACTGGTACTAAAAGGCAGGTTGGGGATTATCATCATCCCAATGTTCTTTTGTTTCACTAGAATTGTTTATGTTAGTCTTTTGGAGGAACGTTTTTGTCTATACAGGAGATTTTTCTTTAGTCGTGATAAGTTGTCCCAGGCCAGCTATTGCACTTATCTGGATCCTGGAATCACAGCGGTTGTAGTTGGTTTGGCCAAACACTTCAGTCTCCTCTGGTCTTGAACTTCTCTAATACCAGCAGGTACCAGAGACTCTTAGAAATAGTGCTGAATTTCTCTATCATCGAGTACCAGCACCAGACAAGTGCCAGCAGGAACCCCTGTCAATGCAAGTTATGGTTCTGTCTTAATATCAAACTAATTCCTCCTAATTTACATGTAAACATACATTCAATACAAAAGAACATGGTCAGCTGTAGTGGTGTTGATGGTATTGTTTGATGGTGATATTACTAATTGTAATTGTATGAGGCCAGCTGTGAAGGCTCCTGAGATAAAATGTAGTTGAGAATTGTCAGAAGGCCTTTCTTGCTACCACTACGACCTCACACTTAATTTTTTTTAATGAATGTGGCTACGTAAAGTGTCTAGGGTTATGATATGTAGTGTGGTGTAATAGGTTATAGATATACCCACAGATATTTAACAAGACTAATAATATTAATAAATGTTAAAATACACTGAACTAACTCACGTGTGTAAAATTTTTTGATAGAATTATATTACATTTATTTTGTTCTGGATCAATTTTTTTAGGTTGACCAGAACTTAAAAGGATTTAGAGATTATGAAAGAAATGCATGGAATATTATATCATAAATGCAATAGTGTACATATATATGTACTATACTAGTTAGTTTTATTAAAATGTTCTAGTAGTCATCTACTTGGGAGGATAGTTACTGTTTGTGCTGTTGGGGTGGCCTCATCACACCTGTCTATATTGACTACACAGTGTCCAGAAAATGGTGGGAATTTTTATGGGGGGTATTAGTAACTACACAGCGTTGGTGAATGTCCAGCAGACCAGAGGCTCACTCATCTGGTAGTTGTAGCTCTGGTGCTGAAATCAGGTGGTCCCACCTCTCCGTGCTGGCGGGCAATAATGGTGGTCTCTGTCACAAGTACTGCACAGATACACTCGAGTAAAGTCACCAACTGAATAGACACTGCTTGGTTGACAACAGAAACTCGCAGCTCTGCAATCAAAGTATGGGCCATGTGTCAAAATCTATTCTCTACCCACGTCTGGACACAACACTGACACAACAACCACATCATACAGACAGGTCAGATCTCTCCGACCAAACAGCACATTTACCATGGTGGTTTTACATCAGATAGATCCCCCCAGACTATAGATTCTGAAAAATATTTATTAGTTTTCTGCCCTAAAAGAGGATAGGTAATATGTTTCATTATTCTCAACACTTGATCTGTCTTGCATAATCCTTGCTGGAGTTTATGTACATTGTTGGTCCCTAGACCCTGACTTGGGCGGGGGGTCTAGAGCAAATCCCTACTTGTTTGTAAGGCTAGATTTCGATATGGCAGTATCAAATCACTCGAACATGAAACAATATTCAAAATATATAAGGAAATAATTTCAATCTTACCAGATTATGAATAAATAACACATAATTGCTAGCAAAACTCAGCTGAGCTGCTGGCTATAGTATGGCGTCCCTAAACTTCTTACACTTTCTTTCATATGGAAATCACCACACTTTAAAATCTGTGTCTATCACTGAACAACTATTGAAGAATGGCCCCACTTTCGCGTCTGAGCGCTAATGATATGATTGTCTGTGGCCAATCACTGCCTAGGTTTATTTTAAATTCAAATTTCCTACACTAAAGTCATTTCAGTCATGCTTCAGTCAAGTATGGATGTTTATCTGTTAGTCTGTCCGTCTCTACTTGTGTTTCTACAAAATGTACTTGATTTTTGAACCAACCTTTCTCTCCCCTCCAAAATTTTGTCGTTAAAAGTTATATTTAGACACAGCTACCACCCAAAAACCCTCTCTTCCATACTACGTAGATTTGAACACTTGCGTCTCGAGGTCGTGTTTTTTTGTGCAATTAGCGACACTTTTAGATTCAATACAGTCTGTCGATGATGTGAACAACACTGTCTTTTGTCATTATCTTCAATATTATCTATCCGTCTGTAAAATTAAGAACATATTAGTTCACTGCTCAGAATAGGCCATCCGGCCAGCTAATTTTTATATTCCTAACATTAATATTAAGAAAAAAGTACTTTTTAATTTTTGTAATATTCCTAACATCTGCGTTTAGCCGCTGAATTCAAATCAAGGGCTTGGTATCGCGCAAAAGCGTCCAATAAATGACTGTGGCGTAACATATCTATGGTCCCTTCTGTCGAGTTGCTTACTTTTTATGTCAACTTGGGAAACGTGACTTTTCTCCGTTCTCCCCCACCCCCCCCCCCCCCCCCCCCCAATTGCGTCTCCTTAGCCTTTCTAGTCTCACGCAATCTTTCCAGTCATATTTTTCCTTTTTGATCCTCCGTTCCCCTCCTGTCTAGCAAGTCAATTTTTATGGAGGGTGATGACCCGCGGTCTAGGCGATCATGTACTATTCGCAGCCTACGCATTATGTTTTTATCCTTAAATGTTATCTTTGGAGATATTTTACCGTTGTATCTCTGTCCATTTCACTACATCAGCTCTCTCTGACAACCCTGCTTCTCCACTTTAGTTTGATGGAACAATTTGTACCAGTATTCTTTTTTTTCTTTCCTAATGGATGCTACGCCTCTGTCATTCCTGCAGTAATCTTTTCCATGCAATAAGATAGGTGTAATGTTCCTGTATGACCATCATATATATAGTCCTGTAGTTTTAAACTTCTTAGATAGTCCCTTATATGATGGATCAACATCTAGGCTATGCCCAAGTCTGCCATGGAACCATTTAATTACAATCTTTTACATGGCCTTTTCTTTTTTCACACAACCCTTTTTAATTATAAAGTCAATAAAATCAATCTTACCACATATCAAGGAAATATAAACAAGTAACGATGAATTAGGCAATAGAATATGGCACACTTTCATCACTGCCTCTGTTCAGACTGCTTTCTGTTGTTATTTAGTTTAAAACAAAGCACAAGTCTGCTCATCGCTGCTTGTTGCTCAGAATATTTCGAAAAAATGGCAGCGAGCAGCTTACTATTTCGTTAAAGTAAAAGGCTTTGGCCAATGAGACCAAGCATCTCTTTTCTTGAATGAAACTTTATTTTAAAAAATATCTCAAACCTCTATGTGTTACTATTACCAACTAGATTTGTATATTTAGGTTAGCCAATAATATTTCGGCTTCCTTCAAATTTCATCCAATCCCCTTCATCGTACTATCTTAGCCTTTCTTTCACCTAATTTCCCCCCCCCCCCAAAAAAAAAAAATATGCTATCCAATCTAAGCAGACATGACTTGACCTGACAGTATCTCCGATTCTCTATGTATTATTACCAATATTTGATTATTTAATGAACTATTTAGATAACTAACAACATATTCTTGGTCAACAAGTCTTCAGGTACACGAATATATGATTTTTATGGGGCTAAGTGGCTTGGTTCAAAATTCTATCTTTTTTTCTATGTTAGTTGTTTATTTTTAAACTACCTCCTGTTCAATTCTTTTTCCATGTACTTTCAAGCTAAATACGAGAGTCTCTCGTAATACACGAGAATTACGTCATTCGCAACAAGAGCTAAGCGTGTTTTCATGACCGTAGTGTCCACATTTTTCTAACGTTTACATCGTAATTTGAAAACCGCCTAAGGCAAGGCTAGCAAGTTTGTTTTATTTTTAGAAACAATGTGAGACGTGATTTGCGTTGGTTATCTATCCGTGCCCCTCCCATCTACAATGTATTTTAGGCAAATACTTCATTGAACTTGGAAAAGTGGTACGTTTGTCTCAAGGACGAATTTGAAACATAGGGTACCCTTTTTGGTTCGGCCAAAGCGTTATCAATTAATACGCTGAAGGCGTAGGCGACGACTACAGTTCTCGCCGAAAATTTTGTACTTACCAACACCAACCACCAGAACATACAACGAATAAACAACCCCAACAAACCCAAACACAGCCAACAAATCACCACCACAATACAGAAACCGAACAAAAAAACAAACGAACACACCCACTCACCAAACCCAAAACATCTCAATCACACATAAACCCCAAAAACTGAACTCATCCCAGGTACCCTATGGTTCCTATCTTTGACTTTATGCACTAGACTGTTATATTCTAATTTAGATATTGTATTTAGAAGTTCACCACAACGGCCACCATCATCCTTCCGTTATGCTCCCAAAGAGTATGGGGTCAGATTTGCCAATGGCTCCTTTGCAGAAAGCTTGTGAGAAATAATTCATGTGCCCGTGCTGTGGTGGTCTATATTGCAATTTGTTTTTCAAGATGAGGTTGTGAGCGTCGTGCGCAACATATATTAGTCGTCAGTTACGACATGTCTGGACAATCAGTGGTTATATTCTTTCCTATGTTTACTTAGAGACGAAAGTCACATAGGGTAAAGTACTACATTTATTCATTCATTGATTCATGCATTCACTCAGTCATTCATTCATTTATT
Source organism: Oreohelix idahoensis (assembly GCA_024509875.1). Lineage (NCBI taxonomy): Eukaryota > Metazoa > Mollusca > Gastropoda > Stylommatophora > Oreohelicidae > Oreohelix > Oreohelix idahoensis. The sequence continues at coordinate 299,003 of JAMPIV010019151.1, forward strand.
TGTTTGTTCATTCATTCATTCGTTTGTTCGTTCATTTATTCAATCATTTGTTCGTGTATTCACTCATTCATTCATGCATTTGTTCGTTCATTCATTCATTAATTTGTTCGTTCAATCATTCATTCATTCGTATGTTCGTTCATTCATTAGTTCGTTTATTCATTCATTCATTAATTTGTACATTCATTCATTCATTTGTTCGTTTATTCATTCATTTGTTCGTTCATTAGTTCTTTAATTTGGGCATTCATTTATTTGTTAATTCATTCATTTAATTATTCATTCATTCATTTGTTCGTTCATTCACTTGTAAATTCATTCATTAGCTCATTTATTTATTCATTTGTTCATTTATTCATTGACTTGTTCGTTCACTCACTCATTCATTCATTTGTTCGTTTATTCATTTGTTCGTTTATTCTTTCATTCATTTGTTCGTTCATTCATTCGTTAATTTGTGCATTCGTTTATTTGTTCATTCATTCATTCAATTAATAATGAATTAATTCATTAATTTGTTCTTCCATTCACTCGTAAATGCATTCATTAGTTCATTTATTCATTCTTTTGTTTATTTATTCATTCATTTGTTCATTCATTCATGTGATCGTTCACTCGTTCATTCATTCATTTGTTCGTTCATGCATTTGTTCGTTTATCCATTCATTCATTTGTATATTCATTCATTAATTTGTTCGTTTATTCATTCATTTGTTCGTTCATTCATTCATTAATTTGTGCATTCATTAATTTTTTCATTCATGCATTCATTGATTCATGTGTTCATTTATTCATTCATTTGTGCATTCATTTTTTTCCATTCATTCATTCATACATTCATTCATACATTCATTCATTTATTCATTCATACATTCATTCATTTGTTCATTCATTCATTCATTTATTCAATCATTCATTCACTCATACATACATTCATGTCCTGTTGCTCCTTATGGAACGATGAGTCATCACTATGGCGACCATATTCCAGGAAGCCGACATCAATGATCCAGCGCTCCTGCAGCAATGATGTCTGTAGGAGTTTGTTTTACTTGGTGAAGTTGCCAACCTCATGGACGACCTTATTAGTCTCCTCTTACGATATGCTTGACAAAGCAGTAGTTTTATCCCTTGTCTACCTCCTCAAGACCCCCGGAACAGGAGCATATAGTTCTATAGTATATAGATACATATTAATTACTCATGAGCTTTAGGTGTATAGTACTCATAAAAACACTATCAAAACAAAAATATTTAACGATCATTAGAAACGTTAATGATGACGACAAAATTAAATAACATAAAATTAAAACAAAGGACGGAGCACTGGACTGGAACCAGGCAAATGGAAGACAGCCGATAGGGTAGCATGGCGTTCTCTCTCTGGCTAACCTCTACACCGCAGGGTAGAAGAGAAACGATCAAGTAGTAAAAATTATAAAAAAATAAAACGCTATTGAATCAGTTTTACAAATTAACGGTACACAGGAAACACGGGACGTTTCGGGTTTCACCCTTCGTCAGCCACATTTACAAATAGTCAACAAGGACAAAAAATATAGACAGGTTAAAGAAAAATACTTTACACACTACAAACACGTAATATACTCGTATATATATATATATATATATATATATATATATATATATATATATATATATATATATATATATATATATATATATATATATATATATATATATATATATATATATATATATTTATATATATTTATATATATATATATATGAAATATAACAACGCAGGTGAAGAGCACTAATAAAGCAAGGAAAAATACAAAACCAAAAAACAAAATTATCAAGACAATTAATTCAACAATCAACGAAAATCAAAAGCAGAAAATGAAATAACAAAACAAGAAGTCTTACTATGGCAATCTTCAGTAAAAGAAGCAGTGAAGCTATGAATACAATGGCGTTAGGCAGCATAAATAAACGTGACCTAAAAATTATTAAGATATATAAAGAATTTCTCTATCCATAAAATAAAAAGCAAATAACATAAAACCAAAACAAACTAAACGTAATAGCATGTATGAAAGTTGAGATGAGATATGAATTTAGAAGGCTGTGAAATTAAGATGGAATCTTCTTTTAAAAGGTACTGAACGTAAGAAATTATGTATTTAGGATTGTTCAGACGTTAAGATAAAATACACTTTTCCAATCGTTAAAGTTGATTGAATTTATTGTTGAACGTTCTAAATTTAACACAGAATGCAGTAAATTTAACTCTTAAAGAGCGAGAGACCAATAATCTTTTTTCCCAAGCGCTCGTTTTCAGGGGTTTTTAGTTTCGTTTCTCATGTGTATATGTTATCAATACTCACACAATTTTCTTTGCAGCTATGTATATTATTACCGTAGTTTAAAACAAAAAACTTGGACAGAGTTGACCATTAAACTACGATGCTACATGATAATTCAAGCGGACAGAAAGTTCCTCGCGTCAAACATGAGAAAAACAGGCGCTATAAGAGTTAATTGTGTACTTTAGAACTTTAACAGTGAATGCTTTTTAACAGTATAGAATAATAAGATATATTGGATTGCATAATGTATTAAATATAGAATGTAATTTTAGAATGTACTAATATTTGAAGATTTTAGTTTTAGAATGTACTACATCATGATAGAATATAAGTTTGTAAAGCTTAGATATAGCGTAGTTTTGGAAAACACTGAAAATGCGATTGCGATATAATGTGTCTGTGAAATATACTCAGTTTAAGACAAAAAGTACGTATGTGATATACTAAAGTTAAAAACGAATGAAGTTTTAGAATATACTTTAGGTAAGTTAGACAAGAACAGAATGAACAAAGCAAGAACAGCCTTTTTAAATCTAAACATCTGGAAGTCCTCTCAGTACAGCACAAGGACAAAATTAAGATTATCTGAGAGCTGTGTGCTTTCTGTGCTTCTCTATGGCGCGGAGAGCTGGAGAGTTACAGAGAAGGAAATGTCGAAATTGTCCTCTTTTCACACAACATGCCTAAGAAAAATTCTCTGAATATTTTGGCCGAATACCATCACCAACAAAGATCTGCTTATTCGGAGCAAGCAAGAGGACATGCACACCATCTTAGCTGGCATACGCTGGAGCTGGGTTGGCCATGTCCTCAGAAGAGACCCCGATGCCATCACAAGAACAGCTATGCTATGGACCCCTGAAGGAAAACGAAAGAGAGGCCGACCAAAAACAACCTGGCGGAGGACTGTGGAGGCTGAGATGCAAAGAATGAACCAGATTTGGGGCACTGTACGAAGGATGGCCACCGACCGAGCAAAGTGGAATCAATTTGTTGTTGCCCTACAAAACGCCACCAGGCGTGATGGCCACTGACTGCTTTGACGGCTAAGGATCAAAGAAGAAAGAAGAAGAAGAAGATAGACAAGAGATGAGAAGAAGACACAGAGATGGATAGTACACACATTGAAGAAGCCTGTTGATAGCATTACAATACGATCCGTGTTCTGGAGTCCCCAGAGTAAGAGAGATGAGGACGATGAAGGATAATATGGAGAATAGAACTGGAGACAGACATGAAGAAGGCAATGACAGATCTTGAGCTGGTGGCACGTGACAGGGAGTTTGATGACGTCTATTCTGCTTGGGAGAACTGAAGAGTATTGCTGAAGGTGATATATATATATATATATATATATATATATATATATATATATATATATATATATATATATATATATATATATATATTATATATATATATATATATATATATATATATATATATATATATATAGAAGGGCAGACAGGAGAGGCTAAGTACTAAGTATATGTCAAAAGAATGTTATCTTCCTGTTATGTTCGTTAACAATAATACTGCAGTATTGTTTCTCTCAAGTATTTCTTATTGATAAAGCGTTCTTTTGTTGTGATGTTTGATGATACTGCTTTCATAAGGTTATGAATGGTCAACTCTTCCCGACACAGTGTTAAGTAGTTAGGTCACCTTGTACGTCAAGTGTTGGAGCGCTGACAAGGGACCGTGTTGACATAGAGTGAGAGTGTAGATGTAAATAACGCGAATGGGTGTATAATTCTGTTAGGTTGACAGGTCACTCACTCAATCATAGCTTGAAGTCAATAAAGGGCAGACCACTGATGACGTTTCATACATTTAATAATGGACGTACACTTCGACATCACGATTACAGTCATTTGAACAGGTTGGCACAAAAATCATCGTATACTTGAAAAATGGGTGACAATATCAGATGTACATTCATGTAGTGGTAAATATAATGGAACGATAGTAGGCAAGCACTCAATATTCTGGTTGTCTATCGTCTCATGCTTCAACTGACTAATCGCGCCAGTTAAGGTGGATACATAATCATCAACAATGGTTCACTGACAGAACCTTCTCCTGGCTAAGTTTCTCAAGCCGTAAATTCATCCAATGTTTATAGCAACAATGTTAAACCACAGTAGTGGGTTTTCATAATATGTAGATCTCTGTACCATCATCAGATAATAAGACCTTTTCTGTTCTCCGACAATGATCCGCTTACAATGGCGGGAATCCAAAAATGGCTTTCCTCCGTGAGCTTCGCTCACCCAGGATGAAAAATTATGAAGCAGAATTACTTCGTTATTCATACGTAAATGTCCTCATTGGGCTTCTATACATATCTGCTATCAATAAGGCTGGTTACATCAAGTAATCTAGTGCTGCTAGACAACACGTCATCTTCATCTGTAATCAACAATCCTAGATGTACGATAATACGTCTCCCATCTAGGCTTAGCAAAAAAGTTCAGCAAAAAAGGTTTTAGTTTTACCTGGCTTTAGGAAAACACATACAAGCGAATAACGCACGCCATTCCTAGGCGTTAATAATGGACATTAGGAGAATCTCTGATAATACAATCATACAGAGAAACAATCTCCTTCCTTGAATAAACCACAGAGATCAATCTTCAAACTTTCTAATCGACCAGCCCATAGTAGCGACGACATGACAGCCTTCTCTGTCCACACACCCCAAAATCGACGCATGCGCAGAAAGGCCTTTTACCCCAGAGTTCAGCTCACAAAATAGTCCGACATAGAAATACAAAGATATAAGACCGAATCACCTTAAATAGTCAAGGAATAAATATAAATTCGGGCCATAAACATTTTAAGTAAGACCAATCTGTTTCTGGCCATACCAGACGAAAAATGCCGTAAATCTAGTATTCATACGCCAGATTGAGACACAAGAACAGATAACCCATAGAACGGAATACAACATCGACCAATCAGGGTTCTGTCCCTCAGACTGAGAATCATTGATTCTCAAATAAATACTTTTCATCAGACAAATAGTTATACTTTACATTTGTATGCCTACCAACAGTAATCTGTGCGTCACATACTACCACACAAAAGAATATGTGCGCAACACTTATTCACTTACTTTGTCGTTCCTCTTCTACCCTGGCGTGTAGAGGTTTACCAGAGACAGCGACATACTATATCATATCGACTATCCTTCTCCTGGCCTGGTGTCAATCTAGTCCTCTGTCGTTCAGAGATTAATATTGTCCTCCCAGCGGACTCTAGGTCGTCCTTGAGGTCTGGAACCCATGCTCTATATTTCCCATATGTGTCGTGGTAGCTGGTCTTCTAAAGTATTTCTTTATATCATTTTTACCTTTAGTCAGGATACACAGGTCTGTGTCTGCGCATGTTACCGAGACAGAATTTGTTGTTATATTTAATCAGAAATCATGCATGGTAATACAGACTAGTTAATCTAAAGAACATGGAAATGATTACACCACAAACACTATGCAACGCCACAACAAACGGCAGAGACATTTCAGCCAGGAAGAACCAATACACGAATAACAACCAATGTAATCTGCTATATAGAATAAAGAACAGTGTACACCTAAATTATAACATACACAGGGCTGAACTGGGTATCCCATGCATAAGATAAAAATCAGTTATCTTTTTCGTAGATTACAAACTAAACCAAACAGAAAATACAAGTTTGCATTCGGATTTTGTAATTGTGTAAAAACAATTCTTTTTAAAGTAATGGATACATATGTGTGTAAGCATTGAAATGACCTGCAATGCGTTTGTTTGCAATGAAATTAAATGTCATTAGTTTGTTTGCATTGAAATTACCTGTCATTAGTTTGTTTGCATTGAAATTACATGTCATTAGTTTGCAGTGAAATTACACGTCATAAGTTTGTTTGCGTTAAAATTACTTGTCATAAGTTTGTTTGCATTGAATTTACCTGTCATAAGTTTATTTGCAATGAAATTACCTGTCATAAGTTTGTTTGCTTTGAAATTACCTGTCATAAGTTTGTTTTCATTGAAATTACCTGTCATAAATTTTGTTGCATTAAAATTACATGTCATAAGTTTGTTTGCGTGGAAATTACCTGTCATAAGTTTGTTTTCATTGAAATTACCTGTCATAAATTTGGTTGCATTGAATATACATGTCATAAGTTTGTTTGCATTGAAATTACTTGTCATAAGTTTACATTGAAATTACCTGTCATAAATTTTTTTTAACATTGTAGTGACCTGGCATAAGTATTTTTTTTTTTTGCATTGAAATGACATGTCATGCGTTTTTGGCATTGAAATGACATGTCGTGCGTTTTTAGCATTGAAATGACATATCAGCTTCTTTCGCAGATATCAGGGACCTATTTGACATGTTCGACCAGGACAAAAATGGACTTGTCACGAAAGAGGAGATCCTGAAGACCTTCAACAATCTCAAACTTCCCATCACCGAGCAGCACGCGGAGAAGCTTGTTGCCGAGTTTGACAAGAACGGTCAGTTAGCGCAGACTCTGCTCACCCACTCTATGTCTGGTCATACCTAAGTTGTCTGCAGATATGATCGCGACATATATAAACTGGCTCATTATGTGTTCTTTTCTTCTTCTGACTCAACCTGTTTTTGTGTTGTCCTACAAGATGCTATATTTCCATTCCCGTGTAGGAAACCTGCGCCACAGCACACCATAAACTCACGCAGTAGATGCTTCTGCAGAAATTGGTTTTGCATAATGAAGCTGCTATCCGCATCCATAGTCTTTGTTGTATGTATGTTACGTATATGGAGGGCGCATTCATCTTATTAAATACTTCCCTTATATCAGCGCCCCCCTCCCAGATCCACACGAGCGAACTCATTAATGTAGCATCTTGTATCTTTGAAAAAGTTAGTTGCTTATCCTTTACAGGACGTGGCAATCCACCCCAGCTTTTATTGGATGTTTGTGATTTTTCTAGGCAATTTTTTCATTCAGTAGTTTTCCATTGCTTTCTGAACGGTACGGCGTTTATACCATTGTTAAAAATCCACACAAAGCTATCTGCTACCAAACCGCCTGCAGCAGGTTTCGAACCTGGTATATCTGGATTATGAAACTGCGTTCATATCCATTAGGCCACAGACGCCGACTCTTGTATCTTTACTGTGTGTTTTATTGTGTTACTTCGCAGCAGGTTTCTGAACTCGTGGCCCTCGTACTCCTGTGGGGGTCCATGACTGAATTATAGGGACTTCATGTAAAAGATAGTCTCATAGCAAATACTACCGTAAGGGAGTGAAGTGTTAGAGACTTCATTGTACTATGTCCAGCATCGAGAGGTGGGGTGACTAGTTCCCTTCCTCGCTGCCTTTTCCTTCCCTAGCTCAAAGTCAGGAACCCGTTTAGAATGGAGCGTGTCGATACCGTGAATCAAACCCGATGCTTTTGCCGCGAGAAACCAGCGCTCTAATCACTCTGTCAATCGGACGCTCGTGTACATAACCTAAAAACTTGAATTTTAAATTCACAAAAATGTTTACTGGGAAAAATATCATAGATTTTTGTATTTAAATAAATATATTTTTTCTTTCATATCTTTTTTATTTCAGTATAGTTTGGTTTTGGTTTGAAGGACTGTTTCCATTGTATATGACCAACTCCATCAGTGCTCCGATCTCCTCCCTTAGATCACACAAGGAGGATCTCAGCACAGTGCACGAACTCCGTAGCACCGGCGAGGTTCCCAATGTGTGTAAACAAGAATCACACGCCATTATTACTTATCAGCTCGCTGTAGTACAGAGGTCTTCAACAAGTACTCACCATTCCTGTGCCATCCTTTCAAGGTCTTTCTGCATCTTCCTTATTACTTACATGCATGTTTTCAGCTCACTTCTCCAAGTTTTTAACTCTTAGCTCTCTTGGCATTTCTTTTACCCTCGGGATTCCAAAAAACAAGGACTACCTTGTAATGCTGTCAACTGGTTTTCTCAATGAGTGTCCTAGATAATGCCAAGATCTTCCCCTCGTCTCTTGTTCTAATGCTACCTGTCAAGTTCGTATCATTAGTTCCACTTTGGTGATTTTGTCCAAAAATATCAATCCTTCTAATGCTGGCAAGCACCCGTATATTAAAGTGTGTATTTTCATGGTTCTGATTTCGTCTATATTAGAGTGCCTTAACCTGTGGTCCACGGAAAAAAACTCTAGGGGGTCCGTGTAAAAAGGTAAAGGAAAAAGGATCCCGTTACACGCTCATTGAGGCATTTTGGGGATATAGTGTAAAGCCCATATTTTCTCGACCATCGGCACAGTACGGGCGATGTGGTCAGCATCACGACGGCCGCCTTAACCTTCCCAGAGTTGCTATGGTACCCAATTCATGATGCTGCGTTTGCGGTCTTATACATCCACACCTCAACTGGGGATCGGACCATGGACCACCCAGCTAGGAAACCAATGCAGTAATCACTGTGCTACCGCGGCTCCTTGGGGGTCGGTGGACGTAACTTAAAATTTAAAATGTTACGTTGTTACGTTATTTATTGCGCATTTATGTTCATTGTCTCCAAGAAAGGGTCAATAGCTTTCTTCGGACATTCATAAGGATAATAATAATAATAATAAATTCTTTAAGCACCAAACACGGCGCATAAGGCAGAAACCAGTGCTCTCCAGGTTGTTCGTTGTGACGCCACTCCTCTCAGCTCTTGCACATTATTTAGGCCCAACGTTCTTCCTTCTCTTATTATTGTTCTTCTGAGTGTTTCTTTTGGTCTTCCTTTTTTCCTCTTACCCTCAGGAACCCAAGTGAGCGCCTGTAGTGGTATTCTGTTGTTTTGCATTCGTAGGACATGACCGATATATGACCATCGTCTTTTCCTTATATAGTCGGAGACATACTTCTGCCTAGAGTCTTCTCTTATTTGTCGTTTAGTCTTGAATTCTTTCCAACTGATGTTCATGAGTTTTCTAAGACATTTGTTCTCGAATGTATTCAGCTTGTTCTCCAATGATTTTGTTATTTTCCAACTCTCAAAGCCGTATGTTAACACTGAGATAACATTTGAATTAAACAGACGAAGCTTGGTATGTATATTCAATGATCGTAATTTCCAAATGTTAGATAATCTATTGAAGGCGCTAGCTGCCAAAGCAATTCTAGTATGGATTTCTCTTGTTGTGTCACCATCCTGAGTCATTTTACTGCCTAAATAATTGAAACTTTCAACTTTCTGTAGTTTTTTCCCCGTTCAAGATGATATCAAAGGTCTCGTTAGAAAAGTTCATAGCTTTAGTTTTAGAGGCATTTATTTGGAGACCTATTTTAACCGAGAGATGACACAAATTATTTATTGCTTCTTGGGATTGTCTTGGTGTTGAACTTAAGAATGCTACATCATCTGCGAAATCCAGGTCCCCCAGGAATTTTCCATTTGTCCATTTTATACCCAATTGTTCATTGTGGGTATAGTTTCTCATAACCCAATCAATAGCTATTCCAAAAAGTAGTGGTGACATAATACAGCCTTGTTTAACCCCTGTTTCTACTGTAAACCATTCTGTATTCCCTTTATTTGTTCTAACACAACATCTTGCATTGTCATATAGCGCTTTGATTATATTCACATATTTTGTTGGAAAACCATAGATTGTAAGTATCTTCCACAATGATGGGCGGTGTAGACTATCAAAGGCTTTTTGAAAATCGACGAAGGTGATAATAAGTGGCGATTGCCTTTCCACTGATTCTTCTATAATTGTTCTTAGTGTAAATATTTGATCAATACATGATCGTTTCGGCCTGAAACCCGCTTGTTCTTCTCTGATCTTTTCGTCAGCATGCAATTTAAGTCTTTCTAACATCATGCAACATAATAATTTTCCAGGTACTGATAATAGAGATATACCACGCCAGTTATTACAGTCTGATAGATCACCTTTCTTCGGTAACTTTACAATAATACTGTCTTTCCATTGTTGTGGTGGTTGTTCTTCTCTCCATACTTCATTTATAATATCTAAAATTCTCAAGAGGTTGTTGTCATTAACTGCTTTAATCATTTCCCCTGAAATTTCGTCAACTCCAGCAGCTTTAAAATTTTTTAATCTTTTAACGGCTTGTTTGATCTCGTCCAGCGTGAATTCATCGCAAGTTATTGGCAAGGTGGTTGTGAGTGTTTCATTATTAAAATCAGGTGTTACTGTTGGTGGTGGTCTGTTTAGCACCTCCATGAAGTGCTCAGCCCATCTCTTCATTTGTTCTTTTTCTGTTGGTATTGAATTCCCTAATTTACCTTTAACAGGTGTTTCCATAGCAGTAGGCTGGTGACATAGTTTTTTTGTAATTTGATAAAGGCACCTACTATTACCAGTTCTTGCAGCATTTTCAGCTTCTACGGCCAGTTCATTGATGAAATGTCTTTTATCTCTTCGAGTTTTTGTCTTCACTTCTTTATTTAACAAGTTATAAGATAGTTTGCAAGATTCAACTGCATTATGTGTACTTGCCGCTAGTAGTTTAAGTTTTGCTGTTTTCCTTTCTTGTATTTTATCCCAAGTATCTTCTCTCATCCATTTTTTCTTTTTATGTACTAGGTATCCGGTGGTCGCTACTGCTGCTTCTGTCATTGCTGTTCTCAGTTGTTCCCATTTAGTATCGATTGTCTTGGTGGTGATATCGTTGTCAATTTTGCCTAAAGCATCGAAATAGTTGTTCATTTTGACATTATATTCCTCCTTTATATCATTTGATTGCAGTCTGTGTAGAAGTCTTTCGCCATTTTGATTCATACAGCCTATGCCATGAGTACCGAGATATCTTTGTACTCCATCGTTGTTGTCACCTACTTTGGCGTTAAAATCACCCATGACTGCTATTATGTCATGCTTGGGTATTGTGTTGATGGTACTTAGAAGTGCTTCATAGAAGTCATCTTTTGTGGTATCAAGAGCGTCGTTAGTTGGTGCATAACATTGTACAATTGAGAGCTTGAAAAATCGTGTCTGAAATCTAGCTAATATTAGCCTCTCATTGATAGGTACCCAGCTGATAAGCGATGCTGCTGCTTTCTGTGTCATTAGGATGGCTACTCCCTCTGTGTGACGATTATCATTACTACCAGAGTATATAATTTGCTTTTTTTCTTCTGAAATATATTTTATGCCCTTCCCCGTCCATCTACACTCGCTGACACCCAATAAGTCCAACTTATAATTATCCATTTCTTTAATTACTTCTTCCAATTTTCCGTCTTGATACATAGTCCTTACATTCCAGTATCCAATTTTAAAAATCTCCTTAGCCCCCAAGATATTAGAGTGAGTCATGTTTACTGTCGAGCCTGGTTCTGTTTCGGTAACAATAGCTTGTTTTTACGATAGTGAATTGTTAACTCACTGATCAACCCTCCGATCCAACCGACCGATTCGAGGGTTTCGAGGTCAGTTATAGGAAAATATCTACACCACTAGATACTCTGGTGTATCTTTTATTCTATAATTTAACATAACATGGTACTATCCATCGAAATACACACATTCCTGATGTTTTTCTTTCGGCGTCTAAGGTGAGAAACGAATTTCACCTCCATCTTGGAAGGGTAGATAACTGAATCCTTAGCTTTTATTGGTGACTCAAAATGGTCGATAGCCTTCATTGGATAATCAAAGGGCCAATGGCACAGAAAAAGCCTAAGATACCCTGGTCTATATAGTTGTGATATATACATATATCAATCAGCAACAATCCGTCAAAATCGACAGGTTTTTAATTATAGTGTGTTGTTTCTGTTACATGTATTACAGACGGTACTATTACCAATGTGGTCATTTCATTGCAGGCGACCGTCATTAGATATTCGTAGTAAAAATTATATGGATGTATTAAATATTAAGACATGGAGTAACCTTCCTAAATGACATGTGAAGCAGTGATAATGATCTAATGGACCGGATATTGACTAAATAACTAACATTTATTTTATGACAACATGCCTCGTAATTGAACGTGCATCTTTTAAAATCTTGACTTTCCATAATCAAACTGTTCATGCACACCTTCATTTGCGCACGTCTCTATTTTCGGGAGAGTACATATAAGGGAATCAATATAATTATTGTCTAACTTTCTACTACAGTTGCACCCCTTAGCTGTGGTTGAAAGTTGAAGTACTCTCTCGAAAATAGAAAAGTGCGCAAATGACGGTGTGCATGATGTGACCGACCGATCGACGTACTTACGGTGGGAATTACCGTATTTGATATATATATATATATATATATATACATATATATATATATATATATATATATATATATATATATATATATATATATATATATATATATATATATATATATATACGAGGGGCATTCAGAAAGTAATGCACCACATCGTTTTTCTCAGCTAATAATGAAGATAGAAGCATGAACTTTTGCACACTTCAAATATGGCATATGCCAATTGTGTGCACCAAATTGCACCGCAACCGGCCAAATAATACGGCTGCCCTAAACCGTTGAAATGGAGCGTGTTAGCAACTTGCGTTATAAGCAGCGAATTGTGATAGAATTTCTCGTTGCAGAGAAGGAAACTGTTGTGAACATTCACAAGCGTCTATGTGATGTGTATGGAAGTTTTGCAGTCGACAGGAGTACAGTCAGTCGCTGGGATCAAAGAATCAGGAAGTGGAGATACGGAGCTGCTTGATCGGCCGCGCTGTGGACGTCCTGCCACAGCCACCAACACAGAAATGTTGAAATGCGCTGAGGGCATTATTCTTATTGATAGGCGAATCACTACTCAACAATTGGCCTTACAGCTGTCAGTCAGTATTGGTAGTGCAAATGCAGTTATAAAAACTCTCGGATTTTCTAAGGTTTGCGCAAGATGGGTTTCTCGAAGTCTCACAAATGACCACCGATTGCAAAGGAAAGCAATTTCTTCTGAATTGTTGGAGCATTTCAATGCTGATGGAGAGAACTTTTTTGCTAAGATCGTTACAGGTGACGAAACTTGGGCACATTATTTTGAACCTGAGACAGAAAGACAGTCAATGGAGTGGCATCATCCGCAATCACCACGAAGAAAGAAATTCAAGACAATTCATTCAGCTGGAAAGGTCATGATCACTGTCTATTGGGACATTGAAGGTGTGATTCTTGTGGACGTTATGCCAAGAGGAGAGACAATCAATTCGCAAGCTTACATTAAGACATTGAAAAAACTCAATCAACGTTTTCGCAGAGTTCGGCCGCACAAGAATCCAGCAGACGTGCTTCTCCTTCACGACAATGCGCGACCTCACACAGGTCTGGCAACACGGGAAGCAATCACCAAATTGGGTTGGACTGTACTGCCCCATCCACCCTATAGTCCCGATTTGGCACCCTCTGATTTTCATCTATTTGGTCCACTTAAAGATGTACTCCGTGGGACAAGGTTTGAAGATGATGAAGGAGTGATTCATGCAGCGAAGAAATGGCTACATGATCAAGACAAAATCTGGTACGGGCTAGGAATACGTGCACTTGTTTCGCGCTGGCATAAAGCCGTACAAGTTGATGGGGATTATGTTGAATAATACCGATGTTTACATGACATATCCATGTATATTGTGTATAAATTTCATGCTTTTTGAATAAACAGCTCCTGAGAAAAACGATGTGGTGCATTACTTTCTGAACGCCCCTCGTATATATATATATATATATATATATATATATATATATATATATATATATATATATATATATATATATATATATATATATATATATATATATATATATATATATATATATATATATATATATATATATACTGTTCAAAAAAAGAAACGCATAGCTATCCGAGGGCACGTTTTTATGAGTTTGTAAGTAAAATTTGGTGCTAGGGTATATAAAAACCAGCCTCAAATGTTCTTTACAGTGTCAAATGCACGTGTTGACCTGAATTGCGTTCGTTTTTGTAATCGTTACAACGCAGTGGTCAATAGTGTTTATGAAGCAATTTTTGACCACAGCTCATGTTGCGCGCACGTGAAAGCAACACAATTTGGGGTGAACACTATTCACTGACTACGCAAGTGAAACCCTATAAAAGGATAACGCTACACAAAAAAATTCAGTTCATTTTCAAGCAGTCATTTATGGCGTCTCTATCGATAAATTTAAGGAACATTGCTATTGGCCAACTGCATGCAGGCGAAAGTCAAAGTCAGGTTGCCAGGCATCTAAACGTGCATCACAGTACCATCAATCGACTTTGGCACCGGTTCCAAGCCACTGGCTCAGTTGAAGACCGGCATCGCAGTGGACGACCCAGAGTGACAACAGCAGCGGAGGATCGCTTTATTCGGCTTCGTCACCTCAGAGACAGATTTACAACAGCTTCCTCAACTGCCCACTCATTGCCTGTAGGACGTCATGTGTCTGATCAAACTGTCCGGAATAGACTGCATGACGCTGGACTTTGGCCACAACGACCTCACCGAGGACCTGTCCTTACGCGCTGCCATCGCTAAAATCGACTTCTTTGGGCCAACCAGCATCGTCCATGGGCAGCTGACAATCAATGGAGACGTGTCTGGTTTAGTGACGAATCTTTCTTTTTGTTGCAGCGTCATGATAGACGGCGTAGGGTCTACCGTAGGGAAATGAACGTTTTGCCCAAAATTGCGTTGATGAAGCTCCGCCGCACGGTGGTGGAGGTGCAGTGGTGTGGGGAATGATCAGTTACAACGGAAGGAGTCAATTGGTGCACATTGAAGGAGGCTTGAATGCGCAACGATACGTCAATGAAATTCTTCGACCCCATGTCCTTCCACTTTTGGCTGCCCAAAGGTCTGTGTTTCAACAGGACAACGCCAGAACCCATTGTGCACGGTTGACCATGCAGTTCCTGACTGCCAACAACATTTTACCCTTCCATGGCCATCCCTGTCTCCAGACATGAGTCCGATTGAGCACCTGTGAGATGAGCTGCATAGACGTGTTTGTCGCCGAGACGTTGCTCCAGCCAAACGTCGTGATCTGTTTCAAGCACTCCAGGAAGAGTGGGCAGCCATCCCACAGGCAGGCACTCACGTCCTGATCGAAGAGTCTTGGGCCTGACCATGAAGGCGTCACGGGAGGAAGATGAAACTTGGCATATTTAAAGTTCACCATATTTGCACTGAATGTATAAAGTACGCGTTTGTTTCTTCAATGGGTTTTCCCACTACGGTGCACGGCGCAATGTACCCTATTGACCGGATCTGTTGCTCCAAAGATTTGACAAAACAATGGAAAAGAAAGAGGCCAGAGCTGTGATAAAATTTCTGATGTTTCAGGGAAAAACACCTACAGAAATACACAGGGAGATGGAACCAGTGTTTCGTGATTCTTTTCCTTCAAATACTTCGGTAAAAAACTGGTGTCAACAGTTTAAGTGCGGCCGCTCAAATGTTGCTGATCTGCCAAGATCTGGTAGACCAGCCTCAGAGTGCAACGATGAAAATGCAACAAGAGTGAAGAAAATCATTGACCAGGATCGAAAAATGACAATTGTGGAGATAGCTAGTAGTGTAAAACTAAATGAAAGAACAGTTTATAGAATTTTACACAACAGACTGAACATGAGAAAAGTGTGTGCACGCTGGGTTCCGCGACTGTTGACACGTGAACAGAAGCAAACGAGGGTAAATTGCTGTCAACAGTTGCTCAAAAAGTGTCAGTCAAAAAAGTTTTTGGAGACCATGGTGACAGTAGATGAGACTTGGGTACACCATTATGACCCCGAATCCAAAATTGCCAGCATGCAATGGAAAACCCCGGGCTCCCCAACACCTGTCAAGCCGAGAGCGCAGAAATCTGCAGGAAAAGTGATGCTGACTGTTTTTCGGGACGGCAAAGGTGTCCTTTTGAAAGATTATCTGCCTTGTGGCAACACAGTTAATGGACAGTACTATGCAGATCTTCTCACCAAACTAAGAAATGTTGTGACCAGGAAACGAGGGATAACGCGCACTCAAAACCTTCCTTTGCTTCAAGACAACGCGCCCTCTCACAAAGCACGGCTTGTGCAGCTAGCAGCCAACGATTTGAATATTGAAATTCTTCCATACCCACCATATTCTCCAGATTTGGCTCCATCATATTTTTTCTATTCCCAAATCTTAAAAAACAGCTAAAAGGAAATCATTTTGACAGCGATGAAGAGGTTATACTGGCATGTGATGACTGGTTTAGTTTGAAAAATAGGGTGTTCTACTCCCAAGGTCTTTTCAAGGTCAAGCAGAGATGGCAGAAGTGTGTCAATTCAGACGGTGGCTATATTGAAATGGAATAAACACTATACAAAATTTCAGCTCTCTGTGACATGTCCTTCATGGTCAGGCCCAAGACTTATGTCAATCCCTTTTTACAGATATGTAGATGACGGAGTGGTAAATAGAAATATATACTACTGGACAAAAGTTAAGGGCCGCCATTCAGTTTAGACAAGGTTTATATAATTCTTCGTGAGCAGGGTCGATTTTCCAAATGTCCGGTAGCTTGAAATCTCTCAAGAAGTCTCTGAATGGTAGAGTGGGACACTGCTAAACGTCTTGCAACATGACGAACAGATTGACCATCCTGAATCCATGCCATGGCTCGACCACGGTCTACAGTGCTGAGACTTCTCCTTGGTGGCATGGCTAATGCAGTGATCATTCCGACCACTTGTCATACTGATTTATTGCATACCAACGGTGAACACTCTTTACCGATGATCATTTTCCACGTGCATTCAAATTCAACTCACTTTTTCACCTTTTGAACTAGTGGGCCGTGTTGCAAAAACCACGAGTTTTTGCAGCAACAATGGCAATTTTCACGTGCGGGTTAAAGTGACCCAGTTTTTGGACATTTAAAAAAAATTAACTTAGTGCACACAGAAATGTATACACATTTCTCTGAGCTCAGTTTTAATGACATTTTCACTTGTCTTTACAGTTTGCCAATCAATTATATAAACCTTGTCTAAACTGAATGGTGGCCCTTAACTTTTGTCCAGTAGTATAATTTTAAAACGACAGTAATTGTAGACTCTCCCTCTCGCATTGACACTTAAAAACGCGGTATTAATCACTCAATACCCTTTAGCTCCCCAAGGAGCATAAACCTTCAACAAACACATGCCAAGTCTTCCTATCACGTGCCATCAGCTCAAGCTCTTTCCGCGTCTTCCTAATTATTTTCACTTCTGTCTCTAGCTCTCTTCTCCATGTGTTTTTTGGGTCTACCTACCTCTCTGACCTTGGGGAGTCCAGAGCAAGGATTGTAATGCTATCATGAGGTTTCCTTAGTGTGTGTCCTATCCATTGCCAGCGCTTTCTTCTCATCTCTTGTTTCACTGGCACTTGTCTCTTTCTTGTCGTCAGTTCTATATTGGTGACCTTGTCATACCATTTCAACCCTTCTATTCTATGCAACCGCCTATTTATGAAAGTCTGTTGCTTTTTACACCGGAACCCGCAAGGGGAGCAAAGAATAGTAACACTTTACCCTACCAGGCATGTCGTAAATAGCGACTGAGGAATATTGGGCATGGGGCTGGTTACCCCATTCTGTAAAAAAATATTTACCACACAAACTTCACCAAGCAATATGGAAAAATAGCAGCATTCACAGGATTAAAGGTATTTTTCCCCATGCCAATTTAAAACGCACGAACTAGCTTACAAAAATTCACAGTTATTATGAACTATGTGTCGGGCTATCTGGTCTTTGAAGTGAAATAAACACATTCGACAAAATATTATTCAGTCTGAACTTTCAACTACTATGTTGGTGGAATTAGAGGAAGCTGATTGCCCTGTAGAGTTTGACATTACATAAAGGCAGTAGTTGTGCTGAATCGTTCAGGAGCACATATCCTTGCTTATTAACAGACTCAGAGAAGCGGGAGTAACCGCCCGCCAGCCCAACCAAATGTCAAATTGAGTGTGAACAGCTAGAATTCTTGGGACATACTATCACCCATGGAACTATGTTTCCGGTGACTCGAAACGTTAAGAAGCCGAGGAATGCACCGAGACAGTCCACAAAACGGGATCTCCGGTTACCAGAGGTATATTAAAGATTTCTATAGCCTCTGTGCTCCGCTTACATCATTAACCAAGAAAGGGAACCCCATACTTTTCAAACATTCTTAAACCTGAAAATGTAGATTTTTAGTGTTTATAAAGTAGAGAATGTTCGAGAATTAATCACCGGATTATGAAGTTCATTAACGTTAGCAGATACGAGTATTAAGGACACATGATACTACATTTGCGATTGTTGTGATCACAAGAACAGCTAAGTTATGGACCCTTGAAGGAAAGCGAAAGAGAGGTCGACCAAAAGCAACTTGGTGGAGAACTGTGGAGGCTGAGATGCAATGAATGAACCTCAGCTGGGGCACTTCAGGAAGGATGGCTGCTGCCGACAGAGCAAAGTGGAAGCACTTTGTTGCTGCCCTACAAGACACGACCAGGCGTGATGGCCACAGACTGCTTGGCAGTCGGCGGCTAATGATCCAAGAAGAAAAATGAAGATACTGTATTTGCATCCTTAATCCAAAGAATCGTATTGATCAAATTCACTGGCACTGATTGCAGCGGTGCTGCTACAAAACACATTGCGGTAACTGGAGCATCGGCTGGAAATTGTACGTGTCACAAAAGGTGCTCACGAGGAGACATATTGAAAAACTGTATCGTGAGATTTTCATACTGAATGTGAATTTCAAGTAATGTGACCAATAAAATTATGTGCATTAAGGCTGCACACGCAGTATCATTTATCGGTATGTCACGTAGGGTTTATATTCATTTAATTTCCTACATCTTCTTCCTATTTTTTCACTTAAATTCTCTCTTTTATTATCTCTGTGTTTTCCTTTTTCCTGTATATTTTTCATCCATTCGTTTTGCGAATATTATTTTCATATAATTCGCAAACTTTACCTGTTTCTTTCTCAAAACTGAGAATCGCGCTAGGACGATATTACGTAGATGTCAGGGCTGCAGGGCATCAGAAGGCGTGATAAGTCGGTTCGCTGAACATAGGACGTAGCAAATCGTCTACATTCTCACCGAGCGCGCGAGCTTCTTCTCGGCATTAGTCCCGGTGAGGTGTGATACTTTACATCTGCACCGGTCAGTATCCAGACATTTGTCTGGAAAATCCCAAACTGACACGGCGCTCACGGCGGGCCATGGTCAGCTGTAGTGCTAAAACTGCCCTGCATTGGAGTCAGGCTGTCTGGGATTTGAAACTGACACGCGTACATCGTGGTCAGTAGGTGACAGTTACGACACGCGTTAAGCGGACGTAAATGTTGGGAGTAGGGGAGATAATTTCGCTTGGCGAAATAAGTTTGGGCCCTTTGGCTTTTTTTTAAAGATATTGGCCCGAGTTTGAAACTTTAATTTCATTCTCGCTCATAGACTCACAGTGATAGGTTGCTCGTAAACAGAATAGCTGTTAGCGAAGTATCTCAGTTTGTTTCGGCAATGTGTCGAACTTCTAGACTTCCAGAAATATTTTCAGCATTTTATTCTTAAGTTGTGCGACTACCTGTAATTCTGTGGTTGAGGTAATTAATATGATAGATATATAGATTTTGTGAGTGTTAAAGTGTTAAATCGCTTATTCATTTTAATCTATTTCTTTAGCGCAGAAGAGAAATAAAGTGGTAGGCTATTATATTTTCTAGGGAAGCATTCAGTGGAAAGCAGAATAAAATTAAAATTTCTAGCTTATAACGGCAATTGTAGCTATTTATAAATTTAATTTAACTGCTAATACTCAGTCGAGTGTATTTTTCTAAACTAACGTATAAACTCTAGAATCCAGCCTCATGAATGGTGACGGAATACGCACGTGTTCCTAATTCATTAGGATTGCTGATTTTTAATTATAACTTACGTCACGGGAAGTTTAAATGATAAGCAAAGCTCTCTGCTTGCAAGTTTAAATGTAAGTTATAACCAGTTCAGATTCTGTTTATTATATTATATGTGTTATTTTTCCTCCACACAGTGAAAGTTTTGGGGTGACCCTAACTTTACCAGCACCTAGTAGTAGTTTCCATACTTGTGAAGAAATAGACAGTCCTTATTTTGAACCACGTGGGTTTTCTCAAGTAATACTGATCTGACGGTGCAAGTTAGACAGAAATACTAATATCCCTATAACGGGTTTTCAAAGACTGTAATGATAAATACTGGACCTTGGAGCCAGCACTTAATTTCTTCTAGAAACTCTATATAATTTGCTGCCTGGTGGCGTGAATATTAACAATCATTTCCCGACTAGATTATATCTTGTGGACAAATCTGTGGTGTGACTAAAGTGAATCCTATACTGAGGGAAGGCACCGACCTGACATTCATCATTTCTAGAAACCTACGCTATTGACACTGTGCTCTGATAACTCCCGCGCCTGGAATAATTGTTAGGTGACTTAATCAGACATTTGAACAAATTTGCATACCCAAGTAGTCGTTCCCGGAGACTCCGAGTTAAATACGTCTTTTGGAACTGGGGACTTCTTGGCAGAAGACTGCATTTTTTTGAGTCTGTGTAAAAATCTAAAATCAATGTGTTCCAAGAGGCAGCAAGCAAAGTCGTGAGTACAAGTATGAGAAGCCATGGCGGAATGAATGAGTGTACGCTGGTCTGAGTGATATTTTCACTATTATATCTTTGACACCCTGTTGCTGTCCTAATTTTTTTTTCAATCTGCATAATTTGTTGCTAAGGCTAGAGTTCTGGTGTTGTTGTCTTAGGTTAAATCAGATTTGTTTTTTCAAACTCTGTGCATATAATTACGAGATAAAACAAAGAAAACTCTTAGACTCAAACCCTATGTATCTGTGACTCTGGCGCCATCATCTGTTCTCTTAACGGGGCCGGGCTAAACCTAGAGTTAACACTATAACGGGGCTATCATCCTTGCAACACTTCCTTGAATTTTTATGACTATGTGTATATGTATTTTCCTTGATGTACTTTCTTTGATGTTGTGAGCCGATTTTTTTCTGATATTAAAATCGCTCTTGAACTTAATAATCGTGTTTGGTCAGCTCGTTCTAGATAATATATCATTGTTATAGTTTTCCCACGTCTGTGTGTTTACCTGTCGTCACGTGTATGTGCGTGCCTGTGAGTGATAGAAATATACGTAATATGTATATTGGTGTAGTCTGTCTGACGCTGTAACAACTGTTGTAGAAGATAGGTGAGAGAGAGAAGAATTCTTTTCGCTTTCAGAGACAGCCACTATATCAAAATCTATCATCTCACGTGTGTGGAAATTCTATTACCTTTCACTAACTCTCACTGAGTCTATCACCTATTCAAACCTATTCAGAAGGGACCAAACCTAGTCTTAATTCTCCTATCGGAAATCTACGACAAATGAGGGCTCGTTTCCGGTCTTTGAACTTAGAATAGGAAGACGAGTACGACAAATGGGGACTCGTTTCCGGTCTTTGAACTTAGAATAGGAAGACGAGTACGACAAACGTGGACTCGTCTATCTGGATTTTGAACTTAAGATTCTTATTCTGTAATAGAGTAAGAGTGTGATGTCTTGTGAGTTGTGTATCTTTTTAAAAAAATTAACCCCTAGACTAGCGATCTGTTTACGGGCGTGCTGACCACACAAACTAATAAGTTTTTTTTCCACAGCATCTTTGAATAATATACATTTTGGTTACAGGTTGATTTTGTCGGGATATATGTTAACTGCTGATTGTAATACTAAATGCTGGTAAAGTGGTGAGTGTATAACATTCACTGGGTACTGAGGCAGAACGGCGTTTGAACTAAGTTAAGGAGTGTGTTTCGGACTTTTTGTCCAGATTAATTCCCTCCCTTACCCGATCTGACTTCAGGGGCGAACTTATAGTGGATTTTTAAAAATTAAGGGATTATTTTTCTCTTTAATTTTTGCAATATTCTTTTGCTTTTCCACTGTAGCAACTTATTTTTCAGTTGTAATCTTAACTACCATTTATTTGGCGTAGTCGTGTTTTGCATTGAGTGCTTTATTGCCGATAATAGCAGCGATAGTTAGATTTTATTTTGGAGGAGGTATCCCAGGGTTAAATATATCATCTTTTGATTTTTTTGGTAATTTTTTTTTCTCGTAAGTGGTAGGAACCAGGTTATTCTTGTTCCTATTTTCTTTCTCCAACAGTCTCAGTCACTGATTTAATATGGCCGAGAGGGCAAAGCTTAGACAACTTCTCAGGGACGAAGCGAGAGAGGAGGGACTGGAAGGAGAGGAAGCGAAAGCTTTTGTCAGAGACGAACTTGAGAGATATGACGCGGAGAGGAAAGAAGAAGCAGCCGAAGCTTTACAGCAGAAGAAGATGGATGAGGAAATGGAAATTCGCAGGATGCAGCATGAGGAAAAAGAGAAGGAGAGACAGCATGAGAAGGAGAGGGAGGAGAGACAGCATGAGGAAAGAGAAAATGAGCAACGACGACAGCATGAGTTGGCTCTTAAAACTCTAGAATTCCAAAGTCGTGGTGCTGCCTCTACCTCCAGCAATGGAGAATCTTCTCCTCATTCCTCCCTAACTGATCCTTCTAACACTCAATCTCTTCAACTCAACGCTATGTCTTTCACTCTTGAGTCTTTCCCTTGTCCAAATGAGAAGATTGACACATGGTTAGAAAAATTTGAGAAAATTGCAACTCTGTACGGGTTAGAGAGGTCGCAGTGGAATATGAAACTTTCCCAGGCCCTAAAAGGTTCTGCTTATGATGTTTATTCTAAGCTGGAAAGTAGCCAACAAGACGACTACGATGTGTTGAAGAAAGCGTTACTGGAGCGCTTTGAAATGAACGCTCGCAAGTTTTTGCAACTGTTTCGCAACAGCCGGAAAGAGAATTCTGAAACTTTTCACCAGTTCTCATCGCGTCTTAAGGGATATCTAACAAAGTGCCTTGAGCTTTCGCAGCTCCCCTCTACCTATGAAGGTCTTGAGGAACTTGTTCTAACTGAACAAATAAAGAACACTTTGTCTGCTGATACCCGGAGATTTCTCGCTGAGCAGGGGGCAGAAAAACTTGAAGACATTTTGGAAAAGTCTGAGCGTTATCACAATGCGCTGGCTGAACTACCGGCCACAAAGCGGAAACCGACAGAGGAGCATTTTCGAAAACATAACCTAGAGCAATCTTCTCAGGCTTCTAACCAAAACAACCACAGAGAAACTGGACCTCAAAACCCCCCTCCTGAAAAATCCAAGTTCTACAAGAACAAGTACCCCAACCACCCCAAACAGTCTGATCAACCCGACCGCCCTACATGGCAGCGTAGCCAGAAAGGACAAGGTGGCAAAGGGAGAACCCCCGAGCACGGGACATATGATCAGACCGAGCACACCGAGCCTAAACGCATCGGATGCTTATTAACAGTCTCGCAAGGCGGAATTATTGACAGTGATTCCCAACCTCTTGGGGATAGACCCTCAACGCGAGGTATTGTTATTTTGAACGGTTCTCAAACTTCTTGCTTATTTGACACGGGGCTTTCTTACGATTGCATTGTTGCCAGAAACCTGGTTAAACCCGGTCAAGAGACAGGAGAGACCGTCAAACTTTGTGGAGTTCGTAAGAGTGATGCACCTACAGCGCTTCCCGTCGCATTGGTGGAGATACACTCTGACTTTGTCAGAGGTGTGATCAAAGCGGCTGTTATGGATGATCCCATCTACCCAGTCATACTTGGCGGGAGATACGTGTGTATTGGGAAACCGGAAGAGCCGATTGTGGCAGCAGTAACTACAAGAGGGCAAACCAAGAAGGAACGGGAGCCTGCGCCTAATTTGTTACCTATGGAACTTAAAGAAGCGCAATACAAGGACCCTACTTTGGCACCCTGCTTTAGGAAACTGCCCATGGCTAAGGAACCCAAACAGCGCGGGGACATTTTTTCTGAGGATGGCGTACTTTATCGGAGAACGGGCAAGCCTGACCAAGGTTACAACCAGCTCCTAGTACCGAAACAGTACAGAAGCCAAATCCTAGAAATGGGGCACTCTCTTCCCTTTAGCGGACATATGGGACAGAACGCCACAAACCAACGTATAACCACTCATTATTGGTGGCCAGGAGTGAATACTGATATTATCAGGTACGTCAAATCCTGTGCCCAGTGCCAACGTGTGCCACCCAAGCAACGGACACCCCCAGTCCACATGGGTGAAATGCCAATAATGGGAACACCATTCGAACGGGTTGTGATCGACATTTTAGGGCCTTTCGAAAGGACTAAAAGAAGGAACAGGTTCATCCTGACCTTAGTCGATACATGCACTTTATGGGCAGAAGCTATCCCGCTAACAGGCGCAGATGCCAAGCATGTCGCAGAAGCCCTCGTGCAAATTTTCACTCGGTTGGGATTCCCTCAGCAAGTGTTGACGGATAATGGATCTCCATACCGAAACCTGTTGATGGATGAGATCGTTAAGATCTTGAGGACCCAGCACATCCACACTAAGCCATATACTCCGGCCGGAAATGGGCTCGTGGAACGTGCTAATGGAAACCTCACCATGATGCTAAGTAAGCTGGCGCAAGTGAAACCTGAAGATTGGGATCTCTGTATTCCTGCAGCATTATTTGGCTACAGAGAATCTCCTCATACTTCCACGGGATTTCCGCCAGCTACACTCTTATTCGGCAGACCCATTAAGGGCCCGCTTGAAGCCTTACTTCAGTCTCTGACAGACGAGAAGGCTGATGAGACAGTGGTCTCAGCCAGTAAATATGTGTCGGTTTTAAAGGAACGGTTGAAACTAGGGTGGGACCTAGCAACGACTAACTTTAAGCGAGCACGCACCAAGCACGCTAACCGATACAGGAAAGTCGCGGAAGAGAGAGAACTGGAAGCAGGAGAGAAAGTTTTGGTGTTGCTCCCTACCGAGAACAACCAACTGAAGATCGGATGGCAAGGGCCGTTTACCATCCTGAAAAAGTTTTCTAAGGCTAACTACCAGATCTCTATTGAAGGAAAGGAGAAGGTTTTCCATTTAAATCTCTTAAAGAGATACTTGGAAAAACCAGTGCCAACCTCCGACCATCTCCTGACGATCGCCAAAACTGACGAAGATGACGATAGTGGCAGGGATATTCCACCGCTATCACAGGAAATCTTTCAAAAATGTCAGAAGCGGCGACGCTCTTTCAAGCGCGCATATGAGACATTCCAGGGGAAGGAAACTTTGAGGAGTAGACTTGAGTAGGAATTGGACAGAGATGGAGGGGGAAGATGAGAGGGAAGAGGACAGACACCCCGAAGCTACGGTTATAGGAAATTAAACTCCATAACGTAGACATGGAGTGCTTCCATATCTTAAAGGGGGGAGGCTCTGTCACGTAGGGTTTATATTCATTTAATTTCCTACATCTTCTTCCTATTTTTTCACTTAAATTCTCTCCTTTATTATCTCTGTGTTTTCCTTTTTCCTGTATATTTTTCATCCATTCGTTTTGCGAATATTATTTTCATATAATTCGCAAACTTTACCTGTTTCTTTCTCAAAACTGAGAATCGCGCTAGGACGATATTACGTAGATGTCAGGGCTGCAGGGCATCAGAAGGCGTGATAAGTCGGTTCGCTGAACATAGGACGTAGCAAATCGTCTACATTCTCACCGAGCGCGCGAGCTTCTTCTCGGCATTAGTCCCGGTGAGGTGTGATACTTTACATCTGCACCGGTCAGTATCCAGACATTTGTCTGGAAAATCCCAAACTGACACGGCGCTCACGGCGGGCCATGGTCAGCTGTAGTGCTAAAACTGCCCTGCATTGGAGTCAGGCTGTCTGGGATTTGAAACTGACACGCGTACATCGTGGTCAGTAGGTGACAGTTACGACACGCGTTAAGCGGACGTAAATGTTGGGAGTAGGGGAGATAATTTCGCTTGGCGAAATAAGTTTGGGCCCTTTGGCTTTTTTTAAAGATATTGGCCCGAGTTTGAAACTTTAATTTCATTCTCGCTCATAGACTCACAGTGATAGGTTGCTCGTAAACAGAATAGCTGTTAGCGAAGTATCTCAGTTTGTTTCGGCAATGTGTCGAACTTCTAGACTTCCAGAAATATTTTCAGCATTTTATTCTTAAGTTGTGCGACTACCTGTAATTCTGTGGTTGAGGTAATTAATATGATAGATATATAGATTTTGTGAGTGTTAAAGTGTTAAATCGCTTATTCATTTTAATCTATTTCTTTAGCGCAGAAGAGAAATAAAGTGGTAGGCTATTATATTTTCTAGGGAAGCATTCAGTGGAAAGCAGAATAAAATTAAAATTTCTAGCTTATAACGGCAATTGTAGCTATTTATAAATTTAATTTAACTGCTAATACTCAGTCGAGTGTATTTTTCTAAACTAACGTATAAACTCTAGAATCCAGCCTCATGAATGGTGACGGAATACGCACGTGTTCCTAATTCATTAGGATTGCTGATTTTTAATTATAACTTACGTCACGGGAAGTTTAAATGATAAGCAAAGCTCTCTGCTTGCAAGTTTAAATGTAAGTTATAACCAGTTCAGATTCTGTTTATTATATTATATGTGTTATTTTTCCTCCACACAGTGAAAGTTTTGGGGTGACCCTAACTTTACCAGCACCTAGTAGTAGTTTCCATACTTGTGAAGAAATAGACAGTCCTTATTTTGAACCACGTGGGTTTTCTCAAGTAATACTGATCTGACGGTGCAAGTTAGACAGAAATACTAATATCCCTATAACGGGTTTTCAAAGACTGTAATGATAAATACTGGACCTTGGAGCCAGCACTTAATTTCTTCTAGAAACTCTATATAATTTGCTGCCTGGTGGCGTGAATATTAACAATCATTTCCCGACTAGATTATATCTTGTGGACAAATCTGTGGTGTGACTAAAGTGAATCCTATACTGAGGGAAGGCACCGACCTGACATTCAGCATTTCTAGAAACCTACGCTATTGACACTGTGCTCTGCTAACTCCCGCGCCTGGAATAATTGTTAGGTGACTTAATCAGACATTTGAACAAATTTGCATACCCAAGTAGTCGTTCCCGGAGACTCCGAGTTAAATACGTCTTTTGGAACTGGGGACTTCTTGGCAGAAGACTGCATTTTTTTTGAGTGTGTGTAAAAATCTAAAATCAATGTGTTCCAAGAGGCAGCAAGCAAAGTCGTGAGTACAAGTATGAGAAGCCATGGCGGAATGAATGAGTGTACGCTGGTCTGAGTGATATTTTCACTATTATATCTTTGACACCCTGTTGCTGTCCTAATTTTTTTTTTCAATCTGCATAATTTGTTGCTAAGGCTAGAGTTCTTGTGTTGTTGTCTTAGGTTAAATCAGATTTGTTTTTTCAAACTCTGTGCATATAATTACGAGATAAAACAAAGAAAACTCTTAGACTCAAACCCTATGTATCTGTGACTCTGGCGCCATCATCTGTTCTCTTAACGGGGCCGGGCTAAACCTAGAGTTAACACTATAACGGGGCTATCATCCTTGCAACACTTCCTTGAATTTTTATGACTATGTGTATATGTATTTTCCTTGATGTACTTTCTTTGATGTTGTGAGCCGATTTTTTTCTGATATTAAAATCGCTCTTGAACTTAATAATCGTGTTTGGTCAGCTCGTTCTAGATAATATATCATTGTTATAGTTTTCCCACGTCTGTGTGTTTACCTGTCGTCACGTGTATGTGCGTGCCTGTGAGTGATAGAAATATACGTAATATGTATATTGGTGTAGTCTGTCTGACGCTGTAACAACTGTTGTAGAAGATAGGTGAGAGAGAGAAGAATTCTTTTCGCTTTCAGAGACAGCCACTATATCAAAATCTATCATCTCACGTGTGTGGAAATTCTATTACCTTTCACTAACTCTCACTGAGTCTATCACCTATTCAAACCTATTCAGAAGGGACCAAACCTAGTCTTAATTCTCCTATCGGAAATCTACGACACGGTACCAATCGCCTTTGCTCAAGGTTATTCAACGTCATAGTTCGGGGAATAATTCTCTGATACTTATTAAACGTCCGCAGTTCCTGTTAACCTGTCGCTGTTGTACAACATTGATGCCTGTAATCTCCTAACTTAATTTCTTGCACTCTTTTCAGGCGATAATCAACTGGAATTTAACGAATTTGTGAGTTTGATTAAAAAATACCTCAGCGATACTGACTACCCGACTCAGGGCATGTTCAAGTACTTCGACCGTGATGGAGACGGCTACATCACTCTGGAGGAGTTTGTCAAGTCCATGAGATGCGTTGGTAGGAAGCCTCTTCTCATATTAACTACGGTCTCCCAAACAAGAACTACGATCCTGTCTGTTACTACTTAAGCAATACTTATACTCACCCGTGTGTTACCGGGGCCCGAAAGGGGAGCAAAGAATAGTAACAATGTACCCTACCAGGCATGTCGTAAAAAGCGACTAAGGAGGGGTAGGCATGGGGCTGGTTACCCCATCCCATAAAAAACTTTTTACCACAAAAACTTCAACAAACATGGACAAGTCAAAAAAAGAATATAAATCAACTCAGCCGCCCAAGACAGAAGAAGGTCCTCTGGAAAGAAGGTGCATAAAGCAACCTAGAGAAAGTCGAAAGGAGTTTGGGTTGCCGACTAACCTTTTTTCGTCTAGGAAAATCTCCAGGATTGGCACCTGGAATGTTCGCGCTATGTGTGAACAAGGGAAAACTGCACAGGTAGCAGCAGAAATGACAAATTACAGGATTGATATCCTGGGTCTCTGCGAGACACGGTGGAAAGGCATAGAGAAGAGGAGATTGATCACAGGAGAAATGGTGTTGTCATCAGGACATGAGGAGGAAAGAGCCCACCACAGTGAAGGGGTGGCTCTAATGCTGTCCAAGGAAGCACAGAAGGCACTTATATAATGGGAAGCAATGGGACCCCGAATTATAACAGCAAGGTTTAAATCAGCCAAAAAGAAAGTAAATATAAACATCATCCAGTGTTATGCACCAACAAACGATAAAGAAGAATCTGTGAAAGAAGACTTTTACACCAGACTACAAAATGTCTTGGACAATAAGAAAAGAAAGGACATCACAATTTTGATGGGGGACCTAAATGCGAAAATAGGAACAGACAACAATGGCTATGAAGAAATCATGGGAAAGCATGGATTAGGTATGATGAACGAGAATGGGGAACTATTAGCAAACTTCTGTGCTTCAAATAAACTAGCTATAGGAGGAAGCATATTTCCATGTAAAAGAATATATAAAGCAACACGGATATCACCAGACCACAGAACTGAGAATCAGATTGATCACATATGCATAAGTAAGAAGTTTAGGTCATCATTGCTTGATGTGAAAGTATGTAGAGGAGCAGATGTTGTATCAGACCACCATCTTCTGTTGGCTAAAACAAAATTAAATCTCAAGAAATTTTCAACAGCATATAGCTATAGGCAACAATATAATGTGGGATATCTAAGAAATCAGGAAATAAGAGAAACATTTTCAATCACAGTATCCAACAAATACCAAGTACTCCAACAGCTGGAAGATGAAATAGATACGGAAGACCACTGGCAACAAGTAAAAAATATATGGAATGAGACATGTGAAGAAGTATTAAGAAAAAGAGAACATCAGCACAAAGGATGGATAACAACAGAAACCATTAGTAAGATAGAAGACAGGAAAAACAAGAAAGCAGATTTAAACAGAAGCAAAACCAGAAGCTCCAAAGCCAAGGCTCATGAAGTGTACATAGAAGCAAACAAGGAAGTAAGAAGAAACATCAAAAGAGACAAGATGAAATATATTGATGATTTGGCAAGGGAAGCAGAGGAAGCTGCAGCCAAAGGAAATATGAGGGACCTGTACAACAACACAAAGAAGCTAACAGGGAAAAATAAGCAAGCAAATGGCGTCATAAAAGATAAGAATGGAAAATTGCTTAGTAATATACAAGAACAAATAAAGAGATGGACAGAACATTTTGAGGAACTTCTCAATAGACCATCTCCAACTAATCCCCCAGACATCCAGCCAGCAGAAGAGAAGCTACAAATCAGCTGTGAACGACCAAGTAGAGAAGAAATAAAGAAAGCCATAAAGCTTCTGAAAGATGGAAAAGCAGCTGGTCCAGATTGCATTCCAGCAGAGGCCATCAAATGAGATATTGATACCTCTACAGAGATATTATACAAACTACTTGGCAAAGTCTAGGAGAGAGAGGAAATACCAGCAGAATGGAAGGAAGGTTATCTGGTCAAGTTGCCTAAGAAGGAAAATTTACAAGAGTGCACAAATTATAGAGGAATAATGTTACTATCAGTGCCAGGAAAAGTATTAAACATAATCGTCCTTGAGAGATTAAAAGAGTCCATAGACAAGCAACTGAGAGATGAACAAGCAGGTTTTCGACAAAATAGATCCTGTACAGACCAGATAGCCACATTGAGAATAATAGTTGAACAAAGTCTGGAATGGAATTCACCGCTACACATCGTATTCGTGGGCTATGAAAAGGCATTTGGCAGTGTAGACAGAGAATCGCTTTGGAAATTGATGAGGCATTATGGAGTTCCCATGAAGATCATTAACTTAATAAAGAAGACCTATGAAGACATGACATGCAGAGTTCTTCATGAAGGACAACTTACAGAACCATTTAGGATTAGAACGGGAGTGAGACAGGGATGCCTCTTGTCTCCATTTTTTTTCTTACTAGCAATAGATTGGGTCATAAAAATATCGACATCGCTCAACAGAAATTGAATCCAGTGGAATCTGACTAAACAGCTTGATGATCTGGATTTTGCAGATGACTTGGCTCTTATGTCCCATAACTATAATCAGATGCAAGAGAAAATGAAAATTCTCAATGAGAGGTCACAACAAGTGGGCCTGAAAATACATAGGAAAAGACAAATATTATGAGAATAAATGCAAGAAATGATAACAAGGTTGAACTTGAAGAAACACCACTAAAAGACGTAGAATCGTACACATATCTTGGAAGTAATATAGACAAAGTTGGAGGGACAAACAATGATATCAAAATAAGAATACAAAAAGCAAGAGGAGGTTTCACTGGGAAACATATGGAGAACAAGAGAAATCAAGTCCAACGCGAAAATAAGAATCTTCAACTCAAATGTGAAGTCAGTCCTATTGTATGGCTCTGAGACACGCAGAACAGCAAAAACAACAACCAAAAAGCTACAGACTTTTATAAACGCGTGCTTTCGTAGAATAGAAGGACTGAAATGGTATGACAAAGTCACAAATGTGGAATTGATGACAAGAACCAGACAAGTGCCAATGAAACAAAAGTTGAGAAGAAGACGCTGGCGATGGATAGGACACACATTGAGGAAACCTGTTGATAGCATTACAAGGCAGTCCTTGTTGTGGAATCCACAGGGAAAGAGAGGCAGAGGTAGACCAAAAACACATGGAGAAGAGAACTGGAAACAGAGGTGAAAATGATGATGAAAACATGGAAAGAACTTGAGCGGATGGTACAGGACAGGAAGACTTGGCATGTGTTTGTTGAAGGCCTATGCTCCTTGGGGAGCTAAAGGGTATTGATTGAATACTTATACTACTCACAAACTACAAAAAAAAATACTAGGTATTCCTTTCTGGCTTTTTCTGTTTTTTCCATCCATTCATTTTCCTTGTCGGTCTTTATCGAGCACGGTGACACCACTGCGGCTGGCCGGAAGCTTGTACAAAACAATGACATGCTGGTGCAGCAGTGGCTTCAGTTGTATTAGTTTTCTATGATGAGCTTGACAGTCCCATGCCCAACCTCATGTTAGGTTCCTTGTACGACATGCCTTAGGGAGCAATAGTTCTATTCTTGTATGTTTTTTCTCCTAAGAGACCCCCAGCAACAACACAGGGTAACTACACAGGGCAACTACACAGGGCACCTACGCAGGGCAACTACACAGGGCACCTACGCAGGGCAACTACACAGGGCAACAACACAGGGCAAAAACAGATGGCAAATACACAGGGCAACTACATAGGGCAAAAACAGAGGGCAACAACAGAGGGCAACTACACAGTGCAACAGCAGAGGGCAACTACACAGGGCAACAACAGACGGCAACAACACACGGCAACTACACAGGGCAACAACACATAGCAACTACACAGGGCAACAACAGCGGGCACCTACACAGGGCAACAAAGGGCAACTACACAGGGCAACAACACAACGCAACAACGAAGGACAACAGCGCAGGGCAACTACGCAGGGCAACAACACAGGTCAACAAAAGAGGGCAACAACACTGGTCAACTACACGGGCAACAACGCAGGGCACCTACACAGGTCAACTACACAGGGCAGCTACACACGACAACTACACAGGGCAACAGAACGCAACTACACAGGGCAACAACACAGGGCAACTACACAGGGCAACAACACAGGACAACAACACACAGCAACAACAGAGGGCAACTACACAGGGCAACAACACAGGGCAACTACACAGGGCAAAAACACAGGGCAACTACACAGGGCAACTACACAGGGCAACTACACAGGTCAACAATAGATGGCAACAACGCAGGGCAACAACAAAGTTCAATTACACAGGGCAATAACGAGGGCAACAATGCAGGACAACAACAAAGGTAAACTACACAGGGCAACTACTCAGGGCAACTACACAGGGCAGCAACTCACGGCAACAACACAGTGCAACAACACAGGGCAACTACACATTGCAACTACACAGGTCAACAACAGATGGCAACAACGCAGGGCAACAACAAATTTCAATTACACAGGGCAAAAATGCAGGGCAACAACACAGGTAAACTACAGAGGGCAACAACGCAGGGCAACAACACAGGGCAACTACACAGGGCAACAACACAGGGCAACTATACAGAGCAACAACACAGGGCAACTGCACAGGGCAACTACACAGATCAACAACACAGGGCAACTACACATGCAACTACACAGGGCAACTACGCAGGGCAACAACACAGTGCAAAAACAGAGGACAACTACACAGGGCAACTACACAGGGCAACTACATAGGGCAACTACACAGGGCAACTACACTTGGTAACTACACAGGGCAACTACACAGGGCAACTACACAGGGCAACTACACACGGCAACAACAGAGGGCACCTACGCAGGGCAACTACATGGGGCAACAACACAGGGCAACAACAAAGGCAAAAACAGATGGCAAATACACAGGGCAACTACATATGGCGACAACAGAGGGCAACTACACAGTGCAACAACAGAGGGCAACTACACAGGGCAACAACAGATGGCAACAACACAGGGCAACTACACAGGGTACCTACACAGGGCAACAACAGAGGTCAACTACACAGGGCAAAAACACAAGGCAACTACACAGGGCAACAACAGAGGGCAACTACACAGGGCAACAACACATAGCAACTACACAGGGCACCTACACAGGGCAATAAAGGGCAACTACACAGGGCGAGAACACAGTTCAACCACACAACGCAACAATGGAGGACAACAGCGCAAGGCAACTACGCAGGGCAACAACACACGTCAACTACACAGCTCAACAAAAGAGGGCAACAACGCAGGGCAACAACACAGGTCAACTACACAGGGCAACTACACAGGGCACCTACAAGGGCAACAGCACAGGTCAACAACACAGGGCATTTACACAGGGCAACAACAGAGCGCAACAACACAGAGCAACTACACAGGCAACAACACAGGGCAACAACACACGGCAACAACAGAGGGCAACTACACAGGGCAGCAACACAGGGCAACTACACAGGGCAACAACACAGTGCAACTACACAGGTCAACAACAGATGGCAACAACGCAGGGCAACAACAAAGTTCAATTACACAGGGCAACAACAGGGCAACAATGCAGGGCAACTACACAGGGCAACAACACAGGGCAACTACACAGGGCAACAACACAGGGCAACTACACAGGGCAACAACGCAGGGCAACAACAAAGTTCAGTTACACAGGGCAACAATGCAGGGCAACAACACAGGTAAACTACACAGGGCAACAACGCATGGCAACAACACAGGGCAACAACACAGGGCAACAACACAGGGCAACTACACAGGGCAACTACACAGATCAACAACACAGGGCAACTACACAGGGCAACAACACAGGGCAACAACACAGGGCAATTAAACATGGCAACTACACAGGGCAACAACACAGGGCAACTACGCAGGGCAACAACACTGGGCAACTACACAGGGCAACAACACACGGCAACAACAGAGAGCAACTACACAGGGCAACAACAGAGGGCAACTACGCAGGGCAACAACACAGGGCAACAACACATGGCAACTACACAGGGCAACAACACAGTGCAACAACAGAGGGCAGCTACACACAAACGGCGAAGGAATGCATTCCTTTCTGAATGTCTTGTTCAGGAGACCATTATTTCGTCATTTAATTGTTACGTATTTGTTCATTAGTTAACTATTTTACTAGGTTCGGCGTATGTTTAAATCATCACTTCCCGCTTTATGTCTTGCCCTTAGAACAGTGCTCCTTAACCAGTGATGCATGCACCCCTCTGGGAGTGCGAGACTTTTTTCTGTGGGTGCGAAACAAGCCAGATATTTTAGAACACGAATCATCATAAACAGTATATGTGGCGGGGTGAAAATGTAAATGTGAATTCCATATTGAGTGCATACTTTTAGTGAGATGCAAAAAGAGTAGGATAGACAGAATTAATGATGGTGATTCTCTGTTCGTGACGTTCAACAACCAAGATGACAGGTTACTATGAGACTTTAATCTTGATTTTCACCTCCGCTCTTGTTTTAATCGAGCGCACGCCTTCCCTCTATTTCTTGATTATACAGATAAAGAGAGGACATTGGGAAACTTCGGAAAACTGCGTGTCTGGTATCAATCTTTTGTCTCAATTTAAAAAATACCTAAATCGTACAAATCAAAGGTAAATAACCAGTTCCAACATCTACAATGCTATCTAAAAATATATGAACCAAGTAATAGGGCATACATTTTAATTAAGCCGTATGGCATCCCATATGAAATAAACAACATTGTGATTGAGAGGAAAAAAACAGTGTAAAGAAAGAAAATGTAAGAAGGAATTTGGAACACGGAGTTACACAGTCACGACATTTGGACAAGACAACCCTTCCACATGAGGGACAAGTACATCCAGTTTGTCGGTTGATGTTGGCTGGCCTAGGTAGCCGTGGAGGTTAAATCCTTAGACTGTGACAAACAAAGTCAAACTATATAGATCCTACTCCGTTGTGACTACTGTCAACTCTCCTGAAGCTTTGACAAGAAGAAAACCTCTGTCTCTGATTGATAACTGTACGTTACTGGTGTTGTCTGGCAAGGAGGCCAGGACGAATTATAACTATATCCCAGGACCGGTGGTTGAAGCCAGACGGGCTGTTCTCTAGAGACATTAAGTTTTATTCTTCGGGTCTAGCCTAGTGCTGACTGAAAATAACCACGTATGCTATGACCATAAAAACTGAGCATTTATCCAGCTCCCCGAAAGAATAAACTGTGCGTGCACAGTTGGAGAAATCCGTTGTCTGTTGGCTGTGTGGCAGGTTGGGTACTGCTTGTTTGGGCTCCTTTTTATCCGTAAAACAAAGACGATGCTAGTTATTTCTGTGACTAGCAGAAACTTTGCCGGCTGTCGTCTGAAATTAGACATATACACATACACCCGATTAACCCTTAATCAAGTTATGACCATTTAAATACATGCTTACAGCGTGCAACTGCCACCTCCTCTTGTTTACATAATACAAAAACACACTCTACACAACCCCTGCTTTCAGGCCTGCACGAATGCATAATAGGCTTGTATACCTCTTTCTAGCCGATCGGCCAGGTAAACCGAAGTGGGTTCCTTTCGCCTGAAGAATTTACATGAAGGAACAGTGTCTTGCTGTCCGTGGCACGTTCTTTCTGTCAGGCTCTCTCTCATTCATAAATACTTTATATATATATATAGATATATATATATATATATATATATATATATATATATATATATATATATATATATATATATATATATATATATATATATATATATATATATATATATATATATATATATACTAATATTCAGGCTGCCTCTCAAAAAAATGATAATGTGTAAGTGCTAAGGGCAAGTCTCTCCAAGCATTTACTAAAAAGTCACATTGTCATACAAATTATACAATTTACAAGGCCTTGGGGAAGGGGGGGGGGGGAGTGGTTTCCTTTTTTCCAGAGGCCGTCCACCAAAAAGCACAACTACTTCACTTTACACAAGGATCTGATATGCCCAACCGTATTACGTGTTTATGGCTATCTTAAATAACTTTATGCTGTTTTTGCCTTCTGCGATTACCTACACCCTTCGTTTAAATTGCTTAGCAAAAGATCCACTTTAGTTAGTAATTTATTGATAAAATCACTCTAGCTCAGGTTCAAAATATAGTCAATGATCACCCAGTTACAACTACAAAAAAAAAAAAAAAAAAAAAAAAAAAAACAAGAGTTCCTTGCACATTAACTTTAATATACACACTGCGTTGTATTATATTTTAAATCTCTGCGCTTTAACTATAAGCGCTTACACATATAACTCTGGATTCAAAAGTCCTTATGTATTAATTATACTATCAGGTTTAAAAAGCCTGAACACTAACGGTTAAACTTTCTTGAGTTTAAAACTCTAAATATCGACTAGTGGACTATGTCATATATAATATATACGCTGCGATAGGCCTGAAGGCTCCACCAAGACTGTCCTAGCTGTGCTAAACACGTCAGCAAGCAACTCACGCATAACGTTCCAAGTCTAAACAGAGGTAACTAGAGGTAGTGCTGCATGGTGCAACCATCTCAATCAAACTAAGCCATGATGCTGGCAAAGCCATGCAGCAGTCCTCGACACACTCCTGAGCAAAAGTGTTGTAATAGTTTCGAACAGATATAAGAAGTTGTTTGTAATCACTGACGAGAATAGTACGGAAATCTCACTTCAATATTTGGAAGACATAACATTTGCATTAATGCACAGAAATTTCCTAGTGGAAATATTTTGAATTTCCCCACCAAAACACACAGGTTTGAAACTATTGGCCTGCATTCGAGATGTCGGAATAACCACATTTCTGATTTGGGCCTGGTCTAATAGTAAACAACACGTGCTAGGAACGAAAGCGGCAATATAATAGTCGGTTGAAAGCACTGTGAAAATTCACCTCGCGCCAAGAAGACAACCAGACCTTGCCAGAGTTAAGAATAGTACCAGACCGGAAATTGTTGGAGCATAGTGAGGACTTAGAACATATGAAAACGCTACCTTTTTAACATGGAAAACCGGAATCTGATGAAACTATAACACACAGCCAAAAGAGGGAACTTATTGCTTAAATAACAACACCCCAGACCACGCGTAAGAGGCATCTAATAAGTGTAAAGATTGATTCATACTGGGGCATTACTGATAAGTGTATATAAGTGTAAGTCAATTAGTGGTAGGTTCATGTGGTAATGGACGATAGATGAATACTGAATATCACCGCCACACAGGCACCACTGACACTTACATACTGTAATGTTTAGGACAGGATAATCCTGGTCTATTTGTATTTAGGTATACGCCCACACAGAGCTCTTTATAAATATTGGTTGCTGCTGTCACTATGCCTTGAATGCTCAATGTAGGTGTGTACTGGTACATTCATCCATCACAGTGACACACACTGAATTCATGTATCGTTGAACGAATAGTAACGTTTAAACAATGGTTTATTCACGTTACACACAGACGACGACATAGACGAAAGAAACATCATAAAGTACATGATATTGAATAAAGGTATTCATGAAGCTCCCACACTCCACAGCGCTTAAGTACAGCGCCTAATGGCGCACACCTCATATAAATGCACGTACACCACTCCTAAAGAACTGCGCTCACCGCAGTTATAAATATGGCCTCATAACCTATAGCATAATGGTGCACTCCTCATTGAAGATGTCCATCACGATTTTCCTCAAGGGACTACGTCCCCCTTCTCCACCAAGGCTGCTCCCCGGCAGTTGAATAATCATCGTCAGCTATATATATCCAAGGCCTAATCATAAATAGTGGTGCACTTCCTCTAGAAGATGCACATCACCATATTCCTCAAAGGAAAGACTGCGCACACAGCAGTCTGCAGTAATATAACCTGCATAATATCTATATATGGCCTACCAAGCCATGTCTTCCTCTCAGACACTATATATGGCCTAATCTCCTTCACAAAATGTCTATGGCCTACAAAGTAGTCTCTCTACCTCTCGGACTCTTCATAGCGCCTAATTGTAGACTCCTTCACAAAAATGTCTATGGCCTACAAAGTAGTCTCTCTACCTCTCGGACCCTTCATAGCGCCTACATAGACTAGTGGTACACTTCTCACAGAACGTGCCCAATAACCAACTCACTCATAAGCTGCATCTACTGCAGTCATAAATATTAATATATACCATCCTCCAATAATCTAACACATGGGAGAATACATATGCAGGAAGAATATTCAGATACAGGCCTGTTCAAAAAGTCTCCACCGAGACACACATTGAAAAACACTCTACCATTTTCACCGAACACTGGTCGGGAACACACACTTAGAAAAACACTTTCGTTGACTTCACTCTGTCAACGCCAGAACCCGACTTCCAGCGGTCACAAAAACTCCCGCCTAAACAGTCACGGGACTTCGCAGTTCACCACCGCTCAGTCCCTTCCACGGACTAGCCGTGCGAACTATTTACAGTTCTAACATTACAGACCAGCGCTCATGACGCTATCTGTACACTATGACCTCTATCATATATTTGTTAACCCAAAACACCGTTAATCAAGTCTACAAGCGATGTAACCCTTAGTTTACTGTGACCAACCCATATACAAAGTATCACCTCCCTTTTTAACCTTAACAGCATCGTCAAGCTGCCTTAAGCTATTCCTCAGAGCTAGCAGTCCGTGTGCCTAACGATTGGCGTAAGTTGTACAATTTAAATTCTATATTTTGCATTATTAACATGTGAACTAATATGTATATTGTGACATGTAAATATTAATGTGTGAAAATTGCTAGTGAATGTCCAAGTCATTTGAGGCTGGCAACCTCATCATATAGAATGATGATGTCATAAACCACCATTGCCAGGGCTGGTGAATGCTTTATTGCGAATTTCTTACAGAGAACCAAAAGCAGAGGTAGTCCCAGGTTCCATAGGGAGCAGGGAGTGAACGATGAAAAAGGATGTACATAATCTATATTATTAACATTTTCAACAAGTGCAGATGTAAATGTAAACATATTAAATCTATATTGTTAACATTTTCAAACATGGTAAATGTAATGTTAAATATACATCTATTTAATTTAAATATAATGAATTTGTTTCCTCTCAGTGGGATTAATATTAATTCTCAGCGAGGGTAACATTTCTGAGGTAGATGGGATGATGGAATGAAAAGATGGGGGCACGTAAGTATGTGTCGGGAAACTCAATACTCAGAGGGTATTTGTTTCTCTTCTTTTGTGACACTAGTTGTTGGTACTAGTTGAGGGTACTATCTCTGGAACAAGTTAGGGTATAAGTGGCCTGAAGTCGACGCTAGACACCATCATCAGACGGGTCTTAGAGACACTGAACCAACTTCGTAGACACTCCCTGACGCTACTGAGAACATGCTGCGCCCTGACACATTGACAAGGGACGTGAGTTATCCAGTCCTCCATCTGCAAAGACCCAAACATCAGCTGGAGCAGAACAGACAAACTCATTGGCAGCTAAGTAGAAAAATAAAAGCCGCCAAGTGAACTCTTACCCAAACCTCCAAAACATCATTGATGATGAGAATTTTTGTTAAATAATTATTCATTTTTTAAAACTGTTAAAACATAATTGATTATTACATTTGTTACTTGTATAAAGACGAATCTAAAGTGGATTTAATCATTTTGAATGTACTACATCCGTATGTCTCAGACAATTTCTTAGATACACGTCAGCAGAGCTTTACAACAATAAGAGGAAATTCGCTGAATTAACTCAGCTTGGGGGTTGAACGAACTAAGATTATATTACATAATCCTTCACAAAAGTTGACGGCAGATACTTGAGTTGACGTGCTCAGCCAATGCAGCATTGTTCTCGCTTTTCTGAATATCTTGTGAACACTCCCTGGAGGTAGAAGCATCATTATCCTTCTATCTACAACTCTGCCAAGAGTAATCTTGTGGAAAGGTAGACACCTTTGAAGACTCACACCATTCACTCTAGAGTTTTGGCCAATATTGGACCACTACTGCAGAGCTTAGGGGAGGCAACCCGTGACATGAGCTGGAAGATAAAGTGGTGTGAGGCTTCTTAAGATACTGTTTTTTTTTTGGGGGGGGGTTTATGTGGATTTATTACACATGAATACACGTTTTGTGTGTGTGTTTCACAATCGTACAGTATGTGTAAATTAGTCGGTTATGTAGGTGTGTAAATTAGTAGGTTATGTATGTGTATAACTGTTTAACACGTCTATGTATGCAAATGAGACCATACTGGCCTGTGGTCAAAGTTTGCAGCTTAAATGTATGTAAGCAATCCTGTATGTACTGATTTGTCCGTGTGTAAGGGTTACTGGTGAAACAA
The DNA here is from genome assembly GCA_024509875.1 of Oreohelix idahoensis. Lineage (NCBI taxonomy): Eukaryota > Metazoa > Mollusca > Gastropoda > Stylommatophora > Oreohelicidae > Oreohelix > Oreohelix idahoensis. Next base: position 340,108 of record JAMPIV010019151.1, read on the forward strand.
AGAAAGCCGAAACAAGAGGCATCCATTTGTATTTTGTGACTGACTTCTCGATTGCTAAATCAGAGAAACATCTTAAATTCAACCTGCAAGTCTGGAAGGAAGAGCTAGAGAAAAGAGAGGGATGGTCATCAGCAGCTCCAAGACAAAAACCGTGGTGATATCACGAGAGGAAAAAAAAACATCAGATTAAGCTGGGAGAACAGGTCCCAGAGCTGGTCAACAACTTTAAATACCTCGGAGCTGTCATAGACTGGAAGGAAGGCATTAAAGATGATTTGACTTGCCGAAGAGCAGCAGCTGGCAGACTTTTTCAGGCCAAAAATTGAGGACTCCTCAGCAAAAGATAAGTTGGCAAGAAAACGAAGATGGCTATATACCGCTCTAGCTATGTTCCAGTCTTGACTTATGGATGCGAGTCGTGGACAATGGCTACAACCCACAAAAGTCAGATCCAGACCGCAGAAATGAGGTATTTGAGAAAAGTGGTTGAAGTAACAAGAAGCGACATGGTCCGCAAACAGACGATACGTCAAGGCCTAAAACCCCAACCCCTGCAGACCCAAGTAGAACAGTCCCAACTAAGATTATTTGGCCATGTCTGCAGAATTGGAGAAGTTCGGCTGCCACGGCAGGTATGGGAGGCTAAGGGCTAGGGATTCAGACCCCCTGGACGACCCAGAGTCCGCTGGGGGGACAACATTAGAGAATCTATGAAGGACCGAGGACTAGAATGGAAACAGGCCAGGAGGAAGACAGCCGATAGGATAGTACAGCGCTCTCTCTTCCAAACCTCTACACCTCACTGTAGAAGAGGAACGACTAAGTAGGTAAGACGGACTTCTCATTTTCTTCCTTCTCATCACTTTTTTCCCTTTCCTGTCTTCTACATTCTTTGCTTCGCTTTCTTTTTTTCATATTTTGATTCTCTGTTCCGTCCTCGACCTGTTTAGTTACCTGTGATCTCCGAGAAGACAAAGAAAGAATAGTGCTACAGTTACTTCATGCATGTCGTACCAGGCTACTAACCTGAAGTTGTGTGACAAAACGGAACGTTAGACTTTTCTCAATGTCCTCTTATGCCAAGTAGTGTTTATTATTTCGGCATTTTAACGCACAAAATTGCGTGCCCATCATCTACTCAGTAAATGTTGTTCTTCTCACTCTCATTAACACATTTTACGCTTCGACGCCGTTGTCAGGCCAGACACTCGCCAATACCTGAGAGATTATGATTCAAAACCACATTGACTGCAGGTACAATACGAACATTAGTGGTTGTCCAAGATTGGGTAATCACATCCGATTCGACCGTGAAAAGGGACCAACAATTCGGGTTAGTTGATTTTTGGCCGCGAATTGTCTAGACAGTCCGATTGTAATACGAGAGATCGGTATAGTCAGATAAAGACTTCGGCTTACTTGGGATGAGGTGATTATAGATAGACGCAATCTTGTAAGACATTTTAAAGTATGAGAGAAACATAATACACTACTCAGCATAGTCGGATTTTTACAGTTCATATATGTAAAGTAATGGTTTGAAATATTTGACTCATGCAGATGAAAGTTTCCATAACTAAACTTTCAAAAAACACTGGCTGGCATTTTGAGGCGCGAATAACAATCTAGCCGATTGGAAGATTTTTCAGAACGCTATGGAGGAAGCGTGGGCAGAGAATCTACGATATAACGTAGAACATTCTAAGACATGGGACTGCATTTCACGAATCGTCAAAGTAGACAGTACACTGAAGTCAGGAGCAAATAGGAGTAAGATCCTGACCTTTTAAATAAGACAAGCCACTTGCCACTGTCCAGACACAAAATCCTTATTAGTTTAACTGAAATAATGGTGATTTTTCATCACATCCCCTGAGTTAGAAAATATACGCCCATGGAGAGTAAATATATGAGAAACAAAGGAATCGGTTGGAGGACAGTGGTGAAGGCGTCTGACACACAGCAGCAGCACACAGATTTAGCAGAGGAATTTGTTCTTTCTATTCCCTCAGACGTTTGTGGTACCAGTACGAGGTGACACGACTATTTACTGTACGATCCTGAGGAGCCATTTGCTGTACTACGAGTTTCTGGTTCGAAGCTTGAGATCGACCATTAAAAATTTGTGCCTCGACCAGGAAAAGTTACTTTCCGACTGATCGGAAAACGTGCACTCACCACAGAGACGAATCTACAAAGAAGCAGCATAGAAACTTCAGCATTGTGGCAAGATCACATTTGTATTAAGCGAAAACCAAAACGAACGTTTATTTGCCAAGCCTAAAAGTTTTTTTCTGTGAAGAAAATTTTTTTTAAAAAGAAATCACCAGCGTACATTTATTTACAGCTGTTAAAGTAATTGATTCTGCCATCACCGGTGTCAATACTTTGTCGAGGTATGGCGGCTTGCGTACCCTGTTTACCTCCAGAGCTATGCCAGCGGGAGTTTTACTCCTGGAAGGTTCTACCAAGCTGGACAGGTTTGCACGGGCAGGGGTCAGACGAAAGCAGACACCCTGGTCCTCCAGGTTGGGGGTTTTAGCATAGGGCTGACACCCCTGTCTATGTAAAAAAAATTGAAGTTACGGAAACAACAACGAATAAACACATTAAACACCATAACACTGAGAAAGGAAATGAAAAGAAAGAAAACAGAAGCGAAGTCCCCACGTTAAAGCAACTATGTGGCGAACAGTACAGTCAGCTGGACAAGGAAATTAAACGCCAAACCCGAGCCAACAAAAGGAATTTCCTAGACGATCTTGCAAGACAGGCAGAAGAGGCAGCACTGAGAAATGAACAAAGCACAGTACTAAATTCATCAGCGGGAAACGAGGTGCAAACAATATTACATTAGTAAGAGATAAGCAAGGAAATCTCATCACGACAGCAGAGGGATAGGAAACAAGATGGGCAGAGTACTTCAGAGAAACTCTGAACAAGGAACCACCAGAGACACAATTGAATGTTTCTGAGGCTGGAAACGATCTAGATGTAAATACAGACATTCCACAAAAAGAAGAAATTATCACATCAATCAAAGGGTTAAAGAACGGAAAAGCTCCTGGCCATGATAACTTAATTGCAGAGCTATTTAAGACAAACCCTGAGCTAGCAGCAGAACTATTAGAACCACTATTTGCACAAGTCTGGAAAACGGGGACAACACCATCAGAGTGGAACAAAGGAATAATTGTCAAATTGCCCAAGAAGGGAGATCTTGCAGACTGCAATAATTGGAGAGGAATCACTCTTCTCTCAGTGCCCAGCAAAATACTAGGCAGGATAATTATACAGAGAATTTCAAAAGCAGTAGACCACAAACTGAGGAAAGAACAAGCAGTATTTAGAAAGAACAGAATATGTGTAGATCATATATTCACTCTCAGGAACATTATAGAGCAGTGCTCAGAATGGCAAAGACAGCGGTACATTAATTTCGTTGATTTTGAAAAGGCTTTTGACAGCATACATAGGGACAGTTTATGGAAAATACTCAGAGCTTATGGAATTCCAAGCGGCATAGTGTCAATCATAAAAAGCCTCTATGCCAACTTTACGTGTAGTGTTGGGCAGAGCAACCTAACCTTTGAGGTGAACACAGAAGTACGACAGGTATGCCCCTTATCAACCACTCTATTTTTAACAGTCATATATTTTCAAGTTATAATTATGTACCTTTGTGATCAACATGCATGCATCGTTTTTGACGTTGTTCGTATTAAATAATTGTGGACTCAATGAACCGACCCTTGTCACAATCAAGACTGGGTGATGCACCAGACAACAGAGGGCAGTCCAAGAGGAATAAGATGGACTACATTTTCTACATTGAAAGATCTGGAATATGCAGATGACATTGCACTTCTAGCACATTCACATATACACATCCAGGAAAGAACGGATAGACTTAATAAGTTTAGCCAGCAGGTGGGCTTGAACATCAGTTTAAAGAAGTCAGAGGTCATGACGCTCAATGTGAGCAACCCTGAGCCCATATCAGTAAGGAATCAGCAACTGGTACAGACAGATACCTTCACATACCTAGGATGCATAGTAACACCAGACGGCGAGGGCAGGCAAAGACATCAACATCAGAATGAATAAGGCAAGAACAGCCTTTTTTTAGCCTAAACAACATCTGGAAGTCCTCTCAATACAGCACAAGCACAAAATTAAGATTATATCAGAGCTGTGTGATTGCTGTTCTTCTCTATGGTGCGGAATGCTGGAGAGTTACAGAGAAGGAAATGTCGAAATTGTCCTCTGATGCGTGATGCCATATGATGATGGATGGCATCCGCATGTCTGGTTTTGTGTAGTGTGTAGATGTGTTCAGTCAAAACAATGTTCATGCAACAATAACAGGGCAATCCACATAGGACGTCAGTAAACTCACGACGTATAAAGTCAATGAGTCTTGAAACAGCCGTTGACGTTTTTCTTCATTATTTATTGTGGACGCCACAGTGACAAAATGGTTACGCAAATGTGTAGGCACATCAAACAGTCATTATCACAGCAACATTCAATACAGCAATAAACGGTAGACAGCATTACAATGATGAGTCAGATGCATGTTATATTTCAAAGTGCTGTAAATGTAGTCAGGTGAACAACTTCATCCTTTTCTATAACAGCCAGGAGATAACCAGATGTATGAGATCAGTTCACTCTCCTTAGTTTGACTTCAGCAAGACAGACACGTCTGCCGAAGTATAAATAATGTCCTCAAGAATATCCTCTAGATAATAAAGGTTTTCTAAACCTAGTTCATTTAACAAAGTAGCAAGTAATGGTCCTTGGTACATGCATCAACCGATGCAGTACAATGCAGCGACATGTGAGCTGGGAAAGAACATCTCGTGACGACAACTTTCGGAGACAGGCTATGAATCGAAATCGCTCACGACCCAAAAATCGATAGAGTTAATGAAAATGTTAATTTACCTTGCTTTCAAGAAATACAGAAATATCACGCCTCCCGGCATGTGCAAATACACTAGAGGTATTATCTCGACTAAACGAAATATCCATAAGAGGACTACACATCCCTGACAGAACAAAAAAAAGCGGAGATCCCCTCTTCAACGAGGCATCTCTTTCGCCATTCCAAATCGCTCACACCCACTAGTGGTGGGCGGAAACCGATCGACCAAACAACAAGACAAGTCATGCGCAGTCCAGCGCAAAAATGACCACAGCTCAAAAGTTAACTGCATTCGATACTAACGCGAGAAGACAAATGCTTACCGAGAAAAGTGACTATAGATTTCAAGCAGTTGTTGCCCTTGCGTTATAAAACAGATATTGAAATAAAACGATGTTGCGAGAATTTATCACGCAACATATCACCACCTCCTCCCGATAAAAAAAAAATGTGGAACATATTTTTTTTTCAATATCAAAGAGCAAGCGATAAGCGGCTCAAAACGCACGAATTATGCGCTGATAATTAATTAAATTGCCAAACAATAGGCTAATTATAGAGTGTCTGGTGAGGATATACCTCAACAGAAAAATAAATATGTCTCAAAAAATATTCACATCGGGGAGGTGTCACCAACACACATCACGTTAGCATGTAAACACAATATACGTATGCAAGTTACTATAATCATCATTAAACAGCATACTCTAATATTGTCTTTAAAAATGGATGTACAAATCTGATAGGAAAATTTAAATAGTACATTCTTTGACATGTAATGACATAAGTACATAGTAAAGTTAAACTACATGACGATCCAGGACATATGCTCTGGTATTCCGAGGGTAAGTACACAATCTAGAACTCGTAAGGTAAGTCCTCAGCTCAACAATGACATTCTGAGAAAGTACAAGCAATATAATGCTAATTAATAACTAATATGCTTCATAAGGTACAATACATTATTAATAATTGTGGCTGTTTAGTAAACTAACGGCCCTTATATTAACTACTCAGTCCTCCTCTATCATTTTAAAAAACGAACAGAAGAAGATGACAACAAAGCACGATAGTGTGTACATATAAAGTAAGTACAGATGTGCTAATCTATTGTAGAAATATAGGTGTGTTATGACTCTGTAATATATAGAAATATAGGACAGAAGTATTAGTTGGAGTCATGTGGGCATCTAGACAAAATGTCAGCCATCACATTATCCGCACCACGGATAGCTCGTACCGTGAAGTGAAAAGGTTGAAGAGCTATAGCATATCGAGTGGATCTCGAACTCTTCAAATTCTTAGTCTGAATAGCTGTAAGAGCTTTCTGATCAGTCTCTAGAATGAAATGTGCGCCCAGGAGGAATCTTTGTAGCTTTAGAATTGACCAAACCATCGCTAACAACTCACGGTCTAAAACCGAGTAGTTCCTCTCTGCCGCATTTAGTTTTCTAGAAATGTACATAACAGGATGCAGAGTATTTGCATATTCTTGCATCAGTGCTGCTCCAATCCCAGTGGATGAAGCATCACTCCGAAGAACAAAAGTCCTATCAAGAGTAGGTAATCTTAAGATGGGAGGAGAAGAAAATATATTCTTGATTTGGTCTAGTGAAGATTGGCATTCTTCAGACCAACGGACCAGATTAGGCGAACCTTTCTTCAACAATGTTGAGAGAGGTGCCATGATCGAAGATAAATTTGGAATAAATCTCCCATAAAATTGAATTAAACCTAAGAGACTCCTAACTTGTTTCTTCGTTTTAGGAACAGAGATGTTCAGTATTTTGGAAGTATTGTGGTCTTCTGTCTTCAAGAGACCATGACCAACACGATGACCCAGGAAAGAGATTTCACCAAAACCAACAAAAGCTTTAGAAGGTTTTGCTGTCAAATTATTCTCACGTAGAGTGGACAGTAAGTCATATAACCCTAAATAGTGATCTTCCCAGGTATCACTGAAGAGACAGATGTCATCTAAGTATGCGATGACATCCGAACGATGTGACAGAATTCGACGCATCATGCGAACGAAAGTGGCAGGGGCGTTCATGAGACCAAAAGGCATAACATTCCATTGAAATAGACCCCTAGGTGTAGAAAAAGCAGTAAGAGGTTTGGCATGCTCTGCTAAAGGCACTTGCCAATAACCTTTAGACAAGTCAAGTTTAGTGAAGAATCTAGAATTAGAAAGTCTAATCAGTAGATCTTCTAACAAAGGCATCGGTTCAGCGTCGAACTTTGTGACCTGATTCAATTTGCGATAATCAACGCAAATTCGTATGTTCTTATCCTTCTTCCGGACAATAACCATGGAAGAAGAATATGGTGAAGTCGATGGTTCAATTATATTTAATTGAATCATTTCATCCAATTCCTTTTCCACTTGCGACTGAAAGTGTATAGGAATAGGATACGGCCTAACCCTAATTGGATTATTGTCGGTAAGAATTATGTCATGTTCTATGACATCTGTGTGTCCAGGAATGTCAGTGAGAACATCCTGAAATGTTTGTAACATCGACGAGACTTGTCGATGTTCGTCACCAGAAAGATTAGGAGAAACAGAAACGTTTTTCCAAGATTCCGTGGAATGTAATGGAACCACTGGAAGGGGAAGGTTGACATCAGAGAAGGTAGCTTCCTCATCCTGAATGACAGACAGGGATGAATAATGACCGTGAGGTGCAGGAGCATCATCCGTTGCCTGGAAAATAGGCAGCAAATAGTCCGGACGTTCGTGAAATTCCGAAAGCATGTTTATGTGGAAAGTTTTATGCTTTCCATCAATATCGACCACATAGTCAACATCGGAAATCCGAGAGACTATTGCATACGGACCTTTCCATGCAATAAGAAGTCTATTTTCCCTACTGGGGAGTAGGACGAATGCTTTGTCACCTGGACAAAGTTGTCGTAGACATCTATTCTTGTTAGCAAACTGCCTTGCCTTCTCTTTAGCAATTTCTGATGAAGCAGTTGCTAGCTTACATGCCTCAATGATCTTTTGTCTAAGAGCAATGACATACTCATATGAGGATTGAGTTTCATCGCTAATATCATCGGCAGTGATGAGATCGTGTAATAAAGACATAGGGCCGCGTGGACGCGCGCCAAAGACAAGTTCGAAGGGAGAAAATCCTGTGTGTTCATTAGGGACTTCTCTATAGGCAAAGAGAGCCGCGGGTAAAACCCTGTCCCAATCTTGAGGATGATCTTCAGTTATCTTACCAAGCAAAGTCTTGAGCGTTCTATTCAGACGCTCAACTAACCCATTAGACATAGGATGGTAGATACTACTGAGAGATCGTTCAATATGTAAGGTAGACATTACCTGTGACATAGTCATGATCGGCAGTAAATACGAATGTCCTTATTGACAAAAGGCCAAAAGAAAGCCGCAAGGACTCTCGACTTCGTACGGGCAAAACCCATATGTCCAGCACATTGCGAGTCATGAGCATGTTGTAATATTTGGACTCTCATGCTCTTGGGAACAAGAATTTGCGAATGTGCCGACGTAGTCGAATCTTGTACCATACGTACAAGTACGCCGTTTCTCATTGCAATCCAAGATTTTCTATTTGTATCCTGATTCGGATCACCTTTCTTCGCAAGAACGAAGAATTTTTTTAAAGAAGGATCTTCTTCTTGCAATTTTATGAAAGAGTCACGAGTAATTACTAAGTGACTATCTTGGCTATCAACTTCATTATCACTATTCAGTGAAGTTTCGGGTGTTTGTAGAGCTTGTGCTCTTGTAACTACTGCATTTGTAGCTTGCATGTTATTATCTTCCCAAGCAGCAATCTGCTGTGGGGTACACTCCCTAACTCCGTGAATACGACCAATAATAAGGTCCGCAATAGGATTAGGTAAGAGACAAGCATGCACATCTCCAGTAAAGAAAGGAGTGGCAATGCGAATTACAGCAGTAGGATATTTTTCTAGAGTGCCGCCAAATGTGACACATTTAATAACCCTTCCTGTAGCACAAGATGGATCTACAAGCGATTGTCTAACACCAATAGTGGTGCATCCGGAATCGAAAAGTAGTGAGACCGGAGTATCATTAACAAGACCCTTATGTAGAATTAAAGAACCCCTCCCGTCATGCGCAACAGCAGCAGGAAGAGCGGGAAGTGGGTGACCACAACTCAAAGTAGTTATGGTACCCGGTTCGAATAAAGTACTGCATTGGGGGCATTTGTTTGCTCTTTCAAAGTCAAAAGCAGAACTAGTGACAGCGTCAAAGTTTTTACTATCAACAACATGATTACAGGCTCCCTCAGTTTCCTGTTGTACAGCATTAGCCTGCTGATATCTCTTTTTTTTTGTGTTGAGATCTACCCCGACTATTATTACCTCTGAAGTTATCAGAGTTATTATTATCTCTGCAGTTATTATTGTCTCTATTGTAATTGTTATACTGGTTCGAATTCCAGTTTCCACGATTACTATCATGTTCACATTGATGCGAACATCTATTTGTTTGGTTCTGAGGTCTTCGGCAGGAATAACCTCTATTACCATATCCTCTTTTGAAATGCTTATAATTATTAGGGTGATAGTAACGACCACTATCAGGTTGTCTCCAATTCTTCGAAGAAGAATCACCATGAAATTGGTTTCCATGATTTTGACAGAAATTACCGCTGCCCTTTCTATCAAAATTTTGTTGGGATCTACGAGCAAAGTTTTGACCATACGGAGCTGCCGAAGCAACTGGTAAACCTTCTTTCACCTTAGAGTTACCCATGGTTATGTGTGGGTGCGCAGTTACGTATTGGCAACAGAAATCTTCCATTTCTTTTATTGTTTTAGGTTTACGTTCATGAAGGAAAGCAAGGAAAGACTCATTGACAGACGACATGACTTTGTCTCTAAGTATTAAGTCCATAAGTCCTTCATAAGTTTTTTCCGTCTTAGATAGTTCAACCCATCGTGAGAAAGTAATGCGTATTCTTGCAATAAACTCGGAGAATTCAACTCCATTTTCAGGTAACATGTTTTTAAATTGTAGACGATAGCCGTCTTCGTTAAGCTGATATTTCTTTAACAAAGCGGCCCTGACAACCTCATAATTGCTCTTGTCAGGTTCATCCACCATATTTAATATACTTAGAGCTTTACCTGTCAGTATCCCTGATAACTGATAAACATATTTTGCTTTGTCTATGTTATGAGCTGTACATGCTTGTTCAAATCTGTCCAGATAGAACATTATGTCATCACTGGAAGGACTAAATGTTGGTAACTTAATCTTAAAAGTATCATTATTAGCCTTCCCAGAAGATGAACCCTTGTTTGAATCATTACCATTACTCATGCTCGTCAATTTCAATTTCTCCAACTCTAAAGCTAAGAGTTTTTCTTCATGTTCCATTTTTGCTTTCCTCTCATCAGACTCTCTTTGTAACTTCCTTTCTTCAGCTTGAGCCTGCATTTGAAGTCTTTCATTTTCAGCTTCTTTTTCAAGTCTTTTATTTTCAGCTTCTTTTTCAAGTCTTTTATTCTCAGCTTCTTTTTCAAGTCTTTTTATTCTCAGCCTCTAGCTGTAGCTTTCTTTCCTCAGCTTCTGATTCCCTTTTTTGTTTTTCCATTTCCATTTGGAATCTCTTTTCATCCACCTGCATCTGCAGTTTCTTTTGTTCAGCTTCCATATGCAGTTTCTTTTGTTCAGCTTCCATTGCTTTATCATATCGAGCAGTTGCAAATTCTTCTAACTTATCACCAGTCTTCCCAAGCAATTTACCCTGCTCAATAAAGTGCTCAAATGTAGACATGTTGTCTAACATATGAGTCCAAAACCTGAAATAATTAACTAATTTATTTCAAACCTAAGTGTAACAAGTCTTAATTAAGCACTTGTATATTCACATCACATTATATTATCCCAGTCTCTGTGGGAAACAAGTCTCCAATCAAAGAACTTGTATATGAAATATCAGCACTCAAATCTTGATCATAAGTGCACTTCTCATTCAATAGTGCACGACACTATTCATCATTCATTTATCATCAGTATAGTAGTAACAGTGCATTAGCATAGCCCATTAACTAATTACTATAACTGTAAACAATGACTATGTAAACACATGCAGAATGTAAACATTGAAAATGTAAACAATACAAACAATGTAAACAATAACAATGTAAACAATAACAAAGATCAGCAACAATACAAAAACTTTCGCAGAAATCAACTAAAAATAAAGCAGAAATTAATGAAATATCACAAAAAATGTGACGATATCTGCGATAGAATTAAACAAAATACATGACACCACAGTGTATAAACAAAAATGTTGTATGAAACTAAATTATAGACAAGAGTAGGCTAACAAATACAAACAAATCACAACAAAACTAAAGAATGTGAAATAATAACGAAAACAATATTAAAACATGTCATCACAGCTAACATAAATAGCAACAGAAGTCGCTTAGCAAATTCCAGTATCGGAAATTTGCAAACCCTACAGAAAACGCTCACAATAGACGACCTCTATGACGTGGCATAATCTAACGGACACCACCCAACCGAGAACCCGCTGAAATATAAACATATAAATATACAAATAACATATAGACATATAACATATAGAATGAGATGATACACAGAAGACTCAGCAGAAGTATAAGGGCACAGTTTACATACAAACAGGCCACTTAACTTAAAGGCTTCCAATCGTAGAACAGCAGAAAAAAACGGATGTCAATCAACGTCCTAAAGAGCGAAGCTCCAACGATGATGGCACATCTGAACTGCTTCCACTGCTAACACGATGGTACAAGAGCTTCTGAAATACTGTGTGTTGAGTTGTTTCGGCACTTGACCTTCTAATCCAAAAGTAAGTTGATGGAAATCGGTACTTGGCCTTCTTCAGAAAACAACCCGTTTCAACCGGCACTTGACCTTCTCAAAAAACGACAGCACTGGAACCTTGACAGCAGCAACTTGCTTGACTTGCGTAAAAGATAACAGCAGTCCGAGTTATCCGGCAACATGTAACAACGCCGGGTACTGTCAAATTCTTGTTTCCGTCAAAAAGTTGAAATTTTGACTTTTACCGGGCAACGCCGAGTACTTTGAAAATTTTGAAGATGTTGACTGTATTGAAGAATGTTAATTTCTTGAAGGATGCTGATGAATTCTTGTTGAAAATGAAGTGGGTAAGGGACCCCGTGTTTGCTAGTACCAGAATCAAACCAGCTTATGGCCACCAAATGATGCGTGATGCCATATGATGATGGATGGCATCCGCATGTCTGGTTTTGTGTAGTGTGTAGATGTGTTCAGTCAAAACAATGTTCATGCAACAATAACAGGGCAATCCACATAGGACGTCAGTAAACTCACGACGTATAAAGTCAATGAGTCTTGAAACAGCCGTTGACGTTTTTCTTCATTATTTATTGTGGACGCCACAGTGACAAAATGGTTACGCAAATGTGTAGGCACATCAAACAGTCATTATCACAGCAACATTCAATACAGCAATAAACGGTAGACAGCATTACAATGATGAGTCAGATGCATGTTATATTTCAAAGTGCTGTAAATGTAGTCAGGTGAACAACTCCATCCTTTTCTATAACAGCCAGGAGATAACCAGATGTATGAGATCAGTTCACTCTCCTTAGTTTGACTTCAGCAAGACAGACACGTCTGCCGAAGTATAAATAATGTCCTCAAGAATATCCTCTAGATAATAAAGGTTTTCTAAACCTAGTTCATTTAACAAAGTAGCAAGTAATGGTCCTTGGTACATGCATCAACCGATGCAGTACAATGCAGCGACATGTGAGCTGGGAAAGAACATCTCGTGACGACGACTTTCGGAGACAGGCTATGAATCGAAATCGCTCACGACCCAAAATCGATAGAGTTAATGAAAATGTTAATTTACCTTGCTTTCAAGAAATACACAGAAATATCACGCCTCCCGGCATGTGCAAATACACTAGAGGTATTATCTCGACTAAACGAAATATCCATAAGAGGACTACACATCCCTGACAGAACAAAAAAAAGCGGAGATCCCCTCTTCAACGAGGCATCTCTTTCGCCATTCCAAATCGCTCACACCCACTAGTGGTGGGCGGAAACCGATCGACCAAACAACAAGACAAGTCATGCGCAGTCCAGCGCAAAAATGACCACAGCTCAAAAGTTAACTGCATTCGATACTAACGCGAGAAGACAAATGCTTACCGAGAAAAGTGACTATAGATTTCAAGCAGTTGTTGCCCTTAAAAAACCAAAAACAACCTGGCGGAGGACTGTGGAGGCTGAAATGCAAAGAATGAACCAGAGCTGGAAGCACTGTACGAAGGATGGCCACCGACCGAGCAAAGTGGAATCAATTTGTTGTTGCCCTACAAGCCGCCACTAGGCGTAATGGCCACTGACTGCTTTGACGGTTGGCAGCTAAGGATCAAAGAAGAAGAAAGTAATTGATTATTACATTTGAGTATGTTGATTTTGACAAATCCATAGTTGAATTAATCATTACAGAGCGAAAGGCACACGTGTGAGTCCTGATTTTAATATATATATATATATACATCTGAAGAGACAAGAATGTAGCAAAGTTTGATTTGCTGGGGAGGTTATGATGGTATCCCAAAAGAATGAAATCCGTGTATGTATTAACCGTGTGAGGTCAAGCACATGTAGGCCCCTGACTCTATAAATGATGATGATGAATTATGTGCAGGGAACCTAACGCTACCTCCCTAGATCTCACACGGTCACTACTTTGGCTCTAGTGTCTGGTGTATGATGTACCTAGTGTCTAGGGGAGAAATGAAATGATGGTACACAACACAAAAACACTTTAATTTTCTATGAGGAAGTGAATAAAACTAGTGGTTAAGTTTTTCTTTAAAATAAATGTTTTTTTCTGTACAATTTAATCTGCCTGTCCAGCCATATCTTTTGGACAGGTCTTTGAAAATGAGGACAAGATAGTTTGCAGAAAAGATCAACTAAAAATGTGTGGACAATTTGCCCAATAACTATAAAGTCAATATATGTCTTTCCTATTGGAATGTTCACAGCTTACACTTTATTCATCTAAGAGGGAGAGTCACTGTGTATGAGGGGCAGTAGTTTCATTACACCCCATAAACTTCCTGAGTATGATTTGAAATACCAGTGTTTATTAAACGAAAGTGTCAGATATACCCAGATGCTTAACACATCACCTGGGATTCCTTGTAGAATGATAATACAGTATGAAGTTGCAGAAAATCTCGATCTCTCAAAATGCCCAAGCTCCTCCCGTTATCTTTTGACAGCATAAACGAATGGTCGGAGACTTGATGGCTTTATTCTCTCTCAGCAGGTTTCCTGTTACCGGCTGGCAACAGGAAATAAAACCTCTGCAACAAAAGGACACCCTGGCCTTTTATATCTGATCACTTATTATATTTATTATTTTCCTACGGTGATATGGGGTCAGCCTCGCGTGCATTACAGGTGCACTCGCCCCTAATTTTAAATGACTCACACCTTGCTGTGACCACACCTCAGGTCCCTATGGCAGATACGCCACTGTACGTTTACATAGTTTTCCTCAATAAAATAATGTGGAGTAACCACATTTCCTTTGGTATGATTTTCTCTGCTTTTCTTTTTTAAATATAAATGCTTCAGGCATGTTAAACAGTGTTCATGGAACACAGAGGCTTACTAACATATTCTAATGCAATAATTATTAAAACACAATCATGACAACATACATCAGTTAGATACAGTTCAATGTGAGGACTCAACAATGTCTGCTCCCGGCACGTCCTTCACTTTTCCCACTAGCAGTATCTAACTTTGGCAGTGGGATTAAACATATTAAATGCATAAAGCATTCTTACCACAAATTTCAAGAAATATAAACAAATGACGCTGACTTGCAAAGAAGTGGCCTCAGTTTCTTCTGCACTGTCCAGACTGTGAATACTTCTTTATTTAATTTTAAAATTAACACAGCTGATTTCAGCGTATTTGAATGAAAAGTTTTGTTCAACTGGCAATGAATAGTGAAAGCCTTTTGCTAATATTTATTAGCACTGGCCAATCGAAAGCTTGCGACTACCAGAATTCAAATGTAGTTTTCGAAAAACAAAAATAATTCCAAACAAACTCTGCGTCCGGTAGTCGATTGGCCAGCCTGCTTTAGTTATGCCAATACAAAAAGATGTTTAGTTTTGGGTACAAATTTTCCTACCGCTCCCCTTTCCCTCCTATACTCTTTTTACCCAAGCAAATTTGAATTTACCTCAATGCCTCTTTTCTAAGCTGCCGTCCCCACTAACTTTATGAAAAAAACAAGCAGGAACAACAGTCTGTCTGGTCGCGCGTCCGTAGACATTTAGTATTTTCTCAATAACTTGGCTAATACTTGGACTACCATATTATTTAAAACACATTCTTGCTCAGTGGACTCTTAGCTATACTACCATACGATTTTTATGGTCAGTTTCATTATGGTTTTGATTTTCCATTTTGTCACTGTCAATCGTCAAAAAAAAATTTTAAACAAGACGGCCATTCCCCCCCCCCCCCCCCCCTCATCTCTCGCTAGCATGTATTTTCAAATAACTACTTGTTTTAGTGACGTCAGTAATACTACCGCGAGGAGGAAATAAAATTGTCTGCGTGTTTGCCTCTGTTGGCTTTGCCACAGCGTATATATATATATATATATATATATATATATCTATATATATATATATATGTATATATATATATATATATATATATATATATATATATATATATATATATATATATATATATATATATATATATATATATATGGCGCAACGTGTCAAGCGAAGCGGGGTTTTGAGCGGCGGGTATTTGAATAGGCGTTAAATATTTGTATTGTCTTGTGTTACACTACCAAAAAATGTAAGGATTACTACTTATTACCAGCGTTAAAGTCAAAATATTACGTTAATTCAGACAGTAGTTTGGCGGCACTCTTCCGCAAGATCGTTAATTGTAAGTCTTGCCGCAGTCTCTATCAGATCGGGCAAAATGTTAAAAATGTACGTCACAAGGAAAGCGAGTAGGTTTAAACGGCGGGATCGGTTCTAAGCCTGTCCACGCACAAAATTCAGCGCTATGCTGTCGTGTGAGAGGATCACAGTCAGACACAATCGGGCGGGTTTATTTATTATCATTTTATGACTGAAATCTTACTAAAATGAGCGATTATTCTCGCAGATTTTACTACACACCTCCCATCCTAAAACATGCATTCATTTGCAGGTTATAATCTGCGAGATAACTTAGCTCAATGAAGTCTTACACGTTTTTCTGATCTTCATCATAAGGATGTCTACTCAAAAAGTCTGCACCTACCTTCTGAGGGCCGGGAATATATTCAATCAGAAATGAGTATGGCTGCAATAATAATGACCATCTCAATAATCTGGAATTTTCATGCTTGGCTTGTGACAGGAATACGAGAGGTGAATGATCCGATGGACCACAAATGTCCCGCCATATAAATAAATCTGGAATTTTTTTATAGCCCATATCAACGCGAGACATTCCTTTTCACTTGTTGAATAATTTTTTTCCGCCTTGTTCAACTTGCGGCTTGCATAAGCGACTGGGTTCAATTCTCCATCTTGTGAGGAGGACCTTTGCAACAATGTAGCGCCCAGGCCCACATTGCTTGCGTCACTTCTCACGATAAATTCTTGATTCAAGTCAGGCAATTGCAATACTGGCCTGCTTGTAAGTTTCTCTTTTAACTCCTGGTAAACCAATTCACACTGTGCGGACCAAATTATAGTATCAGGTTGACCTTTGCGAGTTAAATCCGTCAGAGGAGCACATATTGAGTTAAAATGTATAATGTACTTTTGGTAGAAACCACACAACGACACGAAAGATCGCACATCTTTCTTTGTTTGTGGTCTAGGTGCTCTTTTCAATCTTTCCAGATTCTTGGGATCAGGGGTCATGCTACCCTGATGTACCGTATGTCCCAAGAATTCCAACTCTTTAAACCAATACAACATTTTGTTGGCCTAGCGGTTAAGTTAGCCTCTCTGAGTCTATCAAACAGCATATTCAAAGAGGTAACGTGTTCCTCAAATGTTTCCGTAGCAATGAGGATATCATCCATACAATTCGAAATACATGGATTTTTGAGGGGATCCAGCAATTTTCGCATCATCCTAGAAAACACACTCGGGGCATTTTTCAACCCAAACGGTAACATGTTGAACTCATAATGACCTTCCGAGGTGCTAAAGGCTAAATAAGGTCGAACCTCAGGCTTTACTGGAATTTGGTAATAGCCTTTGCTAAGATCCACCTTAGAAAAATATGTTGCCTAGTTCAGCCTGGCAAATAGTTGAGTAGTATCAGGTAATGGATCCACCTGACCTTCTGTGACAGCATTCAGTTTCCTGTAATCTATGCACAGTCTATGTTCTCCCGATGGTTTCCGAAACAAAACCACACAGGAACTATAAGGAGACTCACTGTGAGAAATAATCCCTTCTTGTAACAAATAATCTATCTCCTCTTTCAAAGCTTTTTCCTTAGCGAAAGGAATAGAATAGGGCCTCATACAGATAGGTGCTGGGTCTAGTAGTTTCATATCATATTCCAACAAATTTGTGTGCCCCGGTTTATCCGTTAACACATCTGTATGTTTCTCAAGGACCTGTTGAACCTTCTCCTTCTGTCCTTTTGTCAGGTGATTACTGATCTTCACCTGTGCAAAAGTTTCACTGGTTTTCAGTGGATATTCGAATGAGGAGAGAGGGTCATTTTTCATTTCGGTTGCGATAGACAAGGCCAATAGGTGTGTTCCTTCCTGGATTTGTCTGTCCAGATATTTCTTCAAAAGGTTCACATGATAGACTGTTTCCTTTCCCTTTTTGTCTATCTTATAATTTGTTCTGGATACCTTTTCCAAAACTGTATATGGCCCTTGCCATCCGATCTGAAGTTTATTGTTGCTGCCGGGCAATAGAAGAAGCACCTTCTTCCCTACAGCAAGCTCCCTATCCTTAGCTTTCTTATTATAATAAGCAGCATGCTTTTTCCTGGCTTGTCTCAAATTATCATTTGCCAGTTTCCAACTAGTTTTTAAACGAGTGGTCAGTTCGTTCACATATTGATAAGATGAGGTAACAGTCTCCTCTGCCTTCTCATCTGTCCAGGTCCTTAACAAATTACATATGGACTTTTAATTTTTCATACTTATTTTTCATGGCACCCGTCAGGTTCTTTACACTAGAAGCTTTATAGTGAGGACTTTTCTTCCTAGAATCATCACTCACAAATCGTCCACTACCAATTCTTTTCTTGGGGTTTTCTCCCCACTTTAAGTTCGTTGTGAGAGATCTTCGCTCTCTTTTCGTTTCCTCCAGTTTATATAATTCTGACCGAGGGATTGTCAGCTTAGTCTGGGGTAAAACTACTCGTCGCATAGTGGCCATTCTTATACATTCAAGTGAAGACTGTGTGTGAAAAGGGGGCTCCCATTCCACGTTGTCTACTTTATTACAATTATTTTTATTTCCAGGCCTAAGTTTGCCCCGTGGCGTGTCTAGGTCCTGATCAATTTTCCCACTTGTGGGTGTTCCCTCATGAAATACGCCACATGCTTCTACAAAATTCTCAACGATGACCATCATATCTGGCCAATAATATTTTTGAGCTACGTTTTGGCAGATGGCACCTACTTTCTCGTGGTCCCCATCTTTTCCAACATGTAGGCTCCGTATTACGTCTGCCCTATACATTTTAGGAAGAACCAGCTGTCCATGACCAGCTGAACCAGTGCCGGCCTTCCTATATAACAATTTATTCTTCATGTAAAATTCTCCTTTATTAGGAGGAGTATGGCTCTTTGGGAGTTTCTTATAACACGGCTTCAGTGACCTATCTTCAGCCTGTGTCTTTCTTATCTCCTCTGGATGAGTATTTATAGGTTCATCTTCTTCCTTTCTAGATTGTGATCGGGTCTGGACTGCTGCAAAGACCACAGGTCTCTTGGAATTCCCCAAATAGACATAACGACACCCCAATATCAGAGGGTAGATGGGTGCGTCTATCACTGCTGTTCTGATTATCCCTTCCACATAGCGAGTTTTCACTGTTATCCTTGCAATGGGAAGTTTCATGAGTGGTAGGTCCTTGGTCGCCCCTTGTATATCCACTGTTTCTAAGGTATACTGATCTGGGTTCACCAAGTGCGAGCTCACGACAGCATCAAAATCTAAACCTGTATCATAGAGGCACCTAATGGTGACATCATTGCATACAAAATCCTCGCAAACTGGGGGGGGGGTGATAAGGTTCCTGCTGTCCAGCAGGTTTGTCATTTACTTCCGGGTTCCCCCTTCTCATAGCAGCAAGTTCAGCAGGTTTTCTTTTACAAAACGTTATGTCATGTCCCTTCTTCTTACAATATCTACAATATAATCTACCTTGATGAAAAGGTTTTCTTTCATCATTCTTTCTGTCATTGAAATCTGAGGTTTTTTTTTAAAAATCATTTCGAGGCCTATCAAAGTTCTGCTTACCTCTGTTATCAAATTTATTATGGTTCTGAGGAGCCTTATACTGATCTACTGGTTTCTTCTTGATGCCAGCTGCCTCTGCCTGGGCTGCCTAATCCTCTCAGCGACATTAATTATCTCACCCAGCCTCTCCGCGCCCTGTTCCATGAGAAACTTTCTCATGTCTGGAGCCATGGTCTCTCTCATCTGTTCTATGAGTATCATCTCTTTGAGATCTTGGGTTTTCCCCAAAAAAGCCCATTTCTCCATATACGTTTCTAACCGGGCGGAGAACTGGTGATAGGTCTCACCCGACAGTAGCCTGGCATTCCTAAATTTCTTTCTATAAAACTCTCCGTTCTTTTCGTATCTTAACAGAAGAGCCTGCTTCAACATGTCATAGTTGTCTTGGTCATCCCTGCTCATTTTGAAAAACACTTCATAAGCTGTTCCCCGAAGACCCTGAGACAACTTTACCCCCCATTTTTCTCTTTCTAACCCATAAGTAGTGGCTAATACTTCATATCTGCTTAAATATGACTCAATGTCATCATCCTTTTCTACAAAATAGTCTAAATGGAACCCCATGGCTGAGTTGGAGGCCCCCTGACTAGCAGTAGCATCAGAGGTAGAGGGGCTGTGACCATTGTCCGGAGCAAGGCCTTGCAACTCTAACTCTCTTAGTCGCAACTCATGCTCCCTCTGTAATCTTTTATCTTCTGCTTCCCTCTCAGCAGTTAATATTTTTTCTTCTCCCTCCTTTTGCTGTCGTTTTTCTTCTGCCTCCCTTTTTCTCTCCTCAAATTGGAGCCTCTTGATCTAAGCCTCTCTATCAGCCTCTAAAGTCCTAGCCTCCTTCTCAGCCTCACTTTGCAACCTTTTAATTTCTTTCTGTGCCTCTCTATCTAACTCTAATTTCTTCATCTCCCTAGCATCTTCTACCTGCATTCTCATCTCTTCAGCTAACCTATGTTCTTCCCTAGCAATAAATTTATCACATTCTGAGGTGACGTAGTCAATCAAGATTTGTCCCTCCATATTCATTTCCCTGGCAGTCTGCACAGCCGCAGAGCGAAACTTGGCCAGACCTGCCATCCTGATAAATACAAAATGTACTAACTTAGTTTCTAACTAAGTACCAATTTATTTAATTAATTCTGGGTTCTGACACTTACTTCACTTCCCAAATCTTGGGTAATAATATATGGGGATTCCCTGGGAAAATTAGAATGTTGTTAATGCTAACCCAGACCCCAATGAATGTAGTACTAGGAGAAATTCAAATCCCGGACAAGCCTACCAATTTATGTAGCAAAGTTTGATTTGCTGGGGAGGTTATGATGGTATCCTAAAAGAATGAAATCCGTGTATGTATTAACCGTGTGAGGTCAAGCACATGTAGGCCCCTGACTCTATAAATGATGATGATGAATTATGTGCAGGCAACCTAACGCTACCTTCGTAGATCTCACACTGTCACTATTTTGGCTCTAGTATATGGTGTATGATGTACCTAGTGTCTAGGGGAGAAATGAAATGATGGTACACAACACAAAAACACTTTAATTTTCTATGAGGAAGTGAATAAAACTAGTGGTTAAGCTTTTCTTTAAAATGAATGTTTCTTTCTGTACAATTTAATCTGCCTGTCCAGCCATATCTTTTGGACAGGTCTTTGAAAATGAGGACAAGATAGTTTACAGAAAAGATCAACTAAAAATGTGTGGACAATTTGCCCAATAACTATAAAGTCAATATATGTCTTTCCTATTGGAATGTTCACAGCTTACACTTTATTCATCTAAGAGGGAGAGTCACTGTGTATGAGGGGCTGTAGTTTCATCACACCCCATAAACTTCCTGAGTGTGATTTAAAATACCACTGTTTATTAAACGAAAGTGTCAGATATACCCAGATGCTTAACACTGTGTAGTGAAATCTGCGAGAATAATTGCTCATTTCAGTAAGATTTTAGTCATAAAATGAAAAAAATAAACCCGCCCGATTGTGTCTGACTGTGATCTTCTCACACGCCAGCATAGCGCTGAATTTGGTGCCGTGGACAAGCTTAGAACCGACCCCGCCGATTAATCCTCCTCGCTTTCCTTGTGACGTACATTTTGTAACATTTTGCCCGATCTGATAGAGACTGTGGCAAGACTTATAATTAACGATTTTGCGGAAGAGTGCCGCCAAACTACTGTCTGAATTAACGTAATATTTTGACTTTAACGCTGGTAATAAGTAGTAATCCATACATTTTTTGGTAGAGTAACACGAGACAATACAAATATTTAACGCCTATTCAAATACCCGCCGCTCAAAACCCCGCTTCGCTTGACACGTTGCGCCATATATATATATATATATGTATATGTATATATAGATATATATATATATATATATATATATATATATATATATATATATCTATATATATATATATATATATATATATATACACACGCTGTGGCAAAGCCAACAGAGGCAAACACGCAGACAATTTTATTTCCTCCTCGCGGTAGTATTACTGACGTCACTAAAACAAGTCTTCTTCTTCTTCTTCCATCCTTAGCCACCAACCGGCAAAGCAGTATGTGGCCAGTACGCCTAGTGGCGTCTTAGGGCAACAACAAATTGATCAATCTATCGCTGTTTCCACCACGCCTAGTGGCGTCTTTGTGGAACAGAAACAGACCAAACAATCTATCGTTGTTTCCGTAATCAGATTGGTTGGCAAGCAGGTGATCAGCCCACTGTGACTAAAACAAGTAGTTATTTGAAAATACATGCTAGCGAGAGATGAAAGAGAGGGAAAGATGGCCGTCTTGTGTAAAATTTTATTTGACGATGGACCGTGAAAAAATTGAAAATCTAAACCATAATGAAACTGACCATAAAAATCATATGGTAGTATAGGTTAGAGTCCACTGAGCAAGAATATGTTTTAAATAATATGGTAGTCCAAGTATTAGCCAAGTTAGTGAGAAAATACTAAATGTCTACAGACGCGCGACCAGACAGACTGTTGTTCCTGCTTGTTTTTATCATAAAGTTAGTGGGGACGGCAGCTTAGAAAAGAGGCATTGAGGTACATTCAAATTCGCTTTGGTAACATGCGTATAGGAGGGAAATGGGAGCGGTAGGAAAATTGTTACCCAAAACTAACATCTTTTTTGTATTGGCATAACTAAAGCAGACTGGCCAATCGACTACCAGACGCAGAGTTTGTTTGGAATTATTTTTGTTTTTTGAAAACTACATTTGAATTCTGGTAGTCGCAAGCTTTCGATTGGCCAGTGCTAATAAATATTAGCAAAAGGCTTTCACTATTCATTGCCAGTTGAACAAAACTTTTCATTTAAATACGCTGAGATCAGCTGTGTTAATTTTAAAATTAAATAAAGAAGTATTCACAGTCTGGACAGTGCAGAAGAAACTGAGGCCACTTCTTTGCAAGTCAGCGTCATTTGTTTATATTTCTTGAAATTTGTGGTAAGAATGCTTTATGAATTTAATATGTTTAATCCCACGGCCAAAGTTAGATACTGCTATTGGGAAAAGTGAAGGACGTGCCGGGAGCAGACATTGTTGAGTCCTCACATTGAACTGTATCTAACTAATGTATGTGGTCATATTTGTGTTTGAATATTATTGCATTAGAATATGTTAGTAAGCCTCTGTGTTCCCTGAACACTGTTTAACATGCCTGAAGCATTTATATTTAAAAAGAAAAAGAAGAGAAAATCATACCAAAGGAAATGTGGTTACTCCACATTATTTTATTGAAGAAAACTATGTAAACGTACAGTGGCGTATCTGCCATAGGGACCTGAGGTGTGAGTCATGTAAAATTAGGGGCGAGTGCACCTGTAATACACGCGAGGCTGACCCCATATCACCGTAGGAAACTAATAAATATAATAAGTGATCAGATATAAAAGGCCAGGGTGTCCTTTTGTTGCAGAGGTTTTATTTCCTGTTGCCAGCCGGTAACAGGAAACCTGCTGAGAGAGAATAAAGCCATCAAGCCTCTGACCATTCGTTTATGCTGTCAAAAGATAACGGGAGGAGCTTGGGCATTTTGAGAGATCGAGATTTTCTGCAACTTCATACTGTATTATCATTCTACAAGGAATCCCAGGTGATGTGTTAAGCATCTGGGTATATCTGACACTTTCGTTTAATAAACACTGGTATTTCAAATCATACTCAGGAAGTTTATGGGGGTGTGAAGAAACTACAGCCCCTCATACACAGTGACTCTCCCTCTTAGATGAATAAAGTATAAGCTGTGAACATTCCAACAGGAAAGATATATATATTGACTTTATAGTTAGTGGACAAAGAGTCGAGATATTTTAGTTGATCTTTTCTGTAAACTATCTTGTCCTCATTTTCAAAGACCTGTCCAAAAGATATGGCTGGACAGGCAGATTAAATTGTACAGAAAAAAAATATTCATTTTAAAGAAAAACTTAACCACTGGTTTTATTCACTTCCTCATAGAAAATTAAAGTGTTTTTGTGTTGTGTACCATGATTTTATTTCTCCCCTAGACACTAGGTACATCATACACCAGACACTAGAGCCAAAATAGTGACCGTGTGAGATCTAGGGAGGTAGCGTTAGGTTCCCTGCACATAATTCATCATCATCATTTATAGAGTCAGGGGCCTACATGTGCTTGACCTCACACGGTTATTGCAGACACGGATTTCATTCTTTTGGGATACCATCATAACCTCCCCAGCAAATCAAACTTTGCTACATAAATTGGTAGGCTTGTCCGGGTAGAGGTTGATAGAGAGGCTGAGATAAAGAGGCTCCAATTTGAGGAGAGAAAATTGGAGGCAGAAGAAAAAAGATTGACTGCCGAGTGGAAAGAAGAAGCACAAAAGAAAAGATTACAGAGGGAGCATGAGTTGCGACTAAGGGAGTTAGAATTGCAAGGCCTTGCTCCGGATAATGGTCACAGCCCCTCTACCTCTGATGCTACTGCTAGTCAGGGGGCCTCCAACTCAGCCATGGGGTTCCATTTAGACTATTTTGTAGAAAAGGATGATGACATTGAGTCATATTTAAGCAGATATGAAGTATTAGAAACTACTTATAGGTTAGAAAGAGAGAAATGGGGTGTAAAGTTGTCTCAGGATCTTCGGGGAACAGCTTATGAAGTGTTTTCCAAAATGAGCAGGGATGACCAAGACAACTATGACATGTTGAAGCAGGCTCTTCTGTTAAGATACGAAAAGAACGGAGAGTTTTATAGGAAGAAATTTAGGAATGCCAGGCTACTGTCGGGTGAGACCTATCACCAGTTCTCCGCCCGGTTAGAAACGTATATGGAGAAATGGGCTTTTTTGGGGAAAACCCAAGATCTCAAAGAGATGATACTCATAGAACAAATGAGAGAGTCCATGGCTCCAGACATGAGAAAGTTTCTCATGGAACAGGACGCGGAGAGGCTGGGTGAGATAATTAATGTCGCTGAAAGGTATCAGGCAGCGGTAGCTGGCAACAAGAAAAAACCAGTAGATCAGTATAAGGCTCCTCAAAACCATAATAAATTTGATAACAGAGGTAAGCAGAACTTTGATAGGCCTCGAAATGATTTTAAAAATAAAACCTCACATTTCAATGACAGAAAGAATGATGAAAGAAAACCTTTTCATCAAGGTAGATGGTATTGTAAACATTGTAGGAAGGAGGGACATGACACTAAGTTTTGTAAAAGTAAACCTGCTGGATTTGCTGCTTTGAAAAAGGGAAACCAGGAAGTAAAGGACAAACCTGCTGGACAGCAGGAATCTTATCACCCCCCAGTTTGTGAGGATTTTGTATGCAATGATGTCACCATTAGGTGCCTCTATGATACAGGTTTAGATTTTGATGCTGTCGTGAGCTCGCACTTGGTGAACCCAGATCAGTATACCACAGAAACAGTGGAGATACAAGGGGCGACCAAGGACCTACCACTCATGAAACTTCCCATTGCAAGGATAACAGTGAAAACTCGCTATGTGGAAGGGATAATCAGAGCAGCAGTGATAGACGCACCCATCTATCCTCTGATATTGGGGTGTCGTTATGTCTACTTGGGGAATCCCAAGAGACCTGTGGTCTTGGCAGCAGTCCAGACCAAATCACAATCCAGAAAGGAAGAAGATGAACCTATAAATACTCATCCAGAGATGAGAAAGGCACAGGCTGAAGATAGGTCACTGAAGCCGTGTTATAAGAAACTCCCAAAGAGCCATACTCCTCCTAATAAAGGAGAATTCTATATGAAGAATAAATTGTTATATCGGAAGGCCGGCACTGGTTCAGCTGGTCACGGACAGCTGGTCCTTCCCAGTTCATACAGAGAAAAGGTGATGGAGTTAGGTCATGCTATCCCCTTCATTGGTCATATGGGGATTAGCGCAACAGGACAGCGTATAGCTTGTCATTATTTCTGGCCAGGGATAACGGAAGACATAAAGAGATATGTAAAATCCTGTCCCGAATGCCAGAGAGTAGCTCCAAAGCATTGGACTGCTCCAGCAACTCTTGGGGAAATGCCCATAGTGGGAACCCCTTTTGAGAGAGTTGCAGTGGATATTGTGGGACCTCTCACTCGGACCAAGAGGAGGAACAGTTACATCCTTACTCTGGTAGACACTTGTTCTATGTGGGGAGAGGCGGTAGCCCTGTCATCAATCGATTCGAAACATGTGGCAGAGGCATTACTTACGATATTCACAAGGTTAGGATTCCCGCATCAAATCTTGACTGATAATGGCTCACAGTTCAAGGGGAAACTAACAGAAGAGGTTTTTAGGTTGTTTCAAGCCAAGCACTTTCATTGTAGTCCATATCACCCCCAAGGGAACGGCCAGGTAGAGAGGTTCAATGGGACTCTCATTTCTATCCTGAGAAAGTTGGCACATGAGAAACCTGATACGTGGGACCAATACTTGCCCGCCGCGTTGTTTGCGTACCGGGAAGTACCACATAATTCAACCGGAATGGCACCCGCAACACTGTTATTTGGGAGGCCTATAAAAGTTCCTTTAGAAGCTTTGTTAAGGACCTGGACAGATGAGAAGGCAGAGGAGACTGTTACGTCATCATATCAATATGTGAACGTACTGACCACTCGTTTAAAAACTAGTTGCAAACTGGCAAATGATAATTTGAGACAAGCCGGGAAAAATCATGCTGCTTATTATAATAAGAAAGCTAAAAATAGGGAGCTTGCTGTACGGTAGAAGGTACTTCTTCTATTGCCCGGCAGCAACAATAAACTACAGATCGGATGGCAAGGGCCATACACAGTTTTGGAAAAGGTATCCAGAACAAATTATAAGATAGACAAAAAGGGAAAGGAAAAAGTCTATCATGTGAACCTTTTGAAGAAATATCTGGACAGACAAATCCAGGAAGGAACACACCTATTGGCCTTGTCTATCGCAACCGAAATGAAAAATGACCCTCTGTCCTCATTTGAATATCCACTGAAAACCAGTGAAACGTTTGCACAGGTGAAGATCAGTAATCACCTGACAAACGGACAGAAGGAGAAGGTTCAACAGGTCCTTGAGAAACATACAGATGTGTTAACGGATAAACCGGAGCACACCAATTTGTTGGAATATGATATGAAACTACTAGACCCAGCACCTATCTGTATGAGGCCCTATTCCATTCCTTTCGCTAAAGAAAAAGCTTTGAAAGAGGAGATAGATTATTTGTTACAAGAAGGGATTATTTCTCACAGTGAGTCTCCTTATAGTTCTTGTGTGGTTTTGTTGCGGAAACCATCGGGAGAACATAGACTGTGCATCGATTACAGGAAACTGAATGCTGTCACAGAAGGTCAGGTGGATCCATTACCTGATACCACTAAACTATTTGCCAGGCTGAACAAGGCAAAATATTTTTCTAAGATGGATCTTAGCAAAGGCTATTATCAAATTCCAGTAAAGCCTAAGGTTCGACTTTATTTAGCATTTAGCACCTCGGAAGGTCATTATGAGTTCAACATGTTACCGTTTGGGTTGAAAAATGCCCCGAGTGTGTTTTCAAGGATGATGCGAAAATTATTGGATCCCCTGAAAAATCCATGTATTTCGAATGTTATGGATGATATCCTCATTGCTACGGAAACGTTTGAGGAACACGTTACCTCTTTGAATATGCTATTTGATAGACTCAGACAGGCTAACTTAACCGCTAGGCCAACAAAATGTTGTATTGGTTGTAAAGAGTTGGAATTCTTGGGACATACGGTACATAAGGTAGCATGACCCCTGATCCCAAGAATCTGGAAAAATTGAAAAGAGCACCTAGGCCACAAACAAAGAAATATGTGCGATCTTTTGTGTCGTTGTGTGGTTTCTACCAAAAGTACATTAAACATTTTAACTCTATACGTGCTCCTCTGACGGATTTAACTCGAAAGGGTCAACCTGATACAATAAATTGGTCCGCACAGTGTGAATTGGCTTACCAGGAGTTAAAAGAAAAACTCACAAGCAGGCCAGTATTGCAATTGCCTGACTTGAATCAAGAATTTATCGTGAGAAGTGACGCAAGCAATGTGGGCCTGGGCGCTACATTGTTGCAAAGGTCCTCCTCACAAGATGGAGAATTGAACCCAGTCGCTTATGCAAGCCGCAAGTTGAACAAGGCGGAAAAAAATTATTCAACAAGTGAAAAGGAATTTCTAGCTTTGATATGGGCTATAAAAAAGTTCCAGATTTATTTATATGGCAGGACATTTGTGGTCCAAACGGATCATTCACCTCTCGTATTCCTGTCACAAGCCAAGCATGAAAATTCCAGATTATTGAGATGGTCTTTATTATTGCAGCCACTCTCATTTCTGATTGAATATATTCCCGGCCCTCAGAACGTAGGTGCAGACTTTTTGAGTAGACATCCTTATGATGAAGATCAGAAAAACGTGTAAGACTTCATTGAGCTAAGTTATCTCGCAGATTATAACCTGCAAATGAATGCATGTTTTAGGATGGGAGGTGTGTAGTAAAATCTGCGAGAATAATTGCTCATTTCAGTAAGATTTTAGTCATAAAATGAAAAAAATAAACCTGCCCGATTGTGTCTGACTGTGATCTTCTCACACGCCAGCATAGCGCTGAATTTTGTGCCGTGGACAAGCTTAGAACCGACCCCGCCGATTAAACCTCCTCGCTTTCCTTGTGACGTACATTTTGTAACATTTTGCCCGATCTGATAGAGACTGCGGCAAGACTTATAATTAACGATTTTGCGGAAGAGTGCCGCCAAACTACTGTCTGAATTAACGTAATATTTTGACTTTAACGCTGGTAATAAGTAGTAATCCTTACATTTTTTGGTAGTGTAACACGAGACAATACAAATATTTAACGCCTATTCAAATACCCGCCGCTCAAAACCCCGCTTCGCTTGACACGTTGCGCCATATATATATATATATATATATATATATATATATATATATATATATATATATATATATATATATATATATATATATATATATATATATATATATATATATACACGCTGTGGCAAAGCCAACAGAGGCAAACACGCAGACAATTTTATTTCCTCCTCGCGGTAGTATTACTGACGTCACTAAAACAAGTAGTTATTTGAAAATACATGCTAGCGAGAGATGAAAGAGAGGGAAAGATGGCCGTCTTGTGTAAAATTTTATTTGACGATGGACCGTGAAAAAATTGAAAATCTAAACCATAATGAAACTGACCATAAAAATCATATGGTAGTATAGGTTAGAGTCCACTGAGCAAGAATATGTTTTAAATAATATGGTAGTCCAAGTATTAGCCAAGTTAGTGAGAAAATACTAAATGTCTACGGACGCGCGACCAGACAGACTGTTGTTCCTGCTTGTTTTTTTCATAACGTTTGTGGGGACGGCAGCTTAGAAAAGAGGCATTGAGGTACATTCAAATTCGCTTGGGTAACAAGAGTATAGGAGGGAACGGGGAGCGGTAGGAAAATTGTTACCCAAAACTAACATCTTTTTGTATTGGCATAACTAAAGCAGACTGGTCAATCGACTACCAGACGCAGAGTTTGTTTGGAATTATTTTTGTTTTTCGAAAACTACATTTGAATTCTGGTAGTCGCAAGCTTTCGATTGGCCAGTGCTAATAAATATTAACCAAAAGGCTTTCACTATTCATTGCCAGTTGAACAAAACTTTTCATTCAAATACGCTGAGATCAGCTGTGTTAATTTTAAAATTAAATAAAGAAGTATTCACAGTCTGGACAGTGCAGAAGAAACTGAGGCCACTTCTTTGCAAGTCAGCGTCATTTGTTTATATTTCTTGAAATTTGTGGTAAGAATGCTTTATGAATTTAATATGTTTAATCCCACGGCCAAAGTTAGATACTGCTATTGGGAAAAGTGAAGGAAGTGCCGGGAGCAGACATTGTTGAGTCCTCACATTGAACTGTATCTAACTGATGTATGTGGTCATATTTGTGTTTGAATATTATTGCATTAGAATATGTTAGTAAGCCTCTGTGTTCCATGAACACTGTTTAACATGCCTGAAGCATTTATATTTAAAAAGGAAAAGAAGAGAAAATCATACCAAAGGAAATGTGGTTACTCCACATTATTTTATTGAGGAAAACTATGTAAACGTACAGTGGCGTATCTGCCATAGGGACCTGAGGTGTGAGTCATGCAAAATTAGGGGCGAGTGCACCTGTAATGCACGCGAGGCTGACCCCATATCACCGTAGGAAACTAATAAATATAATAAGTGATCAGATATAAAAGGCCAGGGTGTCCTTTTGTTGCAGAGGTTTTATTTCCTGTTGCCAGCCGGTAACAGGAAACCTGCTGAGAGAGAATAAAGCCATCAAGTCTCCGACCATTCGTTTATGCTGTCAAAAGATAACGGGAGGAGCTTGGGCATTTTGAGAGATCGAGATTTTCTGCAACTTCATACTGTATTATCATTCTACAAGGAATCCCAGGTGATGTGTTAAGCATCTGGGTATATCTGACACTTTCGTTTAATAAACACTGGTATTTCAAATCATACTCAGGAAGTTTATGGGGGTGTGAAGAAACTACAGCCCCTCATACACAGTGACTCTCCCTCTTAGATGAATAAAGTGTAAGCTGTGAACATTCCAACAGGAAAGATATATATATTGACTTTATAGTTAGTGGACAAAGAGTCCAGATATTTTAGTTGATCTTTTCTGTAAACTATCTTGTCCTCATTTTCAAAGACCTGTCCAAAAGATATGGCTGGACAGGCAGATTAAATTGTACAGAAAAAATATTCATTTTAAAGAAAAACTTAACCACTGGTTTTATTCACTTCCTCATAGAAAATTAAAGTGTTTTTGTGTTGTGTACCATGATTTTATTTCTCCCCTAGACACTAGGTACATCATACACCAGACACTAGAGCCAAAATAGTGACCGTGTGAGATCTAGGGAGGTAGCGTTAGGTTCCCTGCACATAATTCATCATCATCATTTATAGAGTCAGGGGCCTACATGTGCTTGACCTCACACGGTTATTGCAGACACGGATTTCATTCTTTTAGGATACCATCATAACCTCCCCAGCAAATCAAACTTTGCTACACACATCACCTGGGATTCCTTGTAGAATGATAATACAGTATGAAGTTGCAGAAAATCTCGATCTCTCAAAATGCCCAAGCTCCTCCCGTTATCTTTTGACAGCATAAACGAATGGTCGGAGACTTGATGGCTTTATTCTCTCTCAGCAGGTTTCCTGTTACCGGCTGGCAAGAGGAAATAAAACCTCTGCAACAAAAGGACACCCTGGCCTTTTATATCTGATCACTTAGTATATTTATTATTTTCCTACGGTGATATGGGGTCAGCCTCGCGTGCATTACAGGTGCACTCGCCCTCAATTTTAAATCACTCACACCTTGCTGTGACCACACCTCAGGTCCCTATGGCAGATACGCCACTGTACGTTTACATAGTTTTCCTCAATAAAATAATGTGGAGTAACCACATTTCCTTTGGTATGATTTTCTCTTCTTTTCCTTTTTAAATATAAATGCTTCAGGCATGTTAAACAGTGTTCATGGAACACAGAGGCTTACTAACATATTCTAATGCAATAATTATTAAAAAACAATCATGACAACATACATCAGTTAGATACAGTTCAATGTGAGGACTCAACAATGTCTGCTCCCGGCACGTCCTTCACTTTTCCCAATAGCAGTATCTAACTTTGGCAGTGGGATTAAACATATTAAATTCATAAAGCATTCTTACCACAAATTTCAAGAAATATAAACAAATGACGCTGACTTGCAAAGAAGTGGCCTCAGTTTCTTCTGCACTGTCCAGACTGTGAATACTTCTTTATTTAATTTTAAAATTAACACAGCTGATCTCAGCGTATTTGAATGAAAAGTTTTGTTCAACTGGCAATGAATAATGAAAGCCTTTTGCTAATATTTATTAGCACTGGCCAATCGAAAGCTTGCGACTACCAGAATTCAAATGTAGTTTTTGAAAAACAAAAATAATTCCAAACAAAATCTGCGTCTGGTAGTCGATTGGCCAGCCTGCTTTAGTTATGCCAATACAAAAAGATGTTTAGTTTTGGGTAACAATTTTCCTACCGCTCCCCTCTCCTCCTATACTCTTTTTACCCAAGCGAATTTGAATTTACCTCAATGCCTCTTTTCTAAGCTGCCGTCCCCACTAACGTTATGAAAAAAACAAGCAGGAACAACAGTCTGTCTGGTCGCGCGTCCGTAGACATTTAGTATTTTCTCAATAACTTGGCTAATACTTGGACTAGCATATTATTTAAAACACATTCTTGCTCAGTGGACTCTAAGCTATACTACCATATGATTTTTATGGTCAGTTTCATTATGGTTTTGATTTTCAATTTTGTCACTGTCAATCGTCAAATAAAAATTTTACACAAGACGGCCATTCCCCCCCCCCCCCTTTTTTCATCTCTCGCTAGCATGTATTTTCAAATAACTACTTGTTTTAGTGACGTCAGTAATACTACCACGAGGAGGAAATAAAATTATCTGCGTGTTTGCCTCTGTTGGCTTTGCCACAGCGTATATATATGCAAGGCACAACGTGTCAAGCGAAGCGGGGTTTTGAGCGGCGGGTATTTGAATAGGTGTTAAATATTTGTATTGTCTCGTGTTACACTACCAAAAAATGTAAGGATTACTACTTATTACCAGCGTTAAAGTCAAAATATTACGTTAATTCAGACAGTAGTTTGGCGGCACACTTCCGCAAGATCGTTAATTGTAAGTCTTGCCGTAGTCTCTATCAGATCTCGCAAAATGTTAAAAATGTACGTCACAAGGAAAGCGAGTAGGTTTAAACGGCGGGATCGGTTCTAAGCCTGTCCATGGCACAGAATTCAGCGCTATGCTGGCGTGTGAGACGATCGCAGTCAGACACAATCGGGTGGGTTTATTTATTTTCATTTTATGACTGAAATCTTACTAAAATGAGCGACTATTCTCGCAGATTTTACTGCAAAGAATAATAATAATACTGTCAGAGCTTGATTAACAAGATGTGAACTGTCTGTGCTCCGCCAGGAGCAGGTACGTAAAGCCAGTCGTGCATGAGGGCTGGTCAGTAGAGTGGTGTGAACTTGACGACACGAAACTACAAGGTCAGCAGGTCATTGGTGAATGCAAGGTGAGTTCTGATTGGTGCAGTGAAGAAAGTAGTTTGGGGTAGACTGGTGTGGAGAAGAGAGCGGTAAGGTGTTTTCGTGATGATTGTCGACTTGAATCGTATTTATTTGTGTGGATATTATATATTTTGTGATCTGGGATTTTCATGAATGTGATTCACGTCGCTAACTGTATAGTATTGTAACTTTGTGGTCATAGTTTTTCTAAATACATTGGACAGAGATGGGAATATGACTTGAGTTGGTTATTACTTGAATGTGTACAACTCCGTCCCTCGCTCTCTTGTGTAGTATTTCGAGGACTACGACATATGTGTGTTCTATGTAGAATATACTGTGTCAGGTGGGGAGCTTGTTTTTGGGTCCTCAGATTTGGTATTGCTACATTCGTTATCTTTTCATGTTCTGATTGATAATAGGAAAGGTAAATTCGCCCCTTTGTTCCATTCTCTTGGTATTAGATTCGAGCAAGAGCCAGGTCAAATATCTATTTATTGGTCACGTATACTGTAGGCATGTTTTTATTTTCACTCAGTGGTCAGGTAATTTGAATGCTGAGTCACAGCACACGGATTAGCGATACGCAGTGAAGTGTGTTTTGTTTGTTTTTTATTCTCGGGTGATTTTCATTCATTCATTTCATTCATAACCATCCACTCCCAAAGGAGCATAGGCCTTCAACAAACACAAGCCAAGTCCTCCTGTCACGTGCCATCATCTCAAGTTCTTTCAACGTTCTCCGCATCATTTTCACCTCTGTTTCCAGCTCTCTTCTCCATGTGCTTCTTGGTCTACCTCTGCCTCTCTTGCCCTGGGGGTTCCAGAACAAGGACTGCCTTGTAATGCTATCAACAGGTTTAATCAGTGTGTGTCCTATCCATCGCCATCGTCTTCTTCTCATCTCTTGTTCCACTGGCACATGTCTGGTTCTTGTCATCAGTTCCACGTTGGTAACCTTGTCATACCAGTTAATCCTTCTATTCTACGCAAGCACCCATTTATGAAATTCTGTAGCTTTTTGGTTGTTGTCTTTGTTGTTCACCATGTTTCAGAGCCATATAATAGCACTGACTTCATATTTAAGTTGAAGATTCTTATTTTCGTGTTGGAGTTGATTGTAGGCTACATAATAAATCTTCTTCTTTCTTCTTTGATCTTTAACCGCCGACCATCAAAGCAGTAATTGGCCATCACGCCTGGTGGCGTCTTGTAGGGCAACAACAAATTGATTCCACTTTGCTCAGTCGGTGGCCATCCTTCGTACAGTGCCCCAACTCTGGTTCATTCTTTGCATCTCAGCCTCCACAGTTCTCCGCCAAGTTGTAAATACCGCCTTGTAATTCTGCTCTCACCACACCATTACTAAAAGTCCTAATCATTTATCCTCCTCTAACACATCCCGAAAACTCAAAACTTGCAACACTGATCAAGCTTAATTCGTGAACTGAAAATCAAAAACAGGAAAAATGAGAAAGCAGATTTAAATAATGAATTTATTATGTACAGTGTGCTGTCACGTTGCTGTGCAATAGTGTGTGTGGACATATTTGGCTCTTTGCAAGTTGAAGGTA
The DNA here is from genome assembly GCA_024509875.1 of Oreohelix idahoensis. Lineage (NCBI taxonomy): Eukaryota > Metazoa > Mollusca > Gastropoda > Stylommatophora > Oreohelicidae > Oreohelix > Oreohelix idahoensis. Next base: position 374,874 of record JAMPIV010019151.1, read on the forward strand.
GCAATATTGCTTCAGTTGATAGACAAAAGTTGTCAGTTATAGGTGTGTAGCTTGTAATTTCCTGGTGACGATGAAGATGTCTAGTCAGTTATGAGGAGTTGGTAGTGACTTAGTGGTACTTGGAGGACCTGGTTGTAAGGGTTAGTGCCAGAGTTAACAAAACCTCGCTACGACAGTTTGTACATCCCTCCTGTAAAGAAAACGACGCTGTTGCCTTCCAACGTCTGCAGTGTGAACCAAACTGTAGCAGGTTCGTTGTCACTCGTTTCATTGTCTGCCAAGCCGAGACGACGGCCACTATATAGTGTCTACTGGCTGAGGAGACGATGTACCTGTGGGAAGCAAGTGGTTGAGTCTTCGTGTGGAACCGGGTGCATGCCGAACACTGGAGCTGGTGCATTACAATATCAAGCTTTTGAACAGGGTCGTTACGGGAGTTGCCAGAAGCTGCGCAGTACCAGATATACGTTATGAACCTTTCCTCACATAAAAGACTGCAGTCCATCATCACAAACTACATCGAACATTTTCTCACGTAGAAGGCTACACTTCCCCTTTGCAAACGGTGTTAACATTCTTGAACTCGTGATGTATTATTAGAGTTGAGCTGGGAAAACCTCGCCTTGTGCTGACAACGGGCTAGCATACATAAGCTGTAGAACATTGATACACGTGGACTGACTTTTTGTTTTACCGCCCTGTGGTACTTCAGTGAAGACAAGGGTCTATCTAGAGACAAGAGGGGATTTTGTGTCTTATATAATTATGCTAGGAGCACTCAGCGGTCATCCTAAGTGACAATATTCTTAACTTTATGAAACGTTGTAACGTGTCATTTGTTGTGTGGACCATTGTATCATCAGTGACTAAGGACCTGTGGGTATTAACGTTATCATCAGGAGCCCAGACCTTCGGAGATCATCAATTAAATTTATTTATAGTTACCTTTCTTAATGTAGTAATATTATTATTATATATTATCCAGTTCTTATATTTTCCTTTAGTACTTTTCTACTTTGTAGTATTATATAATTAGTAATCATTCTCCTGTTCTTTCTTGTCCATTTGGTTGATGCGTACTTCCGCTAACCTCTGTAGTGTTGCACCATACTAGCCTTTGGTCACTTCATTGTCTATTGTAGGATTTTGTTATGTCTTTGTAGAAGTATAATTTTGTTGTCGTTTTTTAATGGTGGAAAGGGTGGTGAGTGTGATAAAATTACATTGATACATCGATAAAATTATTATTTATAAGTATAAAAGTCAAAATAATATAAGTAGAAACAATAATAGGATAGTTGTAACGCGTCGTCTTTCCACCCGCCAGTCAATGCATTGATTTTAGCAAGACAGAACGTAGTGTATAAGGGTACTATGACCTTGGATTTATAGATAACAATTTTGACAGTATTAGCCTTGGTTCGGACTAAAAAGAGGAGAGAGGCAAATGTATTTTTAGACTGAGGACACAAGTGGTTGAAACACGCCAAATTGTAGGAAACGTGGGCAAATATTGTTGGCGGCAGATGGAAAAGAAAGCCACAAAACTAAAATTTGCTAGTGCATTGAGTACGTAGTGGAACTGTATAACCACACACGCCTTACTCTGTCTGGAAATTGATACATTTTATGACGTCACCAACTTGTTGCTGCAATTTGAACGACGCGCGAACGGAGGAGAAATGGCGTAATTTATATGATAGTGGAAATTGAAACTAACTCTGGAAAAATATGGACTTCCTTATTAATAGGTTTAGGATCATAAAAGTTAGTTAGTTTGAGAGCTTATCTTCTCTTGATAAATAATATGTTTGAAAATAGAAAATCCGACAGATAATAAGAAAGATATGGACACAAGACGGTATTGGTTATGACAAACACACCAACACATGCTCGTCTTTACTTTCACTAACGTTGATTTTTTTATACGCGTCCTTGAAAAAGGCAGGAAAAGGGTACATGTATTCTATTGGAGGAGGGGTAGACAAGGGGAGAGAAATTATGGGATGGCTTAACAATAAATATATTTTAGCAGTAGAAATCTAAGAATGAGTGAGGAGAAAACTTGTTAAATCCAAAAATCAAGTCTGTTTTTTTTGCTTTTATTTTCAAATTCAAAAGTAGTCGTTCGCTCATTGGCCAACGCCTTTTATAATATTGAAAAAATTCAAAGTCTCGACGCCATTTGTCATAATACTGTTCCTTGAACAGGACGTTTGAAATTCTGTGAAGTGTGACTTGCCATAGTAAATAAATATATAACTAAAACAATAATAAGGCAGCACAGCTAGCCGGCAATGCATCTGAAGTCTGCTAACACTGGAATAAAAAACAAAAAAAGATGTTTTTTTTTTTCAATCAAATGATTTAAAGAAGGTTTTTCTGGAACAATGTTAATGCGATGTTTTTAAATTGCAAACCGACAATCGATACTAAATGGGAAACAACTGAGAACAGCAATCAGGTGTAGGACCACCGGATACCTAGAAATACATTTAAGTTTTTTAACAAAGCATGAGAGAAGATACTTGGGATAAAAATACATTTGTACAAGAAGTACAACAGTTACGTAGGCTTGAATTTCTTTGCAGTCGACTTTCGTCGGTGAATGGCATGTGGTACATCGCGATGAAGCATCCAACAATAATCGAAGAGATAAAAGTCCCATTTCATCACCGTCCTTGATAACGTGGCCATTACGGCGATATCTTGAAGCTGAAAATGCTGCAAGAACTGGAAAAAGTAGGAATGCGAAGGGACATGTTACAGCCAAATAAATTACAAAACGAAACTATGTCACCAGCCCTAATTCTGCTATGGAAACACTGCTTAAAGGTAAATAGGGCATTCATAGTCGACAGATTTGTGATTTCCCAGAAAGTTATCGACGATCGATTTGAATGCCATCCATGCGCGAAGTTCACTACCATGTAACAAGTTCTCGAATTGTTTGTCTGCAATAACTTGCCTAATCTGAGGTCCTACAAAGATACCTTCCTTTATCTTTGCATCGCTAACTTGCGGAAACTTTTCTCGAAGATAAGTGAAAGCTTTGCTCGAATTTTAGATATCTAAACGAAGTATGGAGACGAAACAAACCACTTCATGAGACAACTATTATATGTAACGTTGGTAAAATGATGCTGTCAGACTTTGTTAACTAATGGCTCGTGTATTACATTTTTATGCCCGAGCTGCATACGATCCTTGATTACCTTTCTTGCATGTCTGTTGCGGCTGTCCCATTCACATAGGAAGCAACAAATTTAGTATACCCAGTCTGCATGCCCGTGAGAATTGCAATGACCTTTAGGTCTCCACAAATCCGCCATTGGTAGTCATTGTACTTTATTTTTGCCAAAAGTATAGCCATATTGTCATCAGTTTCTTCCATATTACAACAGGTTTGGGCGACAAAATTGATGAAAATAAATGTCCGTTATGCAATAACACGGCTTTTAGACTAGTCTTGGAAGAGTCGATGAAAAGTCGCCATCGTTGACTATGTGCTCATGACCGAGGTGCACCATTAGACCGTTTACATCTTTGCAATAGCAATGTCATCATCCATCTCAAAGTATTGAACAAGTTCTCTGTGTCTATGACGAAATTTAGATATCGGAGTAATGGCGCTAAAAATTCCATTCTTTGAGTCGCGAACCTGGATTTTCGCAGTGATGTAGCGATTCACTTAAGTTGATTCAACCGGTATATAAATCCGATTCAGAATTAACCAAGACAATCCCAAATTCTGAAGTTAATTAAAGTGAATTTGTGTCATCACTCGGTTAAAATTGAGTCAAATAAATGTTTCTAAAAGGTAAACTATGAACTTTCTGATGGACCTTTGATTCACGTGAACGGGGATGTTGTTCTGGTGGAACTGGGATCGGACACGTTTGGCAGTAAAATGACACTGGTTTCGAAACCGATTCAATATTTGGATAAACCACAGACTTTCTAGTTTTAAAAGTGAAACCATGGATATTTGTCAAGCAGAAGTAACAATCAGTAGCGTGCTTTGTCGGTTTACGCCATATTACTGGCACTCTTAAAGGCATCGACTTATGAGTTCGGCGATTAACAAAACCAACCTGCCAAGTATTTGCACAATTCAGACAAACAACATTTGGCTTCTAAGATTTATTTGCATCATGGAAAACTTTCGAATCGAAAAAAGTTCATATGCTTTCTTTAGTAATGGTGTAAATATGTCTTTCTAAGTGAAAACTAAGAATATATATATATATAACTAAAACAATAAAAGGCATCACAGTCCAGCCAGCAGGACATCTGAAGTCTGCTAATCAACGTTCCTGTGTGTATTCATTGAATTTATGGTAAGGCAGAAATTATTCATATATATTTTGTTTAAAAATGTGAGTGGGAGATACTGCCATTACGACTGTAAGTAATTAGGTCCCTAGCTGATATATGCAGGGCCTAGAGGTAGATTTATGCTATAACACATTGCCAGTTTTGTAAAATGCACATGTTTTGTGAAATAAAAATGTTTTCTTAGGTGGCCAGATGGACACAGCTCACCTATCCTATTGTATGGAAGAAAAGAAAGATTAATATTATTATTGCAGATGTAGGGCCGCCTTGAGAGGAGAGACATGTGGACCACACTGGTACACTTTGTAATGGATGAGCTGGGTTGGTCAATTAGATATGACCCAGATCTTTATTTCTTATGTATTATAATTTGTAGAAATAACAGTTTAAGTATGATACCAACAAGGAGACATTATATCATTGTTACAGGGTTTTTATCTGGCACTAGCCCGGTGCCAGATGTCTGTAAAAAGCAGTTGAGAAGTCTTTTCATTTCCAGTAGTGACAGGGGTCTACAGAGTCCACCCTGTTACTTTTGGGCCAGTGTCAAAGTGATAGTTTTACAGCAAGAATACGGACAGTTCAAGTTGTGCCAGATAAGTATAATATCTGGCACCCGACTTTTCATCAGCATCAAAGACTAGTGCACCCCTGTGTAACATAATAAAAATATTCCCCAAAGAATAAAACATTGACAGTTGTGTATTAAAGAACTGGGGATGATTAAAGAATCTCAAACAGCCATCCAGTGTTAGAAACCAGTAATATTAAAAAGTTAGTAACACTATTAGTATATTTTAACAGTATATGTTTGGACAAACTGTCCCTTTGGGTTGAAAAGTTGCTTTTATGTATATACCTTGAGTTCTTTTAATTTGGAAAGTCCTGACCAGAATAATACTAGGTTCAGGACCAATACAATTGTATAGAAAATATTTACGCATCAAAATTTAACCCATGTGTTAGTTCATTTGATCATAGACTTTACTAGTTGTTTATATATGTGTGTGTGTGTGTTAGTGTCAAATTACCATCACACCACACTTGCATAACCCTAGACATTAGACGTAACTATCATACATACTCGTCAAGAATAGGTCTGATTGAGGTCATAAGGTGGTAGCAGAAAGGTACCCTGATAACTCAACCCAAAATTTATTATAATCAGGGATCTTCACAGCTAACCTCATTCAGTACAATAGTAATAAAGAACAACAACATTGCATACCTTCAAAACCACCACAGATATTGGGGTCTCCCTTTCCGGGATTTGAACTTGTTATTGGTATAGAAATTTAAATATTGTAGCACAAGTGTCCCCAAAAGTTATTCAAAAATAAAAATAAAAATATTTTAAGCCGAAAATAATAGCTGATGAACTGTCAAGGGCCAGTAGTTAGTTAATTAATTGGTTAATTAATTAGTCAGTGTTAGTACCTTGCTAATTAGAGTTTTGAAATTTGTATTAGAACATTTTAAAGATTAATACTATGGCAGACTTGGCAAAGTTCAGATCTGCTGCTGTGCTGGCTGCAAAAGAGATGGCTGTGGAGGGGCAAGCTCTGGTTCAATATGTGACATCAGAGTGTGACAAATTTATTAAATTAGAACAAGATAAAGAAGAAAAAAGATTGCAGATAGAGGCGGAAAAAGATAAAGAAATAAAAAGGTTGCAGATTGACGATAACAAAGAGGCTAGGGCATTGGAGGCGGATAGCGAGGCTGAAATAAAGCGGCTCCAATTGGAAGAAAAGAAATTGGAGGCAGAGGAAAGAAGACAGGCTGCAGAAAGGGAAGATAAACGGTTACAGAGGGAACATGAGTTACGACTAAGGGAGTTGGAATTACAAGGCCATGCTCCTGAAGGTGGTAACAGCCCGTCTACCTCCGATGCCACTGCTAGTCAGGGAGCCTCAACCTCAGCTATGGGGTTCCATTTAGACCATTTTGTTGAGAGGAACGATGACATTGAATCATTTTTATCTAGATTTGAAGTTTTAGCCACCACCTATGGGTTAGAGAAAGAAAGGTGGAGTTTAAAGTTATCCCAGGGTCTTAGGGGGACATCTTATGAAGTGTTTGCAAAAATGAGCAAAGATGACCAAGACAATTATGACATGTTAAAGCTGGCTCTTTTGCTAAGGTATGAAAAGAATGGAGAATTTTACAGGGAAAAGTTTAGAAATGCCAAGCTAATGTCGGGTGAGACCTATCACCAGTTCTCTGCACGTTTAGAGACTTACTTGGAGAAATGGACTGCTCTGGGGGAAAACCCAAGATCTTAAAGAAATGATCCTTATTGAGCAATTGAGAGAGTCCATGGCTCCAGACTTGAGAAAGTTTCTCATCGAACAAGGTGCAGAGAGGCTGGGTGAGTTACTTAATGTCGCTGAGAGGTATCAGGCAGCCCAGGCAGAGGTAGCTGGCGCCAAAATGAAACATGTAGACAATTATAAGGCTCCACAAAACTCTAATAGATTTGACAACAAAGATCAGGGTAACAAGGGAAGCAAAATTATGATAGGCCCCGCAATGATTATAGAAATAAAAACCCACTATTCAATGACAGGAAATATGAGGAAAGAAAACCCTTTCATCAAGGTAGATTATGTTGTAGATGGTGTAAGAGGGAAGGACATGACACCAAAGTTTGTACTAAGAAACCTGCTGGATTTGCTGCTATGAAGTTGGGGAAAAAGGAAGTAAAGGTAAAACCTACTGTACAGCAGGAACCTTATCACCCCCCAGTGTGTGAGGATGTTGTATGTAATGGGGTCACCATTAGGTGCCTTTATGATACAGGTTTAGACTTTGATTCTGTTGTGAGTTCGCACTTGGTGAACCCAGATCAGTATACCACAGAAACAGTGGAGATACAAGGGGCGACCAAGGACATACCACTCATGACACTTCCCATTGCAAGGATAACTGTGAAAACTCGATATGTGGAAGGAGTAATCAGAGCAGCAGTGATCGACGCACCCATCGACCCTCTGATATTGGGGTGTCGTTATGTCTTCTTGGGGAATCCCAAGAGACCTGTGGTCTTGGCAGCAGTCCAGACCAAATCACAATCCAGAAAGGAAGAAGATGAACCAATAAATACTCATCCAGAGGAGATGAGGAAGGCACAGGCTGAGGATAGGACACTCAAGCCTTGCTTTAAAAAATTACCTAAATGCCACACACCTCCAAACAAAGGGGACTATTATATGAAGAACAAATTGTTGTATAGGAAGGCTGGAACTGGATCCAATGGTCACGGACAGCTGGTACTTCCTAAAATGTATAGGGCAGACGTAATAAGGAGTTTACATGTTGGAAAAGATGGTGACCATGAGAAAGTAGGCACCATCTGCCAAAAGGTTTCTCAAAAATATTATTGGCCAGATGTAAAGATAGTTATTGAGAATTTTGTAGAAGCCTGCGGCATATTTCATGAGGGAACACCCACAAGTGGGGAAAAGAATGTATTAAAATGGCCACTATGCGGCGAGTACAAAGAGTTGTTTTACCCCAGAAAAAGCCGACAATCCCTCGGTCGGAATTATGTGAACTGGAGGAAGACAAAAGAGAGAGAACATCTCTCACAAGGAAATTAAAGTGGGATGAAAACCCCAAGAAACGAATTCGTAGTGGACGATTTGTGAGTGATGTTACAAGGAAGAAACGGTATCACTATAAGGCTTCCAATGTCAGGGACCATACAGGTGCCATGAAAAATAAGTCAGCAAAATTAAAGGTCCATATGTAACCTTGTTGAGGACATGGACAGATGAGAAGGCAGAAGAGACTGTTACCTCATCATATCAATATGTGAACGAGCTGACCACTCGTCTTAAAACTGGCTGGAAACTTGCAAATGATAATCTCAGACAAGCCAGGAAAAACATGCTGCCTATTTTAATAAGAAAGCGAAGGATAAAGAGCTAAATGTGGGAGAGAAGGTGCTTCTTCTACTCCCCGGCAGCAGTAATAAATTACAAATTGGATGGCAAGGTCCATATACAGTTCTAGAGAAGGTGTCTAGAACAAATTATAAAATCGACAAGAAGGGGAAAGAGAAAATATATCATGTGAACCTTCTAAAGAAGTATCTGGACAGGGAAATCCAGGAAGGAACACACTTAATGTCCCTGTCGATAGCAACGGGGATGAAAAATGAACTACTCACCTCTCATGAGTACCCCCTGAAAACATGTGAGACCCCTGCACATGTAAAAGTCAGTAAACACTTGACGAAAAAACAGAGGGAGCAGGTTCAAAAGATTCTGACTGATCATACGGACGTGTTAACGGACAAACCGGGGCACACGAATTTGTTGGAATATGATTTGAAACTTGTAGACCCAACACCCATCTGTATGAGAAACTATACTATCCCGTTTGCCAAGGAGAAAGCTTTGAAAGAGGAGATTGAGTACCTAATGGAAGAAGGGATTATTTCTCATAGCGAATCTCCGTGTAGCTCTGGTGTGGTTTTGCTTAGGAAACCCTCTGGAGAACATAGACTGTGCATAGAATACAGGAAACTGAATGCTGTCACAGAGAATCAGGTGGATCCATTACCTGACACAAATCAATTATTTGCCATGCTGAACAAGGCAAACTATTTTTCGAAGGTGGATCTGAGAAAAGGGTATTATCAGATTCCAGTAAAGCCTGAGGTCCGACCTTATTTAGCGTTTAGCACTTCGGAAGGACATTATGAATTCAACATGTTGCCGTTTGGGTTGAAAAATGCTCCGAGTGTGTTTTCTAGGATGATGCGAAAATTGTTGGATCCCCTGAATAACCCATGCATCACAAATTTTATGGATGATATCCTCATTGCTACGGAAACATTTGAGGAACACATTAACTCTTTGACTATGCTGTTTGATAGACTGAGAGAGGCTAATTTGACGGCTAGACCAACAAAATGTTGTATTGGTTGTAAAGAGTTGGAGTTCTCGGGACATACTGTATATCAGGGTAACATGTCCCCTGACCCCAAGAACCTCGAGAAATTACAGAGAGCACCGCGGCCACAAACCAAGAAAGATGTGAGATCTTTCGTGTCGTTGTGTGGATTCTATCAGAAATATATCAAAAATTTTAACTCTATTTGTGCTCCTCTGACGGATTTAACTCGCAAGGGAAATCCTGATAGAATTGTTTGGTCAGCCCAGTGTGAATTAGCATACCAAGAGTTAAAGGAAAAACTTACAAGCAAGCCAATCTTGAAATTACCTGATTTGAGTCAGGAATTTGTGGTGAGAAGTGACGCAAGCAATATAGGCCTGGGGGCTACTTTGTTGCAAAGGTCATCGTCACCAAACGGGGAGCTGAACCCAGTAGCTTATGCTAGCCGCAAGTTGAACAAAGCGGAACAAAATTATTCAACAAGCGAAAAAGAATGTCTAGCTTTAATCTGGGCGATACAATAATTCCAGATCTATCTATATGGAAGAACATTCGTGGTCCAAACGGATCATCAGCCTTTCGTATTCTTATCACAGGCAAAGCATGAAAATGCTCGTTTATTACGACGGTCGCTGCTCCTACAGCCATATTCATTCACTATTGAATATATACCGGGGTCACAGAATATCGGTGCAGATTTCCTCAGCAGGCATCCCTGTGATACAAATCAGAGTATTCAACAGGCGTAAGGAGTTAATTTTATCTATGTGTATCACTGTTTTTGGAACTTGCATCAGTGCATGTTCTCAGGTGGGGAGATGTGTGATAAAAGTACATTGATACATAGATAAAATTATTATTTATAAGTATAAAAGTCAAAATAATATAAGTAGAAACAATAATAGGATAGTTGTAACGCGTCGTCTTTCCCCCCGCCAGTCAACGCATTGATTTTAGCAAGACAGAACGTAGTGTATAAGGGTACTATGACCTTGGACTTATAGATAACAATTTTGACAGTATTAGCCTTGGTTCGGACTAAAAAGAGGAGAGAGGCAAATGTATTTTTAGACTGAGGACACAAGTGGTTGAAACGCGCCAAATTGTAGGAAACGTGGGCAAATATTGTTGGCGGCAGATGGAAAAGAAAGCCACAACACTAAAATTTATTAGTGCATTGAGTACGTAGTGGAACTTTATAACCACACACGCTTTACTCTGTCTGCAAGTTGATACATTTTATGACGTCACCAACTTGTTGTTGCGGCAATTTGAACGACGCGCGAACTGAGGAGAAATGGCATAATTTATATGATAGTGGAAATTGAAATTAACTCTGGAAAAATATGGACTTCCTTATTAATAGGTTTAGGATCATAAAAGTTAGTTAGTTTGAGAGATAATCTTCTCTTGATAAATAATATGCTTTAAAATAGAAAATCCGACAGACAATAAGAAAGATATAGACAAAAGACGGTATTGGTTATGACAGACAGACCAACACATGCTCGTCTTTACTTTCACTAACGTTGATTTTTTGACGCGTCCTTGAAAAAGGCAGGAAAAGGGTACACGTATTCTATTGGAGGAGGGGAAGACAAGGGGAGAGAAAGTATGGGATGGCTTAACAATAAATATATTTTAGCAGTAGAAATCTAAGAATGAGTGAGGAGAAAACTTGTTAAATCCAAAAATCAAGTCTGTTTTTTTCCTTTTATTTTCAAATTCAAAAGTAGTCGTTCGCTCATTGGCCAACGACTTTTATAATATTGAAACATTCAAAGTCTCGACGCCATTTGTATAATACAGTCCGTCGAACAGGACGTTTGAAATTCTGGGAAGTGTGACTTGCCTTATTAAAGTAAATATATATATATATATATAACTAAAACAATAAAAGGCATCACAGTCCAGCCAGCAGGACATCTGAAGTCTGCTAATCAACGTTCCTGTGTGTATTCATTGAATTTATGGTAAGGCAGAAATTATTCATATATATTTTGTTTAAAAATGTGAGTGAGAGATACTGCCATTACGACTGTAAGTAATTAGGTCCCTAGCTGATATATGCAGGGCCTAGAGGTAGATTTATGCTATAACACATTTCCAGTTTTGTAAAATGCACATGTTTTGTGAAATAAAAATGTTTTCTTAGGTGGCCAGATGGACACAGCTCACCTATCCTATTGTATGGAAGAAAAGAAAGATTAATATTATTATTGCAGATGAAGGGCCGCCTTGAGAGGAGAGACATGTGGACCACACTGGTACACTTTGTAATGGATGAGCTGGGTTGGTCAATTAGATATGACCCAGATCTTTATTTCTTATGTATTATAATTTGTAGAAATAACAGTTTAAGTATGATACCAACAAGGAGACATTATATCATTGTTACAGGGTTTTTATCTGGCACTAGCCCGGTGCCAGATGTCTGTGAAAAGCAGTTGAGAAGTCCTTTCATTTACAGTAGTGACAGGGGTCTACAGAGTCCACCCTGTTACTTTTGGGCCAGTGTCAAAGTGATCGTTTTACAGCAAGAATACGGACAGTTCAAGTTGTGCCAGATAAGTATAATATCTGGCATCCGACTTTTCATCAGCATCAAAGACTAGTGCACCCCTGTGTAACATAATAAAAATATTCCCCAAAGAATAAAACATTGACAGTTGTGTATTAAAGAACTGGGGATGATTAAAGAATCCCAAACAGCCATCCAGTGTTAGAAACCAGTAATATTAAAAAGTTAGTAACACTATTAGTATATTTTAACAGTGTATGTTTGGACAAACTGTCCCTTTGGGTTGAAAAGTTGCTTTTATGTATATACCTTGAGTTCTTTTAATTTGGAAAGTCCTGACCAGAATAATACTAGGTTCAGGACCAATAAAATTGTATAGAAAATATTTACACATCAAAATTTAACCCATGTGTTAGTTCATTTGATCATAGACTTTACTAGTTGTTTATATATGTGTGTGTGTGTGTTAGTGTCAAATTACCAACACACCACACTTGCATAACCCTAGACATTAGACGTAGCTATCATACATACTAGTCAAGAATAGGTCTGATTGAGGTCATAAGGTGGTAGCAGAAAGGTACCTGATAACTCAACCCAAAATTTGTTATAATCAGGGACCTTCACAGCTAACCTCATTCAGTACAATAGTAATAAAGAACAACAACATTGCATACCATCAAAACCACCACAGTGAGTTTAGGATTTTCTCTTTTGCATTGCGGAAAGAGATTGTGCTAAACTGTTCTTCAGGACTGTTGCAGGATGAAATGTATGCCAGAGCACGGGCACATAGAGCTGACCCTATCGGCTGCCCTGCATAATTCGCATTGCACATTTTAGTGTATTAGTGGTGAAGGTCTGGTTTGTTTGCACAGTGTTATATCTATAATAGTGTCTCTTTTTCATGTTTAATTTCGGTAATTTTCTTCTTACTATCATGTACGTACGGTAATTTCCCAAACTCATGTTTTCGTACGTTAACAGTTACGGTTTCTAATTAGCCATCTGCTGCTGTCTAATTGTATCTTTTGTCTTCTTCCACCGTACTGTTGTGTTCGTTTGTGTAGTAAGGTCGTCCTAACCATCATCTTTATTGTCAAAATTGTTTGTATTTCCGTATGTGATGTTCCAGTGAAGTGTATCTCAATTTCAATTCCAGTACCTATAGCATTGGAGCAGGTTACGTGATTGTGTACTTTTGCTTGTGTACACACATTTCTTTGGGGGAGAATCACGTTTATTTTTATTCTATTAATGATATTGCAGTGGGGTTTTGTTTGGTTACAATGCTTAAATATTATGGGTGTTTTGGGTACAGCAGGTGATGCTGTTGGGTGACTTTACACAAGAATACTGAATACATCCATTGATTGGTACTGTTTGGTACTGTTAGTTTTTCTGACTAGGCATTACATATAGTTTTGTTTCTTTTTTCAATTACAATATCTGAGAATTTTCCAGTGGGGAATACTGAAGGGATTTTCTGTACACTAATTACTGCTTTAAGAGATTTTGATAAAACTACAATACATAACTATGGCAAGCCTATTAGAATTTGTTAATGTTGGTAAACTGCTAGCATTAACAGGCACTGCTCTACAAGAATGGGCAGAAACAAAATGGAAGGAAAAATAGGAAAAGGACAGAAAGGAACGATGTGAGGAGAGAGTCTTTCAGAAGTTGAAGTTTGAAGCTGACAAACTCAGGATAGAAGCAGAGAAATTCGTGAAGAAAATTGAAGCTGACAAATTGAGGATGGAAGCGGAAAAAAGTTTAGGAACGTTTTGAGAGAGTGGTTTAGGCTTGGAAGATGAAGAAAGAAGAGTGGCCTGTTCTACTGGGAAACTTGCTTTCATGATCTGCGTTGGAGACTGTATATAGTATCCCCATAGCCGACAGAGCAACTTGTGACATAGTCAAGGAGAGGTTGTTAAGGAAATTTCGACTAACGGCTAAAGGGCATCCCGCTCGTTTCCGAGACGTGAGACCTAGCGCTATTCAGGATTTTGAGGATTTCATTGCGAAAATTACGCAGTTACTAGATCGGTGGATCGAAACGAAAGTTGGTAATAGAGACTCTGGTGGGCTTTTTGACCTTAAGTTACAGGACATAGTATTGTCATCGTGTTCCTCTGAGATTGTTGCGTTTTTTTAGGAACGCAAGCCCAGAAACATCGGTATGATGTCAGACTTGGGAAACCATTACGTGACCGCGCATTCAGGGAAGGTCATACACAGGGAGGGTATCCCTGAGACCTTCGCGGCGAGTGTAGGAAAGATTACTAGAAAACCTTACCATCTACATAGATCGAAGAGTGCGGATATATTTGGCCTCAGGCGATTTAATTATGATTGACCCTACTTTCGGATAGACAGAACTATTTTTGGGTATGACAATTGTTGGGGCCATAGATCAATGATGAAGAATTTTAACTATCAATCTGATAGATGTCAATACAGATTTATGGGAGACATACATGATAGGTACCAGTGAAATTAGGTCCAGATAGATGCGCCAAACGAGCAGGAACAGAGACGATTTCGCAGAAGCTCATCTAACCAGAGAAACAAATCCTTTGTAAAAAGGGATTCAGACCGAGTAGTCAGAAATTCTCCAAACAATAGTCCGGGAAAGAACTCCAAAGCTCAGCTACACTGTAGTCTTTGTAATGTAATAGGACATTTGGCAAATATTTGTGCTAATAATTCAGAACAGGCTAATTCTGCTTGCATATTAGAAACATTTAACAATGAGAATTGCGAAAGGTGCAGGCCATTATTTGAACTAGACGGTAAGCCTTTACTGATATGTGGTCACACTTTGCCTTGCCTCTCTTCTGTTCAAGAGAATGGAATTGCACCTAGAGTTTGTGCAAAGGTTGGCAGAGTTTGTGTTGAGAGACACGGGCTGCATAGCGATAGAATGACGTACATCCTGTATTGACGACTCATGCTTGATAGGTAAGACAGCGAGATGCGTCACTTTTGGGAGCAGGATTGAGTATTACCCTCTAGCCATTATTGAGGTGGGCGCACCCTTTATATCTGGTAAAGTACAGGCCTGTGTACTCGAAGTATCGATAGCAGATCTGATCGTGGGTAATGTGCACGGTGTGCAGGAATGTACTCAGGTAGACGTCAAGAAATGGCGGGAAATGCACGTGCTTATGGCTAGTGTGGTCAATACGAGGGCGCACTCCAAGGCAGATAACACATTAAGAGCGAAGCACTATGTTGACATCGGAACAGGTCCAAGGGAGCCAGGATACACTGGAGTCAGACTTTATCCAGCGCCAAACGTTAGACGGATCATTGCATACATTTCACTACTTTGCCCAGAAGAACGACGTCAAGTGCACGAAGTTGGCCCCGCATTGGTTCGAGCTAAAGAACAATGTTCTTACTAGCTGTTCCGCTAAGGGAGTACAAACTCAGCGACAGGTGGTTGTGCCGTGTAGTTTTAGAGCAAAGGTGTTAGAGGTGGCGCATTACTCCCCTTTTATGTACACATGAGAGTGGCATGAACGCGCCAGAGGGTGCTGTCACAATTTTATTGGTCATTGATTAGCAAGGACATTAAATTATATTGCAGGTCCTGTAAGGTATGCCAACAGATGAGGCATAAAAGCAGACCTCAAAAAGCTCCCGTGCAGGTTACGGACTTGTCAGCCATGCCCTTCCAGAAAGTAGCGATTGATATTATAGGCCACATCTCGGTCACTTCAGACAGGGGATATCGTTTCATTTTAACGATGGTAGATTTGTACACCAGGTGGCCGGAGGCGGTGCCACTGGAGAATATTATTTCACAGGCAGTCACAGAGGCTTTGAAGATGTTGTTTAGCAGGTTTCGTTTTCCGGAACAGATGTTATCAGGTATGGGCCGTCAGTTCATTTCTAAGGAAATGTCAGAAGTCACTAGGCTGTAGGGTATTTCCCAAACTTTCACGAGTCCGTATCACAGGCAAACGAAGTTTTCGAGCGTTTTAACGGTGCATTAAAACAAATGCTGGCAAAGGTGACCGCGGAATCTCCGCAAGAATGGGATAGACTGCACCCAGTGGTCCTTTTTGCCTATAGGGAAACACCCGAAGAGAGTACAGGACAAAGCAATAAGTGGCCATCACGCCTAGTGGCGTCTTGTAGGGCAGGAAGAAACTGTCCCCATTTTGCCCGGTCGGTGGCAATTCTTCGTGCCGTGCCCCAATTTTGGTTCATACTTTGTATCTCTGTCTCCACTGTGTGTCCGCTAGGTTGTCTTTGGTGTGCCTATCTTTCGCTGTTCTTCTGGGGTCCATAGCATACCAGTTCTGGAGATGGTGTCAGGATCCCTTCTGAGGACATGGCCGAACCAGTTAAAGCGCCTGCTAGAAATGATGGTGTGCATGTCTTCTTGATTGCACCGTGTAAGTAGTTCCTGGCTGAAGATGGTATTCGGCCAAACAATTCGAAGAATGTTTTTAGGCACGCTGTGTGGAAAGAGGATAATTTGGATGTTTCTTTTTCAGCACTCCGCGCCATACAAAAGTACACTATAATCTTAATTTTGTATTAGTGCTGTACTAGGAAGATTTCTAAATGCTGTTGATATTTGCAAAGACTGTTCTTGTTTTATTCATACTTTTACTGATGTCTTTACTTGTTCCGTCGTCTGTGAGACATTACGAATCGTTTGCTTTTTTCGTAATTTCCTCTCATTGCCTTAAATATCTATTACTTCGGGATATTTGACGCACTTAATTTCGTGCCTATCCTCAGAATTTTTGCCTTTTGTCCTACTATCTTTGTTCACGTTTCACGCTTTGATGCATGACAGGGCCAGACAATCGCAAATTTTTCATTAATTAACTGACATACTGGGGATTTGTCATCACATGCCTTTAGTGATACGTACGCTCAGGGAGTGTAAAATATCTGAGAAAACGAACGGCTGACGGACAGCGGAAAAAGAGCCTGATTAACATCAGTAAACCAAAGACTTAGCAGCGGCATTTGTTCTTTTATTCGCTCTAAATTTTATGGTACCAGCACGAGGCGACCCGACTATTTGTGGTACGGCCTGAAGAGACCATTTGCTGTACTACCATTCTGAGGCTCAAACCTTATAATTGATACTTGAAACCTACATTCCGCGGGTTGTGAAGATTCTTGCCTTGACCAGGAGCGGTTACTCCCTCACTGATCTGGAAGCGTGCCCTCACCACAGAGACGAATCTATGGAACCAGCAGCATCGGCACTTTAGCATTTTGGCAAGTCCCATTTTTAGCCGGCCAAACAAAGAACTTTCTTTTCTAAAATTAAGCATACGAAAGCCGATATATTCCATGATGAGACTTTTTTTTTTTTAATAATCACCAGTTCTTATTTATTTACAAGTGTTAAAGTAATTGATCAATAAATTTGTACATGTTGTTTTCTTTTTACATATTCATAGTTGAATTAATTATTACAAAGAGAAGCGCACACGTGTGAATAAGTATTCCAATATATATAGTTATATCTACATCTTAAAGCCAATACGAGCAATAATAACAAAAATACTAATAATAAACAGAGGAATGTTACTGTTAATTCAGGTGGGGGCTTGAACGAGCTAATAATATATCTCTCCACAAAAGGCGACAGGAAAGATAAGGATTTAACATGCTCCGACCCATTCAGCATTGGTCTCGGTTTCTTAAATATCTTGTGGACCCTCCTACGAGGTAGAAGCATCATCATCCTTTTATCTGTATCTCTGCCAAGTGTAATCATGTGCGAAGGTAGACACCTTTGAAGACCCACATTAGCACTCTAGGTTTTGGCCACTGTTGGACCACTACTGCAGAAAAAAGGGGAGGCAACCTGTGACAGTCTAGTGTTACTCTGCTTCCTAGATGTGTAAATTTATTTGTTTGTTCCAGCTTTTAATTCATTTGTTTCCGTAACTTGATTTCTTTTTTTTTCATAGACCGGGGTGCCAGTCCTGTGCTAAAAACCCCCATGCTGGAGGACCAGGGTGTTTGCTTTAGTCTGACTCCTACCTGCGCAGACCTGTCCAGCTTGATAGAACCTGCCAGGAGTAAAACTACTTAAATGGGACCTTTTATAATCTTTTTCAAAGTACAGTAAGTGTGTGTTTATATCAATTTGGTTAATACAAATGTAAACTCTATTTTTATTGCAAGTCCTTGAGAGATGTATACATTTGTGTGTACCTGACGACTTGTATAAATCATTTGTATAACGGGATACTTATGAGTTCCCGGATAAGTTATTGTTTGGGGCCATGTTTGTAAATATTAACTTTATTGTTGTGTGTAACCCGAGGTGGGTTTTTGGAGGATAGACGCCTCACGTCGCTGGTCTGCCAGACCCGCGAATTGTTTACTATTAAGCCTAAGAACGTTTCGCAACTTCAGTTGCGAGTGCAGCGCTGACCTGATCCCAAGCATGTTGCGTGGCCATCCATTGGCTGCTACCAAGGCAATGACGGATGGGGGAGAATGTGCTTAATCAGCTAGTACAAACTGGTTTGACGCTCCCAGAGTTACTTGGGATAAGGGGAGCGTGGGGTTGTCGATTGTTTGTAAACAGTATTTATCTTGATGTATATGTATTATTAGCTAGTGCACCCGGATTTAGGCGACTAGCTTATCGCTTGTATTTATTGTATTTTCACAGCTGAAAAGGCAAACTTCCACACACCACCGATGTGGGAACCTGGAAACCAGTATTTCGTCAAAGATCTGGTATAATCTCCTTGACCGAGTTCTCGAGTTGAGATCGGTTTTGGTTAAATCCTAAAACCCATTACCAAGAAGGCAGAGTTGAGTACCCAGCTGCTGGTACCCAATGCTCCTGTAGCTGCTAAACCTCTGAAACCATCTACACTTAAGCTCACCAAACTTCAGAATAGCGCGCCCATCCCGTCTCTGGTTGTAGACCGGTGGGCCCTATTCATTATACGCCCAGTCACAATTGAACTGGCTGCGTCTCTCGGATATATTAAGGCGCACTGCTTGCGCAAACCTGAGTTTGGACTCATTCAATCCACGGGATAACCGAGTTAATTATCATTGGGTCACATTGGAAATGTAACTCCCGCTGTCCTTGCTAACGTTGGATTTATCTGAATTCGAACCTTGCCGGGCAGGCACAGGAATGGCCAGTTCATTGGTTCAAGTCAGGATACAACCTCACTGACAGACATGGGATTTAACTTAAAGACGTGTGGCGGACATTAATTATTGTTTTAAGAAACACTGAGGTGGTGCTTATAAAAGGGTCTTTTCTTTCTACATCATTCATTTTGGGGTTGGGATTTTATTGGATTGTGTTCTTTGCCGTGGGGTGTTTTGTTGTGTAGCCTTGATCACAGTCGTCTCTATTTGAGGTTCGGGACTGTGACGGGAACACAGATTAGAATTTGGTTTAGACCTTATAGTAACCATTGTGGATTTTCCTAGTTGTATTTTTGGGGGTTTATTTGTGTACCACTTTGATTGCCATTTTGGATTTTTTTAACCAAACTCGGTTGGGGTTGTCTGTTGTTATTATTTTGTTTGGAATAATTTCTAATCCCCGCCATCGCGCAGATACAGTAATCTTTTTGTATATGTATATTTATATCTTAATAAACATAGAAAGCTAATTAGCCACGGATCAGAATTGTTTTCATACCTTCCCATCTATGATTGTTGAATGTGAAAACCACTTGGTGTGTATCAATCCCTTACTTCTTATATCTATTCATTTGTTGATAGGTGAGAAAGATAGGGTGAATGGAGTTGACATCTAAATAAGTCCGAGTGGCAGGGTAAAAGAGTGTTTCTCATTTTTGTACGCCTGACTGCCACACTTCCATTCAACATTCACATTTGCTATTTCAGACTTTCCTCTATTTTCTACTCCTCAATCAAACTTTTGTCTTGTCTCAGACAGACTCTCTTCGTCACTCGTGACAACTAGCAGATTTAAACGCGAACACACACGTGCAACATAAATATTTATGTCACTCCCAATGTTAAATATTTAAATAGATAAGATAATGTTAGTGCTACGTCTTGAACTAGATACTATAAACGAAGGACTAATTGCATACGGGCAAAGCCTTCAAAACAAAGATATAAACTAACTCTAATAATACACATATATAATCAGTACAGTACGTGAACAATAACGGGGGGGGGGGGGGGGGGGGGGGGGGGGGGGGGGGGGGGGGGGGTGGGGGGGGGGGGGGGGAGGGGGGGGGGGGGGGGGGGGGGGGGGGGGGGGGGGGGGGGGGGGGC